>JAWZYV010011992.1:0-193424 GCA_038373885.1 Cheiracanthium punctorium
TATAATAAAAAGAATATCAACAATTTGCTAACCTAAAAATAATTCACTTTGATGATAAATAATGCCACATTTACTGTTAAATTTCAATCTTAGCTAATTGCAAGTTTCACTGTTTATGCTTGTGTATGTGTGCAGATTTCTGGTCTGTGGATTTTTGGGAGTCACCTGTCACTGTCAAATATTCACTGATCATTAATTCCTCAGCTCCTTTAATGTCCTCAAATTTATGAATGTCCTGAACAAATTTTGGCTTCTTCCAAAACTAGATCCTTGGTGGTCTTTGTTCATTTCTCAGGCTTTTCTTTCCTTTGTTCTGGTCAACAATTTACAATGTTTTGACCCCCCCTTTTTTTTTTTTTTCCCTCTTCCCTGCCTGAATGGATCTGGTAAACATTTATCAGGGAGAAAAATTCCAGTTGAAAGGGATTTTGACACCAGTTTTCATTTACACAAAAATAATGATCAAAATTGTCATTAAAAATAAATTGAGATTTCAAACGAATTGATTTTTAATACACACAATTTTAAACTAAGGATAAAAATGCTGTTTTTATCTAGTATATGTTAAGATCCAATGAAGGAGGGGTGGTATAGCAAACCCCCTTTACATCCACCTTTGTAAGTTATCATTTGTAAGGGTGTTCAGTATGTCTTTTGCAGATACCTACCATATTTTTAAATATCTGATGTAAGTTGATTTGTTTGAAAACTGTTCTAAAGTTGCATTACTCCCTGTCCCTGGGGGGGGGGGGGGAAGGCCTTAATATTTTCAGTAGAGCTGAAAAACCATTTTTTAAAATTTTCAATTAAAAAAAATGTCTGTAAGAATTTATTATTTAATTTAACTCAATAACTATTTTTGAAAGTTTTGTAATGATTGCTTCAACTTTCAGTTATTATATGAAGTCATTCCTTATTTAAAACAATTTTTGACATTGGCTTTTGGTAATAAAATTTATTTTTTAAAAATCTCTTTTCAGATACTTGACTTGAAAAACAGTTGTAGATTTTTGTTAACATCTGTTTTGAAATTTGCTGAAACATATCCCAAAGTAATAATTGATGAAATTTTAATACCTTACACGAAAAAAGAAACATCAGGTATGTGTGTGTGTATATATATATATATATATATAATATAGAATAGCTAACTTACGTAATGTGGAATCCCAAGATAATCCATTGATAAAGTGAAAAAAAAAAAAAAAAAAAATAAATAAATAAAAAAAGCAGATAGCACATGCTGCCAATTAACAAGCTTATACTGAAAAAAGTGTATAAATATAGCCTTATCTATTGTTTGCTAGGATGATGAAAGTGTAATAAATATTTTACAAGAATCAAAAATTGAAATTAAAACAATAGATTAATTTTTAATAAGTAAATTGGATATCGCGGGAAAGAGAAAACATATACGTGAAAGCCATTATATAGGTGTAATAAATCACTGAAATGCATAAATAGGAGAGATGTAAATCACATGAGCTTAAACACGCAAATGCAGCTATTTTAAGACATGCAAAGATTAGGATGAAAGAATATTACCTAATGTTGGCGATATTTTTGGAGTTTATGCATTTAACAGTAGACAAGTATAATACAGAAAAATATTCTGAAAGATTAGCGCATTATGCAGCATTATATATACAGTAGAGAGCCAGAAATCCACACAGCTTGGGACCACGGCTTGTGCGGATTTTAGGATTTTGCGAATTTTGGGCCATAAAATTCATCATAATTAATAATCATTACATTTCTGATTTTAAAAAAGTAGAATACAATTACAATGAAATAAAAACAGTTTCAAAAGTATTTCACTTATATTTTCACATTAAATACAAAAGCATAGGAGAAAAAAGAAAATATTACATGAAGATTAGCAAAGCAAATGGTTTCAAAATTTCCTTTTTCTAATTTTGAAAGCATGTTCCATGGTGATTTGTTCTAAAATATTTTTTCCTACTTTCAGTTTCTTTTTCTTTCTTTCCTTTATTTATTTTTGCAAATTGTGTATTATCTTAATTCTTGTTTTGTTACAGAACTTTGCTGTTCTAAAAATTTAAGCTATTCTTCTCCTAACTTTAAACTTTTATCAAATGAATTTTTTTATTATTATTATTACCCAAGTTTTCATCATCAGAATCATATTTAACTGGATTCAAGACACTTTTAAACAATTTCATCACTGGCAGATGACTTCGAATTTCATTATTTACATCAGAGAAGGTGTGCGGATTTCGGACGTTTGCGGATTTTAGGTCGGCGGATTTCTAGCTGTCGACTGTATATATATATATATATAGAGAGAGAGTTAAATGCAAATATGTAAATGAAATATCAAGATGTTATGTACATATTTGTCTTTGGAATTCAATACCAGCATTTCCTGTCGCAAAAAAGACATTTGGTAAATTTTGTTACGATGTAAACATTTTAAATAACATTCAAATTTAAACCGATTACCTCTTATAGCTGACAACAGCAAAATATTATTTTTATGTTTTTCTAAGAAACTTGGTGTATAAATAAAGAGGATATCTGTTAAATTCTAGCCTTATTTATTCTCCCTTAACTTTTGGTCAAAGAAGTATATTTTTAATTGCATAAATGAAGGGTGTTGATGCAAAACTCACATTCTCTTCTTTTGAAAAACTTACATCTTCAGTATTTAAATTAAAATTCTAGCTTTAACAGAATTATGGGTTTAGGAGTATCTGGAAGTAGTTGCTATGGAACAAATATATATTACCATAAATAAATAAATAATAATAATTGTGCCAATATAGCATGCTTGTTAATAATTTTTTTTGCGTTTTTCTAAGAACTAACAACTGATTTTCTAAGTGGTGAATGTGAGTTTCAATCTACGCCCTTCAAATGTTTTATATAAAGTAAATGTTAGTACTTCCACATATATCTCCAAAATATTACTACTTTTTAGTGGGATAGAACTATTAAGCAAGATATTAATTTCAAAATTTTCTTCTTCCAAAACCTTCTTTTATGTTTTTATTGAAGCATTACTTAAAAAAAAAGAATTTGTATAATATATGCACCAGAAAAAATTCATTATTAATGTGATCATGTTCTCAACATGTTCATAGTGATTCATGATTCTTCTATTAATTCTCCTATTATCATCAATTACGTAAGTCACTGAAAGATTTTTAGTAAAATTCAATATGGCTGTTACAAGTTATTGTAAACATTTCAATAATGTTGATCAATTGATTACCTTAGTGAAATTGTCCAAGCATTCTGAAGATAGCACACGAAGGGATCTAAAACTTCTTGGAACAAAGTGTGTATCCCTTTATCAGCTCTCTGTAGTTTACCATTCCATAGGGCAATTTACAAGTTTAGCTTCTGTCATACCAAATTAATCTATAAGTTCCCTAATGCAGCTTTGCTGACTCATTGTTACCATTCCATTTTCCATTTGAAAATTTATCCCTAGGCAGTATTTAACTAAGCTTATATATTAACTTCTAATTCCTTTCTAAGATGAGTTTTAAATTTTTCAACTCTACCAGGATCTTAGGGCATAATCAAAATGTCATCAGCAATGTTATTAGTCCATAAGTAGTGAAACAAAATATAGAAGGAAAACAGTGCCAGGATAGTAAGTGAAACAAATTGAATCAAACTTATTTGAGGTTGTGCCATTTTAAGTATGTCAGACATCCTATAATTAACAATTTCAAAAATTCCATCATGTCGTCCATTTGGTTCAACTATGTCATAACCCAAAAATCATGATTTTTCAGAAAATGTATTGGAAGTTCAGTAAAAGTAAAAAAAATGTACATTCACCAAAACAACCCAGACAGCACAGCAAACTTGCATCAAACTTGCAGCAAGCTTGATTTATCAAGTCAATAAGCTTGAATTAAGCTTGAAAATTCCAAGCGTGTAAGCTTGATGCAAGCTTAAATCAAGTGTTCTAGTTTACACTTGCCCAGCTTGCATTAAGCTTGACATTTCAAGCTTAAAAAATTTTTTAAATACACGGGGCGCCCGCTGGCTAACGCGCCCCACATAATTTATTTTTCCGCACATTTTCCCCCTCTTAGCTGAAATTTCAATTTAATTTAATCTGTTTCCATCGAGTGTTCATCGCATAGAACCCGGGCCCTTTGGCTTTGCAGTCGAGCACGCTATCCATTCCGCCACCGGAGCCTTGTGCAGCTATGACTAAAGTTTGAAGTGACTTACCACGCTGTTTTCTCGCCAGATTGATAAGTGGGCGATGTGTTATTTGTTTCTTTTATTTTTCCATGAGATGCATCAAAATTAAAATAAAGCATCAAAATAAATTAAATTAAAATCAAAATTAAAATAAAAAAACACGTTTTAAAACTTTCAGTACTGCAACACTCATGAAGCAATACTGCTGGCCAAAATCGAGACAAACGACTGATTTTGAAATCAATTTCATAGTATAATTGTATTTTATTTTGAAGAATTTCCATATTTGGAACTATAGAATGGGTTTACTTAACACAGATTTTGTGTTAAGTAATCTGAAATGAAAGAAACAGATTGTTGAACGTTACTTCGAAATGCTATATCACAGTTGCTAACATGTATGGAATACAAACACTTTAGTCATTTTTGTAAATATTTCTTAAAATAACAAATAATTGAAAAATTTTGCTATTTTTTAGCGCTAAAAATTCTCTTTACAAATGTGGTTATTTTCCTACATATTGGTATGCTATATTAATATAGAGCATTTTGAAGAATTAAAAATAAGTTTAAATTAATTTATACAAATGTAAATTTGAATTATTTTCATTGTTCATACTTTATAATTAAAAAAAATATTTAACTTCTGAATTTTTTTTTTTATCCTTTGTAATTTTATTTTAAAATTACAAAAGTGTAAGATGTAAGATTTTTGGGCCCTAAAATCTGTAGGCCCTGGGCAGTTGCCCCGTTTGCCCTGCCGGTAATATGGCACTGGTAATATAAAATAAAACACATCTTTTACGAACTTTCAGCAAATTTGAGGACACTAGACAATTAATGTCCATTCTCTTTCACAGATGGCGCCATCAACGCTCCTTTAAAAAGGAAAAATCACTCAAGTATCAATTTTCAAGCTTAAATCAAGCTGTATTTAAGCTTGACAATTGAACTTGACTTCTGGAAGCTTGCTGCCAGCTTAGAATGAGTTGAACTGTCAAGCTTGCATTAACGCGTCAAATTCAAAGAAATGTCAAACTTGATTTAAGCTTATGTGCTGTCTGGGAATACTACTATCATTCTGTAGGTGAATTTTAAAAGCTCAGAAATAACACTCTGTCAGTTAAAGTTTACATCACTGCAATTGTCCCTAGGGTATTAACTCAAAATCATGATTTTTGAGTTATTAGTATGTTGTTGCAGCAAATGAGCAATATTGTAATAATAAAGTCACTTAAGAGGTACTTTTTGCATGAAATTGTTTAACTTTTAACTGTAGCAATCATTGGCTAATTTTGGCTAAATTTATGAAATTTTATTAAAAGTGCTTCACTATATTCTCATTCTTATATATAAATGTGAAACTTTGTTCCTTTTCTCCTATATACCGATATACTAATCCACCATTAAAAATGCTGCTATTTTTGTGGCAACTCTCGTATCAATATTCAATTCATTTTTATTCTTCAATTTATTTAATTTTGAATGTGTTTCACAATATAAGACTCATAGTATGTTGAAATATTCTTTTTTCTTTTCCAGATGATATGCAGTCAGAAATTATATCTCAAATAGTTAAAACTAACTTACCAAATGAGTATGTCTCATACAGCTTAAGGTAAGTTATAAAAAGGTCTGTGAAATATCCTAGTACAATAGAATCACCGGATTAACCAGGATGGTTGGGAAATGCCTCTTCCCAGATAAGCAAATATCCCAGATAACTGAATTTGTTAAAATTTTTCAGAAAATGTTTGAAAAAGTTATAGAAAATGTAAAATTTTTATGCAATAGGGTATTGATAATCTAATTAATACAAAAGAAAGAGAATGAATGTAAATTTTAATGTTACTTAGATGCACAGTTAGTACATTACCAAAAGAAAAATTATTTTCCTTACTGGTTTATGAAGAATGAAATAATAGAAATATGTTTTTGTATTTTACTTGCTTTTTGATGAATTTTACTATGTAAATTTCTCAACATCATTTTTTCAGTAGGCTGTCGCAAATTTCTTCCCCTCCTGTAGAGGGCGCCACCATGAGGCCCAATTAATATGCAATTGTTCTCATGGATTAGTGTGGCAGGCTCAATCAGGACCGGATGAACGGCCACGAACCAAACAAATTTTTTACAAGGAAGGCTTTAAAAGCCTAACTATGAATAAATTTATGACTATTTGTATATAGTATGTATATAATAGAAACCAATAAATAAATAAATAAATATATATATATATATTCAAGATATTGAAGTTATGGATTCTCTTCGTTATACAGGCTTTAATTTTTTTGCTCCAAGTATTAAGTAATGCGTCATGTACTGATGTGTCACTATGATTCAATTTCTGATGAGTTAACATGAGTTCCTTCATCACTTCACCCCATTATCACCAGGTGAATAAGACAATGAACATGGTAGATGTCTGAAGTGTGAAGGTCCTGTGTTCTGTTCGACCATGCAACAGTTGATCTAACAGTCTAGAATTTTCAGCAGATGTAATGTGAATAAGCAATAGAAACCCCTGGAAAGTCCTCCGACTAAACATGATACTCAGTTTTTCATCTCTTGAAAGACATTCTACAAAATTCCTTGTTTCTACTGAACCACATGCTTCTTAACATTTCAATTTTGAATCTTTGTTAATATATTGTTGTCCTTCAATTTTATGTCGTCTTCTGTAGGAATTTCATTTTCTTCATTCAATAAAATCACCCTCCATGATTTTTTTTAACTGTGGTGCATTAGGATACTAATTTCCATGCATCATCAACATAATAAATTGCAACTGTCCCGCATAAGCCGCTACCCAGATGATCCGATCCCAGTTAATTGAGAGTCTACTGTAAATCCACATTAAAAGCATGTTTAAATTGATAGCATTCTTTTATTTGTTTAAACGTTTGATTATTAATTTTAGGATTTAATTTTTTTATTTAACATTTGTCTAAGCTTAAAACAAACAGATTGAAATATCTTCTAAACTATTAAGTTAACACCAGAATATGATAAATTTGCCAGTGATTGAAAAATGCAAATGTGCAGCTAAGTAGATAAAATATTTGATTCACTATTATCATTTTAAAAAGGGGAATATGGAGGATTACTACAGTTAATTCTTAAGGAAATACCTATTTCCTCCGTCTTGATATCTATTTCGGCTGCTTCATCACAGCAATCCTCAGTCTGTGTATGTTCCTCCTGCATGCGTCATATTTATCCTATATTTCAAACATGACGCACGCTAGCATAGACCTAACCTGGTGTGACTTCATGCAGCGGAAGTTCCGGAAAGAAAGAGAAAAGGAATGTGACGAGGCCGACATTGACAGAGGAATGTACACAGACTGAGGATGGCTGTGATGTAGCAGCCGAAATATATATCAAGACGGAGGAAATAGGCATTTCCTTAAGAATTAACTGTCTATTTGATTCACTTTTGCATGGCTAAGCTTTAACTGGCAACCTATAACTACAACTGTTCTTTCAGTTACTGTTTATTTCTTCACAAGGGGAATAGAATGGAAAATAGTGTTATGAATTTTTGGGGTGATCTGCTCTTCAGAAGTTAAATTTCGTCTAAAATTCGTATTCTATGCATCAAATAATTAAAATTTGCATTTTGTTGCATGTAAACTGGCTAACTAAACTAGAATGCAAGATAGCTAATTTTTGGTTTCCCGATTGTTTAATACACTGCTTAGCAATTTCTTGCCAAATATTGTCAATACAGTGTAACCTGTATAAAACGGAATGCGAAGGGACCGACAAAATTTTCCGTCTTAGACAGGTTTCCGTTTTGCAGAGGGACCCACTTTAAAATTGAAAAAAAATAGAGAACGAGAGATCGATCAAATTTTGCTTACCTTTTATAAGAGGAAAATCCTCGTAAAGAAGATAGCTTTTAATTAACTGAATGAAAAATTATTATAAGCATAATTTCAGAAAAAGGAAAAAAAACTAATTTTAATTAATTTTTGAAATAATCAAAAATCGTTTTTTGCACTAACGGTGCACTCGCAACGCGATTTTCTACAGTGATTCTTGCATTATGTACAATATTTGGCAGTTCCGCTTAGCCTTTGAAGGCAGAAAATTCATGCAAGTTCCTTATGCGATGCATTGCTTCGGGATACGAGTGTATTGCAAGATTCGGTAACTTGCTCTTCTTCCTCACAGCTGTTATTATTATTAACTGTATCTCGTTTAAAATAAGTTTTTCAACTCCACCAAATGGTGTTCCTGTGGCTAATTTGTCATCTGTTGTCACAAAATCTAAGGCATTCAGTTTAATTTCACTTTCTTCTCGCATTATTTGTAAAGCTTCAATTTCTGAATTGCATGAATTTTCATTGACTCTTCTTTCCCCTGGAAAATTTGCTTTCACAAAACAGAGCCTAGTGACTTTTTGCCATGTTACCATGCTGTTTCACTAGTGACTTTTTGCCGTGCTTTTCCTAGCCACAATACAGCGTCGGGAACATTTATAGATTTAATTAACCCATTTATGCCTAGTGTCCCTTTTTTGAGACGGCATTTTCGCTATCAGTTGAAAACGATATTTATTTTTCCTATCCTTTATTCACGAGTATTTAACCTCAACTCCACAAAATACTTTAACATGACCAAGTAGGATGTTGACATTTCAATTTTTATACATAATGATTTTATAAGAAATCATCCCTTGTTCAAGAAGTTGACATCAGAAATTTATCTATTATTCCTGATATTAGCAAAAATTAAAGAAAATCGCAAAAATACATGGGCATAAATGGGTTACCTGTGAAGGACTCAATGCACTTTTCATGTTCGCTAATAACGATTGCATCATTTGACTTCTGTAGTTTGTCTTTATGTTGTGAATTATGCCTTGATTTATAGGCTAGATAACACTAGTAGTGTTTGCTGGAAACCAGGCCAGTTTTACATTTGAAAGTTCTATATGCGGATGATAGGTTGCACTATCTAGAAATAATAGATCATTCCTTTTCTGATTTTTCATTCTAGAATTGAAACCAACTAACCACTCTTCCATAATTTTTGCGGTCATCCAAGCTTTTCTGTTCGACCTCCACTCAATTGGGAGATTTTTCAGTGCAAGATTTTTAAAACAGGGAGGTTTGGCTGCTTTTTCGATGACCAACGGTTTTTCTTTTTCTCCAGGCATAAATGCACAAACAAATACCGTCATGCGTTCTTTAGATTTCTTTCCACCTACACAGCTTTCATTTTTCAAGCACAAAGTTTTACCTGGTAAAGCTCGGAAGAATAAGCCCGCTTCATCGCCATTTGCAATGTCTTTCAAATCGTAATCTTGGATTAATTTTAGCAATTTTTCTTCCCAGTCATTCACAGTTTCTGGATCAACATCAGCAGCCTCACCACAAATTTCTTTGAATTTTATCGCATGTATTTTCCTAAAACTCTTTAGCCATCCATTTGAAATGAAAATCTTTACCAAAGTCTTTTAGAAATTTTTTTAGCTTGTGCTTGTGCCATAGGTCCAGATATGGGTAAATTTCGGGATCTGGCATCAACAAACCATTTCATTGACTTCTTCATTTCAAGTCAGCCATTTCACCAAGGTTTTTTTTTTTTTTTTTTTTTTTCTTTTTTAGAAATAGCTATGAACATGAGAACACAACTGCACTTTAGAAAGAATTGGTGCATTTCTGTTTTCATCCAAAAACCCATCCTGTATTTCTTCTCCACCCTATTAGGGGACTCATCTTGGATTGCCATCAGCTTGCCAATTTTTTGCGCTAAAGATAGTACATTCCGTCTTGACAGGTTTTTGTCCTAAAAATAGACAAACATGGAGTTCGTTTCCGCGTTAAACAGTTTCCGTTTCTTACAGGTTAACATACATTGAAAAACATTTACTGCCGCTGGGACTAACTGTTTTTTCCAGTTAAGACAGGTTTCCGTTTCATACAGGGTCCGTCTTACACAGGTTTTACTGTATCTCTTAACTGGCATGATTTTTGGGAACTTATTTTTGGCATCAAATTTGATGATATTTTGCCAGAGTCATTAAGCTTGGGGACATTTGGCACAATTTTATATTACATCATCAATCTGCATGACCACTAGGAAATATAATTAGAATGTTGTGGTGATTGGTAGAATACTCTTAAAGTATGTGCGAAAATTATATAAAGGCAGCTTGCCTTGGTTCAGTTTTGAGTGAATACTCATATAGTTCATTGCTTTGAGAGCCATATCCTCTGTGTTGATCTGCTGTGAGAAACTGTTTCTTCCGATTGTTTTTCAAAGCTTATTTCAAAAGCTGTCTGTGAATTCTGTATCTTTGGAGCAGTTAAAGGGTCTGCTTGAGTATTCTACAGTTTTTAGCTTGTGGAGTTTTTGTTGTATGCATAATTCAATATCTGAGAAAGACTCATCAGCTGACTGTTATAAACCAAGTTCCCACTTGTAAATTCATGTGAATTGTATAAAGCAGATTGTTTATTGAATTTCTGGAACCAATAAAATTATGTCCTGTCAACTGGACTATTCACTAGAGCTTTCTTCCATATACACTGGACTTTTAATCTACGGATCCAAAAACGAAGCAGAACTTTCTGTGACAATAGCATATTTGAAACACTGGAGAATATCGGATCGTTCTTCTTTTCTAAGTGCTATATAGTGTTGGCCTTGGATATTTTAATTGTAGTAAAAGAATAAATAAAAACTAATTTTTGCTGAATAAAGTTTCAAATTTGAGTTTTTCTGATCAGATTTTAAATTTGAAAAGAAAGTAAATCTTTTTATGAAGGGTGTAGATGTAAAACCCACATTCTCCACTTTTCAAGTTCTTAGAAAAATGAAAGAAAACTGATTATTATTGGTAACAAACTGCATGACATATTGGCACAATGTTTTTGTGTGTGTGTGAAATATTTGTTGCCATAACAATTAATTGTACATAGTCCTAAACCTGTTATAATTCTGGTAAATGGCAAGTGCCTGCCATTAAGGGGGGGGGAATCGGTAAAGCCAGTTTTCATTATGTTGTTTTGGAGGGTAGTAAACAACAAAAAGCAACACACAAGAAGCATTTATTAAAAAGTTGTTGGTTATTCAATAAAAACATCGACAATCTCATGATCTTTCGCAAGCCTCCCTGCTAGGTTGAATTTGGAGAGTATGAGTTTTGCTGTAAAACAGTTGTTGGATAATGTGAGTTTTGCTTCAAAGCGAGATTTTCCTTACACCATTTTTTTTTAGCTTTAATATGTTCATTATAGTCCAAAATCACTTTTACAGTTCGATTTGCCTTAAAAAAAGCAAACAAGTGATATGATAATATGAATAACTCACTATCTTAAAAAAATGGATAGTGTGATTTTTGCATCTGTGCTCTCCATGTAATCTTGCATCATTATTATCATTTGTTTATTAATTTTTTTAGAAGAGTTTTAGAGCATGCATTGGCGTTGGACAATACATTTGCAGTTGTACAGTGTTTAATTGAAAGGAAAGTAAGTGTTTCCCTTTTGTTCATTTTTATGATTTTAGCTGTTTGGTTGCTTCTCAGGAGAGATCAAATGCGTCATTTACAGCTACTCCCACACTTTCTAAATCTTACTATTTAAGTGAATGAATACTAACAAATGTAAGTATTCATTCACTTAAATAGTAATTAATATTTAGTGAAATACTAATACTAAAGTAATATTAAAATATTAATTAGCCAAAAAATTTCAGGATAGTGAAGGACATGTATGTCTAAATACAAATACTATTTCTTTTGAATTCTATACCTGTAAATTAATTATTTAGGTAAGTCTTAAAAAACTTTTCTCAATTTTAAGTTGTATCAGAGATATTTATTAGTGTATTTAATGCTCTTACAGCCTGTTCAGACTAAAATGCAATATTAAAATCATCTGAGAGATTCCTGATTAGGTGGCATTAGCTAGAAATATCAAACTTGTTACAAAATTAACTTGATAATGGGGGCCCTGATGTTCGTATTTCTCACACAAACTTAGTTGCTTTGGTATTGATATGTTCGGTTATGGTTTCTCTCCCTTACATCTGAAGAAACACTTGCATACTGTCTCCGTACAGCTTCAAAAAAATTGAGAGATTTGTTCATGGCACTCAAACATAGATACTGTTTGGTGATGAGATAGTTGTAATCTCATTTGCGAGTGAACTTCTGAAAACTAAGATCCTCAATATGTTTCCTTGGTCCACAGTTTATGAAAAATCATTGAAAGAGCTATTACAAGTAACTGAAATTATAAAAATTCAGAAATTATTTTGTTCATCTGGTAATTTTCACTTTGAAGCCTGATTAACTTAATTTTAAAACTCATTTTTAAACATTAACATCAAAATGATGTAGATCTCACTTGCAATATTTCACTTTTTTCACATTGTTACACTATCGGATATTGGGGGAGTGAAAAATATGAAAAATCACTTGAAAACCAGGGAACAGGTAGATTTTAAGATTTTTAAAGTAACATAGGTTGTTTTCTTTATTTTTTTTTTACACGATTATAAGAAATTTCAAGCTAATCATATCAATCGTGTGGATTTCAGTATGTTTTTGGAGTGATGGAAGTAAAAGTTCTCTTTTAGATTGGTACAACCCGGAATCGTTACAACTTAGGTATTTATTTATATAGTGAGAGGAAACTATTTTAAGATTTGCACAATTTTGACCTCTTTTATATACAAAATTGGCAGAAGTGCATCTTGCAATTGAAGCATCTGAAATAGATTTTAAGTTTTAAAGATCTTGAAAATGATCTATTAATAGACAAATGATTTTTATTTAATTTATTACTTTTAATAAGCATCTCTTTATTTTTCAGTATTTAGATTCTTTTTAACTTTTGAATAGCAATCCTAAAATTAGTAATCCTTTGTGCACTTGATTTAGATCGGTCCTGATTTTGCTGATATTGTGAGGATCCCAATTATTAGTGCAGGATTAAGCATTTATTTAGTTATGCCATTCACAGAATTTAACAAGTTTATAAGTGTAAACGCTGACTTCAGTAATTTAAAGTAGATGCTTAAAAAAAAAAAAAGAGGAAAAGAAATCACATTTTTAAAAAAATTTGTGTTCCCCATTCCCCGTCTCTTCTCATTGAATCATTGCAATGTGAGGCTGGAAAGTTGCTCAAGCTCCCAAGCCATGAATGTTATACCATCACAAATTCAATATACATTCCAGCATTCCTTTCTGAAGTAGTTTTAAGATCCATATTTCAATTTCCATTTTTCATTGTAAACATGCCGGAATCATACTTGTCAATTTTTGAAATTCCCAAGGCTGTTAAGTTTTATGAATTAACATATTTTAAATAGTACAAAATAGTAAAAATATATTTATGTAACACACACATACTCAATATATAATTATTGAGAGAAAAAAATTAAAATTTAGGTGCTTTCATTAAAAAAGCATTCATAACTACACAAAATTTATATAATTTTAAACACATTATGGTAAAGAAAGAGCCATTCTGTAATACATAAGAAAGTACTTGTAAAATTACATCTGATAAGGAATTTAAAAAAAGGTTTATTTTTTGTTTGCTTTTATACATATTCTTTCCTAAACAAAATATCTTTTATTTCAATTTCATTATTATTAGTATTACTTTGTATTTTTCATTCTTTTTTAAACTTGACCTCTTCCATGAAATTTTTTCTTTACATTTAACATAAGAAAGTGGTTAAAAAATAATTTAAATTTGAAATAGGAAACAATTTTTACTCTCATGGTATGGAAGGCTCAAATAAAAATATACTAAATGAAAAATATTTGTTTTCAAGATGGACAGTAAAAGATTTGAAATGGGGATGCTAGTGCATCTGGGGAAGGGGGAGCAGGAAATTCGGTAATCTCAAAAAACAAAACTGTAGAAAGCTATCATGAATGATAAATTTTGAGATTATTTTTTAAAACAAAATACTGGCCATGATTTTATTAAAATAAAAATAAAACTTAATCATTAAAAACTGTAAAAAAATGGGGATTTCACTTAAAATTGGTAAAAAAGCATTTATACTTTTTTACCAATACCAACCTAGTTTGCAGTTTGCAAACTAAGTTCCTTACAGGTCTGCTGACAAAAGCTAATAAAATCAATTAAAAAAAAAGAAAACAACTGAAAATTTTACTGTCATTATTATTAGTAATTCTCACAGTTTTAACTAAATTTTAGGCAATTTGTCTTAACTGGTGAATTATGACTTCAGATGATTTTCTTAAAGCTAAATATTTTTTATATTTAGGTCTATCATGAAAGCTCACTGTTTGATATTTTGATAAAGAAGTTGGTTAGTTGGTCTTCAACTTGCAACAAGAATGTGAAGTTTACCAAGTTAATAACAAGTCTTTTATCAGCATATGGAAATGAGGTATTTTCAGAAAGTTTTCAACAATTGCAAATCATGATTATACTATATTTAATTACATCATCTCTACACTCTTTGTACAAAAGCTTCAGGGAGCACCGAGATAAAAAACAGCATACACTTGTGATTTTTAAAAAAATTGCCCTTAGTCCAGAACAGTAAAAGTGTTTAAGATTTAGGCATCCTCATTGCTTTTATTTACTACATGTTTTTCCATTAATGCAAAGGTATAATAATGTGTGTTCTGTAATATAATTAGACCCATACTAGAAACATTTATTGCATTTCAAGTAAGATTTCTAATCCTCCATATCCCCTCAATGAATGGCTTTACTGGCTAATATGATTTTCTGTTTTCACAAATCTGAAATTCTTACAGAATATGACATTCAGATTTGGTATTGTCTAGTTAGTGGTGCTTTTCTGTATTTTAATTTTATAGATTAACACCTGTAATTCATTTTATGCTCATGATCCGAAATTCAGAAAAATCCATTAGCTGGAATTACTGAAGTCCCAATGATTCCAGATTTTCTACTAGATTTATACTTTTGCACCATGAAGTATGTGCCAGATACCTGCATATCTGAGAACTCATTTTAATATAAACAGTTAAATTTTCAGCAACATAGAATGAAGAAAGGCAACTTTCAGTTCTTTGAAAACATACAATGGGAACTGTAGAAGAGTAATGATGCAAAATTTTTGTTTTCCTCTAGTGGAATCGAGAAAAATTTGTGATGTTAATCGGAAAGTAGGAAAAATAAGGAATGAGTTTTGAAGAATTAGGGAAAGTAGGAATAGTATGATCTTTGGAATATAAAGTTCAACCCACTGAATATGATATTATGTTTGCAAGCATGGAAACAAAATACAGTGAAACCTGTGAAGTTGACCCAATTGACCTAGAATGGAATAGGTTACTTACTTTTACATTGTATAAACCCTTTGTAAGTTGACCACCTGTCTAACTTGTTATGTTGACCAGGTAATTACGTAGAATTTATATATCTTATAGCTCAAAACCTTTAAACTTGACCATTTCCAGAATTTTTTCTTTTTTCTGTATATAACAACTTTTATATATCTTTTCTATTTATTGCTTCCCATCCACACTAAATACATAGCGCAGTATGTAGGTATACTACAATACTGTTCTGTAGTGTGACTGAGGAGGTAAGTGATGTTCTCAGCATACAATTACTAGTTACAAAGAGGCCATTACTTCTATAGAATTAGAATGTTATGCTGCAACAATAAGTCCAGAACTTACTGACAAACTCATGCAGCTACTTGGAAATTTGAAGAACACTTTGTGAGAGCTGAATTAAAACTTGCAGAAAAAGCAAGATTAATGCCTAATTCAGTCCAGATTCTTAATGTATCATTTTCATCTCTATTCCTTATGTAAGCACAATTTTTTTGTAACTACATTAGTTCATACAGTACCCAGGAATATTCATTTTGGGGGATGCATATCATCATTACCATGAAAGAAGCAATGTACCACTTAATGAAATCTAAAGAATATGGTATTATGGGTGCCCATATAGGGATAGATATAGGGGTTCAAGCCCCCCCCCCCCCAATTGCAGCTACCGATATGGTAAACAGTTTTATAGCATACTGAAATCTTTCACATTAATTAAGTTTTCAAGCAGACTTCGTGCCGATTACAATCGACTGTAATCGACGATTAAAATAATATTTTACAAATTTTTAAAAAATGCTATCATAAAATTGTATTATTGTAGAATTCTTTTGATAGTTGATTTCTTTAGCATCAAGATTACTGTTATTTTACTAAATTAACATTCACTAGTCATAATCTTTTTGGAAATTGTTGATAATCGTAATCGTAATCCATATTATTTTTTTTAATCGATTACAGATGATCGTGTAATCGCACGAAGTCTGTTTTCAAGTGTTTGAAAACTCAAGATGAGCTCCTCAAAATACATGGATGGCCCAAATTACCGCCCATATATAAGTTTCTTGTTTCTTCCATTTAAACCTGTTCAAGAATTAATATAATTTTTAAAAGTTATTAAAGGTTACAAAATTGAAGATCATGGGAAAGAGTAGTAAAGATAACATAAGAACAAAAATTCATATTTACCAGTATCGGCAGAATCCAACATCGTTGAAAATTTGATAAAAGTCATTTAATGATTGGAAAAAAAACAGCCACAATTTAAAGAATGGTCAAAAAAGAAGCTGTATTAATAAAATGAAAAATTTCATACCTATTATTTTCTACAAGGTTATGTTTATTTTCCCTGTTTGTTTTTGCAAAATATTTAAGATTTCTTCACTTGCAAATATATTTTTTATACATGTATAAATAGAGACCATTTAAACACATTTCAAATTTACTGTTTCTTAAGTAGTTTTTTAACATTTCTTGAAGGATAGTTGAAAA
This sequence comes from Cheiracanthium punctorium, assembly GCA_038373885.1. NCBI lineage: Eukaryota > Metazoa > Arthropoda > Arachnida > Araneae > Cheiracanthiidae > Cheiracanthium > Cheiracanthium punctorium. Next base: position 17,000 of record JAWZYV010011992.1, read on the forward strand.
CGATCCTTCAATAGTATATGTTGTCACAGGCAAAGTGACAAGTTTTTTAAAAGTTTATGGATATTCTGGAAAATATAAATGTTGCATACTTGTAAAGCTTCTATGGCAGTTAATCTACAATATTGTGCCAGCAATTTCTTTTTCCATAGCTGATGTTCTATAATTATAAGCATTCTTAGCATATCTAATTTGCTTTCATCTATAGGTATGAGGTTATTTCCAGTGAAACTAAAATATTTATTTATCTCAAAATTTCTTTGTGTTTTCTGAAGTTTTCTTTAAGATGTAAAATTACAGCATTCAAATATTTATTACTGTTATTTGAAATTGTTCATTAATTTACACTTTTCTGCTTCAGATTGATGTCCGGAATTTTTTTCACTAGATTAAAAAAAAACTTAAAGCGACTACTGATTCCTTTTACTCATTCTCGAATAAAAAAATTAAGAAAAATAGTGAAACGAATTCAAAAGTTATAAAATTATGAACTTAGCAATTTGAGCAAATGCTACAGAAATGACAGGGCAGTGACTGAAATGACAAGAATGCTTTTAAGGTTCTAAAAATCCAAAATAAAATCATGAATACTCAATAAATTGTTTTTCTTTAAAAATTTCTTCATCTTCATGAAAAACTTGTAATGTTTTAAAAAATAGCTAAAAACAAGCAGGGAATAGTTTTGTCTTGTTCTGTGAGAATCACCCATACATAGTAACTACACATAATGTGATAATATCCAATAATTAATGCATAATACAGTAATATGTACATATAATTAATGTTTAATTCTAATAAGCAATATTCTTACTTTGCAGCATTTTGATTTCATATTTTACATAATTTTGTAATTCTACATGTACTATGTAATGTATAAGTACGTAGACGATAAAATATGAAAATCAAAAGGTATTGTACCCTTGATAAATTGACCATGAAAACATGGAACCACTGGGTGGTGAACTTGGCAAGTTTCATAGTGTCTTGATTTTTGCTCAGTCTTACAAAAGCAATGGTGAAATGAGTAGTTTTGAACTAGTACTTAAGCCCCTGCCTTTTGTAGTTATTTCTTTTTCCATTAACTTGTGATGATGTAGGACTTTTTGTGAGAAATTATAGTGTCCACATTTTGGACCATTTCTGAAATATTTTTTTACTAATCCACTGAGATGTTAACTATGTAATGTGCATTGTATTTTCTTGCAAATTTCGACTGATGGTTACAAGGTCCAGGTACAACGGGCATTTCTGGCTTATGGCAGCCACTAGCTTGCTTGGGAACCTATAGATTATGGCAAAATCACTTTAGGATTACAAACATCTGTAGAAATACAAGCGTTTTTGATAGATTTTACCATTTTGGTGGTACATCTCTGTAGCTTCGCAGTTGAATTTTTGAGATCTTTTAATCTTCAATAAATTTTCTACAAACATAAATACAGTGGAACCCTGATCTATCGTTCCCACATTCATAATTTTCCCGTATTGATCATTTTATTTCAATGGTCCCTACACAATTTGTATTTAGATAACATTAACAAAACCCACGTTTATTCGTCAAAAAATCGCTTTCCCGCATTCACCATAGTAAAATATTTCTCCTGATCAAAATGAAATTGAAGGTCAAATGGATCCATATGGCATACAAACTTAATTCAATTCTGGTATGACTTCTTGGGTTGATGATTATGTAGATCACACATGGGAAACCCCTGGCCCGCAAAACATATCATGACCCTGTATAAAAACCCCATAAACCATTCAAAATCCCAATTATATGGCCCGCAACTACATTAGCATCCTAAAGTTTGGCCCACAGCTTTCCAAAGGTTGTCCATACCAGACGTAGATGAAGAGTTGTTGCATGTAGCATAGGATGTGTATGGCTTGAAATTTAGTGATTATATTTCCATTGATTTAGACGTAGCGAAGTGTGGGATCCTAAGGATAGAAGAAATGTGTGATGATGCAAAAAATGAAAATAGTGGCAAAAAAGCGCAGAATAATATTCATGTTGTTGAGACTGGGTCTACAATAGAGCCACGTTGTCATGCCTTGCAAACAGAGACAAATTACTACCCATGGTAATATTCAAGCAGAAAATGCTTCCTAAATCTGCCGTTTTCACAAAAGGTGTGATTGTTCGGGCTCATCCTAATGGTTGGGTAGACGAAAAAATGATATGTGACTGGCTCAGCACTGTGTGGAGCAAGCGGCAAGGTGGACTGCTGAAAAAGAAAGCCCTGCTAGTATGATTCCTTCCGAGCTCACGTAACAGCCGAAGTAAAGAGTAAAATTTCTAATATGAATACAGAACACACCATTATTCTAGGGGGAATGACATCATTGGTTCAACCATTAGACGTTTGCGTCAATAAGCCATTCAAAGGCCGGCTTTGAAAATTCTGCAATGAATGGATGGCTTCCTTTAATGTACAGACTACAAAGACAGGCAATCTAAAAAAGTGAACATCGTAACAGTAACTGAATGGATTAAAAATTCATGGGAATCCATTCCAAAGGATATTATAGTGAAATCGTTCAAGAAGTGTTGAATAAGCAATTCTATGGATGGGAGCGAAGACTCATTAACCCCTTAAGCGGTTTGCCTGTACAGTGTACGTGCTACCCAAAATTGGCCTCAACTGGTTTGCCCGTATAGCATACGGGAATCGATATTTCTTCTTTCCTTTTCCGATTTGCCTGTATATTTCATTATTGTGAAGAGACTATTTAGTATTAATATTTTTCAATAGATGGCGTGGCTTGTCAATGTAACTGAAGTGCTTTTCATCCGGGTTTTACTTCCTAGCAAGAGAGTGGGACTATTTCATCATATGCCTTTCAAATTATTCCTTTTTTGGAAGCATTTCGGTAAAAAAATTGACCGCTTAAAGGGTTAATTGAGTCATCGGAAGAATCCGACTCTAGTGAAGATGATGATTTTGTTGACATTTATCATGATGAAATCTGGACTGAAAGTAACTAAAAGAACTTTTCGGATGCTCCGACGAAGAATGATGTGATATATATAGTATTTGTACTTTTTCTTGTAATTTGTAACATTTTGTCTTAAAATACAAAAACTTAAATGTATTAGATCTTACTTTTGTTTCCATAAAGTTAAATTGGTTGCCCCAAATGCATGGGCACTGGAAGGGGGGGGGGGGATTGACACATCAATTTCCGGGATCATGGTTTTCCCATGTACATAGTATACATATTTGCACGCATGTGTGTAGATGTTTACTGCTCCCTGAACATTGAATTTCCGATGATCAAAATTTGAATTTTTTTTGACCCGTGTATAAGCCCACCCCCACTTTCAATCCAAATTTTTGTCCAAAAAAAGTGGGCTCATACACAAGTATATACGGTATTTGCAGCTGGTTATTTAATTAATCATTTAATGCTTTAACGCATTGCCCAATTGCTTTCAACAATAAGTTTTTATAATTATTAATTAATAATTGCGTTGTTTATGAACTTAATGATTTGGCACTAACTGTTATAATAATACTTATTAATCCTTCTGTTGTTTTAATGAAATTCCAATCGCTTTCAAACCCAAAACTGTCAACAACACAAGCATATTACATACTATCATCATGCAAGCAAGCTTCCTTCCTGAACACTGTGGCACACTAGTCGAAGCAGTGTCAAAGTGCAGAAAAATATAAAATATCGTGTCCAGTATACTGAACTGCACTTGCCTACTGTTCCATTATTACACACATGCACATGATACCACACCAAATGCAACTCATAGATATTCTAACAGTAAGGCACGAAATTCTGCCACAGTAAAGGATATGTTTCTGAAAACAAAGATAATCAGTTTTTAGGCACATGGAAACAAAATAAGCACTTTTAACAAACTCTACATAAAAAATAAGCACCAGGGTTAGCATGGTTTAAACCGACTGGTTTTTTAAAAAGAATGATTTAAAATTACGAATACTAAAGATAGAATACGTTATCTCTCTTATTCTAAAAAAAAATAATGGCCGCTGTCAAAGCTTGTTAGGCTATCTCCTCCTAAACCACGGGGATTTGAGTTTCGACTAAGGTGACCAGATTCGAAAAATTCCGAGGAACCTGATAAGCTGACTTAAATTTCGAAAACCGAATTATTTTAGAAGATATTAATAAAAAACTGAAAAAAATAAACATAATGGTTACCAGATTTGTCATAAAATCATTCATTCCTTTGCAGCAAAGCATTTCCAAATATGTAGAATCGTGTGAAATTCACAAACATGATGTAGAATTACACCCATTTTACACCAAATTAAAAAGGATATGAAATAAATAACTCAAAGTGTGTTACACAAAGTTAACAATTTTCAAATAGTAAGTTCGCTTAGACAACAGGAGTTTAGAATTAGCAACTATTCGTTTTTCCAAAACAGAATAACTAATTGTAACTGATTTTAAAAGCACCATCTTTGCATTAGGAATGATCTGGCAAAATAGTATTTTTCTAAGCAGGGTGAATCTAAGCTTCGAGTTCCAGAATGCTGGAACCCAGTATCTTGAAAATGAAAAATAATTAAAGTGCAGATTATTTTAAAGGCGGTTCGGTCCAGCTGGAGTATTTGCTACCAGTAGACATATATGTTGGTGTTAACTAATCTGCAAATGATTATGTATATGAAAATATGGATAACGGTTTTCCAGGAACCTTGCATGAGCAGTAATTATAGGTTGTGAGCATGTGTAAATAGCCAAATAATGAAAAGTCGCCATTGGTGGCAAGCTATCCTAGCTCTTCCGTAGTTTTTATCAAAGAAAACATATGAAGCACTGTTTTCTTAGAGCTAATTATTAACTATACATATACGCAAGTCACCAAATAATGAAAAATCACCATGGGGTGGAAAATACACAAGGTGTCCAATTGGTTTTACATAATTAAAAATACAGCTGAAACAGATGTTCTGATTTTATTACGCTTTAACTCCTAATTAATATAACTTTTGAATGGCAACATTAAATATCATTGTGTTTCCGAGGAGTGCAAATAATTTTTCCAGAGATTATACGCGGAGTCCGCCATCCAGGTGGAGTATAGCTCAGGACCCATAGAACACGGATTCCTATAACAAAATATCTACCGTGATATGGGGAGGGGGTGGTGTTCCTACTGTAGTGTGAAGTTTAAATTTTTATGTACCAATGAACATGCAAGAACCAAGCAACGTGTAGCTCAGTAACATTCTATCTGATCCAATCTTTGGGGTTTTTCTAATGAAATTATGTATTTTTTACGAATACGCCTTATCATGGGCCGAATGATTCATACTAAAAGCGAGCGTAGAGTCTAGAGGCCTTGGCCCCGAGTGATATATTTAAAAATTATCCTCATAAGTATCAACAATAAGTTTTTATATCAATCTATAGATTAATTATTAAAAATTATTAATTAAACTAAAATTATAGGCTGCATTTTTAACTTGTTTCCAAAATAGAGGTTTTTGTGTCTTAAGAACTTATTTCTAAACCTTAAAAATATGATTTTAAACAACTTATCTCCATTATTACTGATGAATGAAAGAGCAATATTCCATGTAAAATGTAATGAACAATTACTATTGTATTGTATTATACTAGTTGCTAAGGTGGCCACCTTCGCTGCCCTACTATTCTATATACTGAGTCAGTTTTGTTCAAATTATCAGAGCCCTTTCAACGAAAATCATATCTTGATGTTTTAACAGTATTTGTCATTAAATCTAAGTTATGGTTACTATAAATTTTGGGGGTATCATGACAAAAGCTGATGGTGGCCATGGGACATGTGAAAAGACCCGAAAGATTTTGTGGGCCTCACCATGGCAGTGTCATTGAAAATGTTAGATGGCTGAAGTGTGAAGGTCCTGGGTTCAGGTCCCATCGCGCGGCTGTCGATCTAACGGTCTGGAGTTTTGGTAGGTTTTCCCCAGATGTAACGTGAATACGCGTTAGAACCCCTGAGAAAGTCCCTGAACCTTGGCTGATCACCCTAGAGTAGCGTTGCCATAATCAAACCAAAAAGAAACATTTTGCTTTTTTGCGTACGCATTTGTTATTTTGCAATCTAGCTACTGCATGACGTACATAACCAGTAACTAATATGCTTGCTTTGCTTGACTTCACTGAACTGTTAATTTGGATATTTGCACATGTGTTATTGTTAGTACACTAATTTTTACATCTAGTTGTTGCCGCTCCATCATAGAAATATCGTCAGTTTTGGTACCGCATACGTTAACGTATTACATAAGTAGATACTAAATATAAAAAATAGTATCTCTAAATAAAATATTAAAATTGGATGATTTAAATGTCCACATATAAGTATAGCAACAATTATTTATTTACTTTGTTTTAATTATTTTCAGAAGAAATATTAATTGTTATTTGAACATTTTACAAATAATTTTATTTATAAATACATAACATGCAATTATAAAAGGATTTAAAAAAAAAAAAAACCCGGTTTTTTGGGTTTAAAAAAAAAAAAAAACTGGTTTCTTCCAACCCTGGTGTACGCCATAACAGAGAGAAAATAAGCATAAGACTTGCTACCACTGCCTCTACATTGAAAGAACCTAAAATAAACAAATCCTTGTGGAGCACACACGAACATTGCTAATAAAAGAAACAAGCAGCTATTAGGTCAAATCAGGAAAATGCACTCTAACCACTCTTTTTTTTTTAATTTGAAATTTCTTTAATTATCTCATTAAACTAATCCTTTGAAAATATAATAGGGGAATTTTTGAGCAATTTTAAAATTTTTCGTGACTGTGAAAACTGTGAAAATTGTAAAAGAAGTTGCCTTGTAGAATTTTTCTGTTATGAAGTTTTCATATTTGAAAACTAAATAAATAAAAATTATGTTCTGAAAAAGGAACATTAGCATGTAAAAAGTTAGAATATTAACCTGAAGAATTTTCAAACATGAATGTTTGGTTTAATGTGAGAAAAATGATAAAATTATTGATTCCATTAATTTGTCAAGAAAAGCTTTTTTAAAACTTTATAATGAATCATGTAACTTGTTCTATTTTACCAACATCTTAGCTTTCCCGTGGACTGCTTTGAAATTATTAACATCATTCACAGGGGTTCTCCAGAGCAATGGGTTAGCAGTTTCTAAGAACTTTCAATACTACCTTGAAAGCGTATCACCACTGGTTAGACACCTGTACCTGTCAACATCTAGTACATTTATGTGGTATTGCAATCTTAAAATCATAATTACTTATCTGTGTCACAAAATACACTGAATTTTTTTCACATTCTAATTCACCATCTATTCTGTTTCTTATTTCTTTGAAATTAATACTAATGGGTCTATTTTGGGCGATTCTTAAAAGTGCTGTACTTAACTCATTCTATTTGATATCGGCAACATGTTCTTTCTTTTCTATTTGTTAAACCTATATAATAGCCTTGTTCTTTAGAATCTTCAAAGATTAATTCATTTTATTATTCCTTAAATTTCCCCTTTTTCAATTCAATCTTTGTCATTACGGATACGTTTGAAAATATTTTTGTTAGGTTTTATAACCATTGGGAAAGAATATGCTGATTATTAAAGCTTCAGAATGTCAGAAAACCAAGAAATTTTAATGTAAAATCAGGAGACCAGGAGAAACCATCAAAATCTAGTACAGTTGGTAGGTGTGGACACCCCTTTTATAACTGCAGGTTAACAGAAAATGAGAACATATTGCCCCATAGATTTAATGTGCACGTTCGTTGCTGCTGGAATTCAAACCTAAGGCTATCATGACCATTAATATGTTAACAAAAAACACTAAAAATAACTGGGGTTTTGTACAGCCTGACAAGTAACTCTTATGGTGCTGTTTTACAGTTTTAAATTATTTTATCATTAAAATGTTGTTAGGCATAGTGAAAACCTGTTAGAAAAAGAATTGGAACCCCGTTTGTGAGGTACAAATATCATAATATTTTGCTGGTGTTAGGGATCATACATATTTCAAAAGAAAAAAAATTCAAAAGGGCTTTTCAAGAACTATTCAAAATGTTTTTTAAGGACTGAAATTACAGAGATGAATAAATATGTTACGGGGAAAAATTGCCTTTATGTTTAGTTGCATTAACAAAAATAAATATCAAAAGCTGGAAGACTTAAAAATAGGATAAAAGACTTTTTTCTCATTCAGTCATGCAAAATCAATCAATGCAAATCCATCTCCTTTTTAATAGGACATAAGTGTGATGATATCTTAGTTTTGCAAGCAAACTTTTAAAATTCAATAAATTTATGTACCTTGTACTTGTATTATAGATATGAATACTAAAGAGAAAAGGAGGCACTTGAGATTAATAATTAAGTAATTCTCATAAGATGGAATACTTATGAGAAAATACTATTTATCTAAAGGATGCAAAATTGAAATTAAGTTGGCATCTAAGAAAAATCAGAACAACATAGTCAAAAATTTTATTTTCAAAACAAAGCTTGAAAATCTGAACAAATACAATCAAATCTGAATGGTTGACAGCAATGTTAGGTTTTTTTTTTTTTTTAAAGCTTTTCTTAACCCATTAAGGATGGAGATTTTCCCTTCCCTCCCCACAAATCTTTCTCCTGAACTAAATTAACTTCATTGGGGTTACTTGAGTGAGAATGTCAGTCATGAGATTTAGTAAGTATGGCCAGGTCACTGGCCTACGCATATGGTTATGCTAGTCCTTTATGTGATCATACTGTAAACCATTAATTGCTGTTACCATAAGGTAACCCTAGTACTTAATGGGTTGAATGTGCCTTTAGAGTCACCACTATTTGTGAATTTTTAACATTGATTTTCAGCCCACCTTTCCGCAGTAAAAAAGTCAGTACCTGACAGATTCAATACAATAAATTTCAGAAACTTTTAAAAATATAACTGAATTATTTTTTAACCTGATATGTGTTAAGAACACTAATGACATGACTTTTGTTTGAGCATTTAAAATTAAACACAGGGTATTTTATCTATTTAAAACCTGGCAGAAACAAAATAAAAGGTTATAAAAATTAAATAGATGCATAGAAGCTCAATTTTATCAATCGCAACAAGTTTAACAAATTATCTTAGTACATCCTCTTCATACATGGAATTTTTAATTAACACAGAGAAAGTCTTGAAATCTAGACTTTTTGCTTGTAGGTGTAAACTGTTTTAAAAAATTTAACAGAACTTTGAATTTTCCATACCAAGTACATTTTTTATTCAGGATTTTATAAATACATCTACATGCTTCAGTCAGAAGCTTCTTTTTCCATCAGTTGGTGTGATGCAGCTTTGAAACTAAATACAGTTATCCCATATTAGGGATGTATGGATATGAACACATTTTTACACTATGTCCTTTCTATACAATAAAAAATTTAATTACATTTTTCTTTCCAGTTTTCTGATCAACAGCTATCACTTTGTGATGAAGTAGTGGGGAACAACAAAACCATCATTAAAAGAGCAGCAGAAAATCTGTTAAAAAAACTAAAGAATCCTGAATTTTTGTAATAAAAATTAGAAAAATAAAAACAAGTGTTTTTTCAAATCAAATATACACATAAAGTGAATATGAGTCTTTATGATGGATGCTTCATGTAATGAAGAAAATAAATGTCTTTCAAGCATTTACACTTTCAGCAGCTGCTTGTTTTTCATCATCTGTCTCCATTTTTTCAAGGTGGCCATTTTCTTGGTTGGAGATGTTTAATGACTCTTCATCCTGAAAAAGTTTTCACTTATTTAATATTTCGAAATGCAAGCAGAAATAATATCACAAAAAAGAAATCTTGCCCAATTATATTATTTATAGTTACCTTTTCTTCTGCCATTTTCTTGAAAATGGCTTGATACAGTTTCTTTTCCTTTTGTAATTGTTTCTTGATATAATCATTACAGATATAAATATTTTTTTGTGCAGCTTTATTTGTTTCATCAACATCCAAAACTCGCGTGAAGTATTCTTTGGCCAATTCATAGTCTTTCAGAGCCAAATGAGCCTTATAAGGAGGGGGAAAAAAAAAGTATTTTGAATGAGTAAACCATTTTTCACACACTCACAAAAGCAAAGATATGATTTTAAGCTTTAGCAAAATATGCTACCCTCATATATTGTTAAATTAAAATTGATTAAAAAAAAGTTAGTTTTTGAAAATGAGAAATTCCTACAATTTAACATTACATCAGACAGGATTCATATTTAAAAATTCCTTTAGTGATACCAGGGTTTAAAAATTTTTTTTTTTCTTGATTTAAATCAATTTTTATATATATATATTTTTAAAGAGTCACATTTATTAGATTGGATTAAAAAAAAAAAAAAAAAAAGCTTAACTGCTTTATATAAAATGTCAAGAATTCTGTTGAGTGGATGATTTTGGAAGCATAACAAACTGACTGATTATATACGGACTTATTTTACAAATTTAAAAGTGAAGCCTTTCAAAAAGAAATTTTACAGAAATGTTAATCAAATGCAATAATAGCATTATGCACAACCACTTTCAACAAAGTCATATGGAGGAGGGAATGAGCAGCTTCAGATGGACCGCTGGTCAGTCCTGGAGCACCCTGGACAAGTCCAAGGGTTGAAGTCTGTCTTTGCTCCTGTGCCTGCAGGCCTTAGCTGAGCATAATGGAACGGCCTTCACGCCTTGGGTGGCCCTACCAGGAGATTACTCTCCCGACGTACTTCGCCCGTTCTGCACAGGTACATCTCCAATGGATCCCATCACATGTAAACATTAGTGGCAATGAGGTTGCAGATAGATTGGCAAAAGAAGGCAGTGAGGACGAAACGACCACTGGTGTTTCGCTTACTCACCAAGAACTGTACTCAAATGAAAAATCTAAATTAAATTCAATTTGGCGCATTCCACCTGCACACCAATGGTACACCGGAACATCCCCTGGCTTTCTACTGGAATTTAAATGTGATCGAGGCTCCCAGACTGCACTTGCTAGACTTAAAAGTGGCCACCTTAAGTGTCTTTCGTACGAACATGGCAAGAAATTCCAACCCACTTGCAAGAAATGCTGTGATCATCCAGCCCCTCCAGAGCACATACCGAGTTGCGTCGGACTTTCTAAGGAGTACTTAACATCTGCTCCCCTTTTAGTTATAGATTTTCTGTCGGTCAACAATCTATTGGAGTTGATCTGACTTATGTCAGATCTCTAAAGAGGATAAGCAACAACACAACCACTTTCAGCTTGTGGGCCACAGAAATTTAAATGTATGGTATTAAGGGACACTCAAGAAGTGCGTTATTTTTAAGTATTATAGTCTTAAAGACTAATTAATGGATATAATTACATAATTCCAAATATATACTTATAGGTTTCTTTGAAAATTTAAATTCTTGAAAATATAATGACACACAGGAAATGTGCAACAGGGTGATTCTGCAGTATTGTGAGCGTTTATGTCATGTCCGCAACAAGTTCAGTTGATCATAACTAAACAAAGAATTGAGCTATGGGATTTTTTTTTTTTTTGTGTATAGTTATAATGACCAATCAAACTGACATAAGCGCTCGAAATAGTGAGGAAGCATTCAATTATCAAATAAAAGCTCTTGAAAATATGATAGCACATACTCACAAAAGTCCATTATTAAATTATAACTGAAGATTTTTTTAGTATCAGGTTCATGCAATTGAAAACAAATTTGAAACAAGTAAATTTTCACAATTAATTCCTATCCTTAAAAACTGAAGGATTCTTATTTGTGATTTTCAAAGTGTCACTGGGTTGGCAGGTGAATGGAACAGGTGTCATGAGCCAATAATGACCTGTGGGGAGGAGTTTGTAAATTTCTGATTTAAATATCAAATATTTTTGTTAAAAAAATCAATTGATTTAAATCATGATTAAAAACCCTGATTTTAATAAATTGATTTAAATTATTGATACCAGACATGAGATGGGTAAAAAAGTAAAAAAAAACTGAAATCATACGAGAGTAAAAAATTTGTACACATGATATTTGTATATATGTAAAATAAGTTTTAAGAAGTAAAATGTCAGAGCATGATAGAAGATAAAAATATTACACACTTAATAATTACTATCAGGAATTCACGGAAGAAAGCAGAATTTTCAGAGAAAAAAGACAAAAAAATGAATTGCTTTTAATTCACAAAAAGCTGAAGAATCTCATCCCTGTGATACCCTAGTGATACTATATTTGCACGGGTTTATTGCTGTGAATTTTTATACCAATTTTTTAATGACAAGCTTTTTTTTGTTAAAATTACTGATAAAACAGATTAAAATGGTAAAATGCCAATGAAGGTCCTTTTTAATCGGTTCCATTTTTGTAAAGTGATCGTTTTAACACTAGAAAGGCGGCGTTTTCCGTATACCTCGAAAGGCGGGTAGCGATCATTCTGACCGCTCCCAATAAATCATTTACATCTTCCAAAATTTTAGAGATTTCTATATAAAATAAGTTTATAAGGTCTTTAAGTATTAAATTTCGTATTTTTATCACACGAATTTCGTGTTCTGCTCATCATTATTTTATATTAATTTTTACGTTCATTTTATTACAATTATACACAGTATCGATTATTGAAAATTTAGAAAAGAGAATAAACAATAAGGCACACTGATTGAAAATTATATTTAAGCTAAACAAGCTATTTAACTATAAATCACATTTGATTATTATTTTAATAACATATATATTAAAAAATATAAATATTTTAGAATGACTTACATTACGTACTGTTAGTCTTTACAGATACTCATCTTTATCATTTTGCTAGTACATGATCCACAAACTGACTTTTTACAATCAGAACAAATGTTTAGTGTTTTATTGTGGCAACGATTAATTTGGATTTGTTTCCTGCTTGATGTAGAATGCGCACTTTTTGTACTTGGAGTGATACTAGGAAGCGGAGACATCTTGGAGAAACTCAAATTATAATCACGCCTCTTGATTTTTACACCGGTAGTTTCTTTTTAAACAATCCAGGCATTGATTGCAGCTAAGTCAAGAATATTATAAGAAACTTGAACAGGCCATCGCCGGGAAGCGGATTTAGTTGTGTATTTTCTTCCCATTTGATCAAGTACATCCACACCGTATTTAGTCCAGTTGTAAAATTTAACAATTTCTGGCGTTTACTTTTCATTGCTTTAAACTTCCAGTGTAGGATGTAATAGTAACACATTTTTGTTTTTCTTTCCTTGGTATGCTGTTAGTGTGATATCATCATGCTTGAGAACTTTGCTTGAATACAGCTCTCCTTTCTTAGGCTTGAAAGATTCGGGCACTTCTTTTTTTGAACGATTCAATGTTCGAACGAGGCTAAGTCCTTTTTTTCTCAAATTTTTAGCTAATTTCAATGATGTAAAATAGTTGTCCGTCGTAATATTCCTTCCAGTATTATGAAAGGGTTCTGCTAAGCGGCATACTACATATTCGCCAACAGTTTCATCTTTAGGTCTACTTTAATTTTTCCTAAATATGGTAAGGCATTCAACAAATATTTTGATTGAACATCAGCTGCTATCCAAAATTTAATACCAAATTTGTCTGGTTTTTGTGGTATATATTGTGCAAATGAGCAACGCGATTTACTAGGGAATAGTTGCTCATCTATAGTTATGTTTCCACCTGCCTTGTAACAGAGTACGCAGTTTTCAATAAATGCGTTCCAAATTTCTGATACAAGTGCAAATTTGTCTGTTGTAGCCTTTCAGATCGTGTAGACTTCAGATCGAATCGCAAAAATCTCAAGATTTCTTTAAATCTATCACGAGGCATGGCTTCATGAAAAAAGTTATGACCCCCAAGTCTTGGACCACAAAGCAGTCAAAATGACCGCAGTCCGCCTTTCTAGGTATAAACACTTACAAAATCAATATTAATGAGTAAAAGTAAATATTTCTTTTTTTACACTATCCTTATAAATAATTAGGAAAAGTCAATGAACCAACAAGAAATCAAAGAATAAACAAGAAGAATATGAGCGTTTAAAATTTGTTTGCGGTCAAAATGACCGCTCCCGCCATTCTAGTGTTAATTTGTAAATTGGTGAAGGGGCTGTAAAACGGAACCAATTTTCATCTGTATCGACTCCTGATTTGCTAACATTCCATTATTGAAAATCTTATCTTTCAATCTCAGAACATTACAATGAAAGCTAAAATATTGTTATGAATTTTTTGGATGACTTAATCTAAGGATTAAACCAGTCCAAAAATTTTAGTTTTATGTTTCAAATAATTAAAATTTGTATTTTGTACCATGAAAATTAGTTAACTAGAGCATGAGATCATTTTTTTACATAGGGTTGTTTTAAAATTCTGAGAAATATTAGTGCTATCACTAAGATGATTTCACTTTTGGAGACTTATTTTTAGTGCCAAATTTGGCAATATTTGCTTCCTACAATTAGTATTACTCAATAGCATTTCTGTTATGCAAATAAGCAATATTCAAGTTTGTGAATGCAAGATTTTTTCTAAGGTGGAAACCTGGGAGAATGTTCCAGCAAGGTCGATGGAAGGTATAAAAAGAGCGGGGTCGTTCCAGAGTTTATTTGAGTGAATGTTCGTATTCAGTTCACAGAATTAGTAAGCCTCATTATTGTGCGTGTTTTTATAAGTGATCTATTGCTTGTTCTTGAATTCTTCATTGTTGAATCCCGAGGAACTGCTGATAATTTTTCAAGATTTTTCGCTAAATTTTGGACTATGGAACGATTTTATTGTTAGAAATACAGCATCTGAGAAAGCTGTGTTAAGCTGACCGTTATAAATCAAGTTACTGGCTTTCTATGAATTTGATGAAATTCTAGAATCAATAAAGTTATGTTTCCTGTCAACTGGACTGTTTACTAGAACAGAGCTGCCAACTATTTACACTGGACTGTTAAGCTATGAACCCCAAAATTAAGAAATTTTCTGCAACAATATAAAGTTTGTTTACCAAAATATTTCTTTTTTGACAAAATACTTTTTTTTTTTTTTAAACAACTTCTAGTTTATACAGCATTTATGTATAGAGACCAGACACTCTGTCGATACTAATGTCAGAGCTGCCAACTCCAGAAAAGGAAAAAACAGGAGATTGTTCCCAAGTTTCAAGGGAGAAGTTAAATGTTAAGTAAGGGGAAAAAAGCAGGGTTTTAAAGTACTTTAGCTTGAAATAGTTGACTAATCTAATATACCTCAACTTAATCCCTCTTCAAAAGCTCTATTGAGAACTTTATAGTAGGAGTTGGTAATACAACAAAATTTCAACTGTTGAAAAATAAAAACTCATCAAGAAAATTAACAAGGAATATTTTGGCAAGTACTCGTATTTATCGAAAATATGTAGCAATTTTCATTGTTGATATAAAAGTTATTATAATGGCAAGCAACAAATGAAAATATGATTATTTATAAAAAGGATGGGAAAAGATTGCAAATATAACAAGGAAGATTTTAGCAAAATAATCAAACTTATTAAAAATATTAAGTAATTTTCATTACTGAGACAAATGTTATAATGACATGCAACATAATAAAACATGATTATTTACAAAAAGGATGGGAAAAGGCTGAAATTGGCAATATTGGACATTTTCAAATTACAAATGTAAATATTCATAAAAAAGGGGAAAAATTGATACTAAAACATATAAACAGGAGAAAGGGGTAAAAAACAGGAGTCTCCGTCGAAAAATGGGAGAGCTGGCAGGTATGTAATGTGAAAGTACAGATACAGAGATGCCAACCCTCAATGAGACTATAGTTTTCGATGTTTGTCTGTAGTCAGTCGCTTAGGCAAAATGTTAGTTTTTTTTTTTTTTTAATAGCTCGGGGGGAAAAAACTTAATTATACCCTATTAAAATTAAACAATAAAAAATAAATAAAAACTTATCCTAATTATACCTTATTCAAAACATTTTGGGAAAACAATCTGTAAATCATGACTGTGTGGATAATTCATCAAATTTTATATAAACATATTCATTTGCCAGAAGAGGACAGTTCATGTCACTGAATGTGTCGTTTAGATCTACGTACATTGTTCCTGGAGTTTCCTGCCACAATTTTGATCCACATCAGAGAGTGGGAGGACTGAATATTAGCACCCCTCACAGAAACTGCTCCACAACCTTCCAGTTATGAGTCCAATGCTTTAACCACTGGGCTACCACAGCCCCCATATAATCATACTAAAATAATTATATATATATATATACAGGGTTGCCACTCAATTTCTGAAAAAAAAAATTCCCAACTTTTCCAGATCATCATGCGATAAAAATCCAGACTATTTTTTTTATGTTTATGATGTAAACTTAACATGCGTTCTTTAATATTTTTAGCTTCTCAAAAGTAAGGTTAAACATTGTTTACTAACACTGATTTTCTAGTTCAAATTATATGATTTTCCAGGTTTTGGGCCAAAATTGGCAATTTTCCCTGACTTTTTTTTGCCAAAATGAAATTCCCTGACTTTTCCTTGTTCTCCATGAGCAGCAGCAACACTGATATATATATAAAATAATAATAACTAACTACACAACACTGCAGCAATGAAAGTTCATTCAGAAATTTTTCAGGAAAGATTGATAGTAACCAATTTATTGAGAACCGTAACATATATAGGTTTCCATTTCAGGGGGAGTAGGGAGGATTAGGTATTTAAAACCTTTTTGCTACCAGAGTTAATACAAATAAATACTTTAAAATAGCTGTTAATTAATAACCAATTAAGTTTTCGGTGCCCCCCCCCCTTTAAATACGCTTCTATCAAGAACATAAAAATATGCTCAGACTAAAACACTTTGTTGTTCTGTTAGAATGGAATCTACCAGAGTAGGGAGGTGGAGGGGCAGAAGAGAGGCTCCAGAGAAGTCCAGACTCAACACTTATTCTCTTCAGCCAGCACTGACTGCAAATTCAGTGCCGATCACATCCGATAATAGTTTGTTTTAGGCTTTGAGTGTTGTGCGATCTCTTGCTGTTTTATTTATTTATTTGAAAGATTATTAAAGTACGTAGTTTAAAAAAGCTATAGAATAAATTAATTTATACTAAAATTTACACTGTAAAAAAAAAAAAAAAAAAAGTTTCCATAGTAAATGACCCCCCCCCCCCCCAAAAAAAAAAAAAAAAAAAAAAAAAAACTGCGTAGAAACTAGAAAATCTGTAGTAATTGGCATCTCTGCAGATACCTAAAATTATAAATATATGTTTTAAAATTTCAGTAAAAAGGACTTGCTTTAAACATTAAAAAGTCTGGTGACAGCCTGACAACAGATGGCGTCATAAATGATATGGCACTCATGTAAATCGATCCGGGACGGAGTTAAATATTGTGGAATAAGACCAGTGCAAGCGAGAACAGCAAAGGCTGAAGAAGGTGGTGGCATGCCACCGAAAGCTGCTATCTAAAGGATTTTAATGAGCATTTTTAGACTTTTTAATATATTTATATTGATACTATTGGTTGATCTTAAAAATTGCTCATCTAACACAATGTACTTTAGCAGGTATGGAATATGATTGCATAAAATTATGCACGCTTGATAGATATGCAAAAATTGATTAAAAGATGTTAACTTTGACATAAAACAAGAGTTAAGTAAAAAGCTTGTTAAAACACTTAAATTAGAACAATGGAAGAACAAATAAATTCATCTTAATCAGGTATGGGCAACCTTTGTAAAGTTGCAGGCAGGGTTGGCTTTTTACCAGTAAAAACTGGTTTTTACCGGTAAAAACCTGGGAAAAAGGGTAAAAACCTAGTGATACAATAACCCCCCCAGTCATAAACTGCATATTAATGCTATTTATAAAACTGTATTCTCATGTAATTGATGTGGATATATCATCATCAGGACATCATGATGATGCAAACTACATTATGTAACAAATAATTTTGTAAGCATTTAGTTTTCATTAAAACGATTAAGATAAGTTAAGTGTAGTAAAAGTATATTTACAATTTTCCTTTAAGTAAAAATTATTAAACTTGCCTGCATTACATAATTGCAATAAATATTGTAAATGTGCCTTCTCATAATAATAGTTTTAATAAGTTTAATAATGATAAATGTACATTATCTATAAATTTGAATTTCTTGTAAGATGAAAACATGGATGAAAGTTTTCTGTGTTTATTATATTCCTTAAAATGAGCTATTTTCGTATAGCAGTCTTTTACTTACCGAATCAGACACTGAATTAGGTGAATATTGTTATATAGAAATGGAAATAATGATATTAAATGTCCTGAACTTTTATCCGAGAAAATGAAAAAATAGCAGATAAATCTTCATTGGTTGCTTGTGGATTAAGGCCGATTGACTGCACTAGGTTCCTAATCCTATTGGGGAATACCTTCCTATTCCTAAGGGATTCTAGCCAGTATTTATGTGCGATTTCTGAAAAAAAAAAAAAAAAAAATCCACGGAAAACTCCGAACAGCTAAATCAACAGGCACGACCAGGGTATGAACCTGGCACCTCCCATCATCCAGTTTCGATAGCAGAACCTCTCAACCATTGATGGAGAGATAAATCTTCAAAAAAGTGACAAAAAATAGTCAATTTATTAAGTTTTTCTCAAAGGTTGTAAAAACCCTGGTAAAAACATGTTTTTCCAAAGACGGTAAAAACCGTCCATCCCTGGTTGCAGGCCAAATTTAAGGGTGTTAGCAGAATCGTGGGCCTAACTTTAGAATTTAAAGGAGTCGCAGGCCATATAATTTGGATTTATATGGCGTTTTGATATGTTCTGCCGGCTGGATTAAAAACCTTTGCAGGCCACATTTGGCCTGTGGTCCAGAGGTTGCCCATATGTGATATCCAAGTATTTATTAACATTTTGAATGTGTGATAGTATTTTTGTGCATATATTGCAAATGTAGGATATTACAATTATTTTTAGCAATTATATTACATGTACTTACTTGGGCCTTCCTAAAAAGACCTTTAGAATTTTTAGCATCAATCTCTAGAGCCTTTTCACAGTTTTGGATAACCTCAAGATAATTCTCTAACTTTAAGTAACAAGCAGCAAGATTAAGGTATCCCGCAAGTAGAAGAGTGTTTTTCTTTTCTTTGCCTTCACCTTCTAGCTCAGATTCATATTGCAGAAAATTAATAATTTTTTTATACTGTTTAATAGCTACTTCATATTTTCCTTCCTGCAACAGAAAAATAATTAATTTAGCACTACAAAACAATAGCTAAAAATTAAGTTTCCATAGTAAAATTCTCAGCTTACATACACAGTAGTCGGCAGTTTATCTGGTGAGCCACTAATTCCAGTGAAAATCAATACGAACAGAACAATTGCCAAAATTGTACTTGTTTTCCAATAGCTACCTTGGTAGTGAGTGCTGCCTTATCTGGTCAGGTATCTTTGAAGATCAGGTAAAATTTTCACGTAATTAGCTTTTAGAGAGGTATGTGGGCCAGTTTAAGATGACTCTTTGGGTGGAGAAATTACGGTAATTCAATCAGAAATATTGTTAATACACAGAGTTGTAATAAAAGTAATGATCAATCTGACACACAGAACAAATAAGACAGCTGATGATGATGAACTCTATGTACACCTGTTCTATGTGTCACAAGGGTCGATTTGTGCTACATGACACTACATCCCTAAAACAGTTTTTAATTTTAGATCCCCCCCCCCCCCAAGAAGTTATATTTTTTTTTTATTAATTAACAAATGTATTTTTTTTTCATTTGTTCACTTCTTAAATAAATATGTGCATACATTAAGCTATTGACTAATACATTTAATATATTTTGATTTAATTTACTGATTTTTCTCACTTTTACATTAGTTTTGCTGTTTCGGTCAGTCTCAATCCGTCCTGATGTGACTGGAATAAGCGGCGATCACTGTACATATACAGGGCTAGGCACACTTTTTAGCTTTCAAAATAGTGAAAAAGTGACAAGATTCTTTTAAAAAAGTGACCATGTGAAAATTAATTTTTCTTGCTTACAAATGCACACAATTGTAGAGGCTGATTAACAGTGTATTTTACATGCATTATCATATATTACGAAATTATTACCTTTTAAATTGTTCACTAGAAATACTGATAATCATGAAGTTTATATGGAAAACACAACTTGCAACGGAGCAGGGCTTCAAAATATTGGTAGCAGTATATTTAAATATAAAAATATATACTTAAATTAAAATTGACTTTTATTTGAAATTGCACTATTGTTTTTTAGAATACCAAACTATATTTAAAATTTTCTTATATTAACTGATATTTAAATTACAAGGTAGAAAGTTCAATAAAAGTAACTAAAATCAGATAAACTCAATTAATGTTTCTTACTAAAGACAGCTGTATTAAGATAGTCAGTGCAAGATTAGGATAAATAATGGCCAATTACAAGTACATGAGTTGTGGGCAAATGAAATGTAATGTATTAAATATATGTAACTACACAAATCACGTACATATAAATATTTAGTACATAATTATTACTTTTAATGGGGGTTGAATTGTCTGTTCTTAATGAATGCTTCTATCTTAAAACCCTTCTATTAATAAACTTGATTGATGCTTTTCATAAATATAAATTTAAGCTATGAATTTTTGCATACATTTATAAAAAACATTTTAACAAAAAAATTAAACTGCCAAAAAACTAAAACGCAAAAAATAATAAACCTTTTTTAATTAACCTTAATAACTAAGTTCTTAAACTAATGTAAGTATACCTAAGTAATTTTGAGTCGGTGCCAAACAATTAATGAACAAAGATCACTAAATTGCCCAAATCTCCA
This sequence comes from Cheiracanthium punctorium, assembly GCA_038373885.1. NCBI lineage: Eukaryota > Metazoa > Arthropoda > Arachnida > Araneae > Cheiracanthiidae > Cheiracanthium > Cheiracanthium punctorium. The sequence goes on from JAWZYV010011992.1 coordinate 37,800, forward strand.
TTGTTAATAGAGGTAATTTATTGTTCACACACAGATTTTAATGCTGAGTTGTGTATTATAAAGTAGACCTCTCAATTTCTGCATTTCTTCTGAAGCGGAGAGTGCATTTTTTGGAATGTTAATGTTTATTGCTGGAGATTTCACGTTGCATTGTTAATTTGATTTGGTTATTTCTTTAAATTTAAGGTAATTTAGTGATCTTTGTTCATTGATTGTTTGGCCCAGACTCAAAATTACTTAGGTATACTTACATTAGTTAATTTTTTTGTTAAAAAGTTTTTATTTTATAATTTTTTGTGGCTATAAATCTCCAGCAATAAACATTAACATTCCAAAAAATGTGCTCTCCTAACGTCACTCACGATGAACGAGCTTTAGCAGAAATGCAGAGAGGTCTACTTTGTAATACACAACTCAGCATTAAAATCTGTGAATGAACAATAAATCACCAGGGTGAGTAGTCAAATTTTAATTGAAAAATCAAGCACTTTTAAGCACTTTATAAGCACACTTTTAAGAAAAATCAAGCATGTCATCATCAATTTTTTTTAAGCAACAGATCAGTAGTGAAGCCAGGAATATTTAACAGGGGGTGGCTGAGAACACAAAACTTAGAATGCCGTATAGCTTATAAAAATCAATAACATATATATATATTCTTTCTTTTTGAGGGGGGGGGTTGCCCCCCTCCCATTTTGGCCTGCATATAAAAATGAGTAAGAAAAGGAAGAAAATTTTTAAAAATCGTAAACTGAGTTTAAAATCTTTGAAGTTGGAAAAACACACTATAGAAAAAATAAATAAATTTGGCTTGGGTCTTCATTTGAACCTAAAATTCCTGAAATCAAGAGGAACTTTCAAATACACTGTCATAGAAATCTCAAAAAGCTTTTGAAATTATTCACGAATACGTAATTTTCTCCAAATCCTATGTTCACTCATTTCGGGGATGGCTGCAGCCCCATCAGCAACACTCTCGCTACACCCCTGCAACAGATGAAAACAATTTAAGCTTACTTCAGGGATGCTACAGCTGAAACCCCAGTTTGTCTCAGCATCGTCTCAATCAAAATCCCTTTTTGTCTCAATTAAAATTCCTTTTGGTCTCTGTATGTCTCAACTAAAATTCGTTTTTTTTCTTTCAAGTCTGTCTCTCTCAACCAATTTCATTTATTTTATCTCTCTCTACTTATCTCTAGAAGAAAATTTTTAAGTCTGTTTCCCCCTTCAGCTTCTCCAAGCTCTTTTGCAATGGCCTGAATTTTTTGGGTGGCCACCTCATTTTTTAGTAGAACAAGCCTGAAATCATAACAATTGCAACTGCATTTTACACATGTTTGGTTTCTATGAAATTATTATTAAGAGGCCAAATTTAAAAAGTCTTGCAAAAAATCGGTGGAAATGTAAAAAAACGGAGTTTCACGTAAAATTGTAAAAATATGTGGGAAAAGCATAAAAAGACGTCAGTTTCACGTAAAATTGTAAAAATCGGTGAAAAAGTGCAAATTTCAAACTGAAAGCACATAAATTGGCAAGTATGAATAGGTAAATTTCAAAATTACTACCATAATTTATGGAAGAAATGCCGAATCTACGATCTCCCCCCCTCCCTTCGACTGAAAAAAAAAAAAAAAAAAGCATCGACCTGGGATATATTTCGGGAGGGGGATAAATGGTAAAAATATCTCCTTTTATCCCCCTTCCCATATAATGTTTTAAAGCATTTACCGCTATTTTACGAAGCTTACGATTTCCATTTACGAATTAATCAGTGTCCGATTTCATATAAAACATATCAATTTTTATATTCACAAAGGCGAATTTCTAGAAATAAATAACTAGTAAAAAACTTCTTGCATTCGCTAAAAGTTCAGAAGCGGGCCGATGAAAAGGCTCCAGTCAAATGTAAACTTTTTTTTTTTTTTTTCTTCTTTCCGTGGATGGCCAGCTGTTGATTATGTAGTGAGCAGGCTTCAGCAAATTGTTTGTTTTAAGCTTTGAATGTTTCTATTCATTTATTACTTTTGATATTTATAACATAGGGATTTATTTTAAAAGCACTCAGCGTTTCCCGAGCTTGCCAGTTACTCGTAGTTGATTTTCTACCGTAATAATATCACAAGGCAGTGTTTATTCGGTACAGTGCTCCTTCACAATACGCAAAGCCACACGGCGAAAAAACATAAATAACTTATAAACTTTTTTTTTTTTTCTTTGGGGGAGGAGTAGAATGATTAAACTCGCATCAGGCGGAACAGACTAGTTTTGATTGATATTCAGTATTTTAAGAACAACTAGGCCCGGACTGGCTCTTATGGCTGCAAGTGTGAGTCAGCATTACTATTGTCATGATCAACAGGGAACCACCTGCACCTGCTTTTAGGCATGCTCTTCCAGTTTCAAGATGAATAAGCGATGGGATGGGAGGGGAAAAGTTGTTCTCGTTATCGGCGTAGTGTTTATAAAGGTTTCTGCCGGAAGCTCAGAAAAAAATAAGCACTTCCTTGCAAATTCAAGAACCTTAAGGGAATTTACGTAAAAAATAAGCACTTTCAAGAGTGCTTGAAAACAATTTTTAAAATCAAGCACCTTTTAAGCACTTTTCAAGGTGCTACACACCCTGATCATCCCTATTTTCCCACCCTTATGGTAGGAATTTTTTTTCCAAATTTATATGGGACCAACTGTGAGGTATACCCTACCCAATAAATAAATGAATTATCCAAATCGGATTACGCTGTAAAAAGTTACACATGATCATACATAAAATATATATATATATATATATATATATATACGCGTCGACTAGAGAATCTCCTCCGCTTTTCGTCGTTTTTTTAATTATTTTTTTGTCAGAGGAGACGATCACTCCCTACTTTAATCCTACCTTGCCAGGTTATAATTATATTCAATTAATGAATAATAACTAATCTAATTAATTTTTGCACTGCTTCAATCAAGAGTATCTCTCATGTTCATCAATATTGATATCAAGTACTGCCATTGAATGTTCTGTGTTAGCTAATGTCAAGTCGCTTCTTTCCACAACGCCACGTCATAAAGAAACAAGGCTACTGATAAACCAAAAGAAGACTCCAATGTGGCAACCACGGTCTCTTAGTTTCCTGCAAATAACTTCATTAATATGCTGAAGATAAAATTATTGCTAAATCTCTTTGCATTTTTTTTATTGTTTACACTACCAAACGAGCGATTTAACTGTTTATACATCTGTGGAAAACACAAAAGCAGACTTCAGAGCTTTTTTTAACTGTTGAAGACAGTCCTGTGTTCCCACTAGAGCACGAGAATGAGAATCTCGCATAAATTTATTAAATATCTCATAAAATATTACAGCACGAGTCTCGTGTTGCAAAATATTCGCCACCTGCAGGAGATTCTCGCTTGCTGTATGAATGTTTAAAAATGCCAGTTTACAAATACAAAAATCTGAGCTGCCAGCTGCTGCCTCCCCCCTCCTCCTCTCTTGAATTTCTGTTCAGAGATAACACAGTTGGATCATCCGAATGCAGTGGGGGAATATCAATTAATGTGTTTTTTCTCCTCCTGCTTGGCAGCTGTAAAATGTTTTGTTTTCGTAGTTGTGTCCATCATATATCAGTTTTAAGAGCATGTCATCTGTTTTTTTTTTTTATATACCACCACTATTCATGGAATTATTGGTATCCTCTGGCAGTTTGAAATTTGTACCCAGCCCCCTTTTGTTCCAAAATTTAGTTGTGGTTCACAGTAAGTTAATCCTTTAAGAAGAAAAAAAAAAAAAAAAAAGAGGAAAGCTGAAATTTTCTGATTAAATGCTGGATAATCTAGCTTTTACTGTAGTAAGAATTTGAACTTAAATATATCTGTTTTAACTTTATCACACATATTTGTATCTTACCAATTTTGTAGTACAATATAATTTAATAGTTATATAAATATATTATATAAATATTAGTTATGTTATATAATTTTATTATACTAGATAAAATATCATAGTTAATAATTCTGTTGCTTAGTTAAACTGGATGTGATTGTTTGAAACTTTGAATATTCATTAACAATTCAAGTGCAAATTTAAGCAATCTTATTAAAATAGCTGATGGAAATATCAATTTAGAAAGTTTTCCATATGATCAAGCTGGTTTTTAATGAACGGAAAAATTGGCGTTATTGAAATTGAACTATAAATAAATAAAATGATGTCAAACAATATTTATGTCCTCACTTAACTTTCAGAAACGTCACTCAAAATTTTTGGATGGGTAAGAAATCTCACCCATTTTTTTATTTTTTTCCTAATGGGAACCCTGCAGTCTGTCTAGAGGATTGTTCCATTTCTGCGACATGTCGTTGTGTTGCTTCTTTCCGCCACGGGGATGAAAAATATTTAATAAACATTATATTTGTTTTTCTGTCATCTTAGATTTCACAGTGTATTAAAAAAAAAAAAAAAAATAACCAGAAATTTTAGTGTTTACATCTGAAAACTGTTGTTTATTATAGAGCTGAATTTCAGAAAGTTGGTTGTATACATACAAATAGTAGCTTTAAAAAAAAAAAAAAAAATAATCTTTGAAAATTCTAGTGGGAATGATTAAATGCAGTTTTTAGGAATTTGTTAAAGTAATTAAACACTTAGGTTTATGACATCAATAGTTAAATTTTAAATATTTGAATTAAAAGTTTTTTTTTTTTTTGAACATACAGATTTTAAATTCCAGCTCATTTCTAAAATTACCAATATTAAATGTTTTGCTATTACATTTTATCATAAATGATTGTTTATAATATGCAAAAATTTACTTTTTTTCAGCATGAACTTCAAATAATGTGTGCTAATGAATTAGAAATGCATAAGCAACGGTCAACATACTTACTTTAAAATATTTTGTGCCTTTATTTTTAACAATTTCAGACTGTTCAAGCTTTTCTTCAGATGTCATATTCCAACTTTCTTTTTCCTGCAACGAAAATAATCATAAATGTATAACGATTGCATAAGCAACTAATTATTTTTCACACATCAGTTAACTATTACAGGAAGTACACCATTGTTAAGAGACAGTAGCATTAGTAGCCTCATATTTCTAAAATTGCTGCCAGAATAGCATAGATTTGCTTAATTTTAGTATAAAAATAGTAACACTTTCTTCTAAGTTTAGTTCAAAATTATATTATTGATACTGTAACATTAAAAATAAAAAAAGATAAAATAATCAATTAATTTTTTAAACTTTTATTTGCTTATTATATTTTCTAGTTCTTTCTTACATATACAACACAATTCTCATACATTATACACTAATTACTATAATTTCTGAAAGAAATGCCACAGCATTTACATGTTTAAATCTTAAAATTTCAGCATGTGTGGCATTTATACTAATGCTGGCCTTTTGTGGGTTAAAAACAAAACATTCCACCGATATCATGAAGAAATATTAGCGTATCACTTTGGTGCTCTACAAAGACCTGTTTTTTTTTTTTTTTTTTTTTTGCAAACTTTGTTGTCTTTACCTGGGATGTATATTTTTTCCCCCCCACAAGTGCTGGATTCTGTTTTATTTTCTGTTCCTACATGAATTTTTCAGAACCCATCCCCACCTTTCTTTCTATTGTAAAATCTACAGCGATTCTTTCTGAACACCGACATGACCCCGCCTATGTTGTAATCACTGATGCAATAGCAATCTACAACCTTCTTTCTCCCTTTTCTTCCCTAAAAAATAAAAAAAAAAAAAAAAAGAAAAGCCTAGTATGAGCATTAAGCATTATTATTTTTTAAAAATAACATGAGTACCAGGCATACGTACTTTAGTGTGTAAATATAAATACATTGATTAACGTAAGTACACTTTCATAATTTTTTACCTAAAATTTATTTTTCTGTTACGATATGATTTTATCAATTTTTTAAAATATGAAATTATTCTTCGTATTTTGCCATAAGTGTTTTTTTTTCTTTTAAGTTATGTACACAATTTAAGTTTTTTTTTTCTTTTAAGTTATGTATACATTTTAAGTGTATTATATTATTGTTGTGCTCGATTTATATAATACCTCTCCAAGATTTGAATGTAGTATAGTAACAAAGAAATAATATTTGAAATAGAAAAGCACAGTTAAAAATTATCTAATTTGAATGTGCAAAAGTTCAAAGCTTAAAACTAATTAAGAACTTACTAAACAACACAATTTTCCCCAAGCATACCTGTTTTTATCCATAATATTTTGTATTTAGAATCAGACAAGTGTTACTGGTTTAATGCATGATGTGAATTAAAAAAAAAATTAGCGTTCATTATTACAAACTAATAGTTCAAAATTGCTTTAAAAATGAAATGTTTACATTTCCTCTAGCACTTATCCTAAAACAAGATGGGGAACAAAAAACAAAACCCCAGAAGTGATACACAATAACTTCTTCCACATTTTTCCTCAGCGAAAGAGAGGAGAGAAAAAAAGTGCATTCAGCATCCTGTTTATAAATCTGAGGGGCAATTCACTGCTTAGATGCTTTTGAGATACTGAAATTAAATATAAGTTATTTCCATTCTTTGATATTAGGTTCTAATAACTTTCAACCAATATTAAGAATAAGATAAACACATGCACAATAATCTTGGCATACTGTGTGCCAAACATTAATTTGGATTACAAATCATACTTAAGGTTGGTTTTTCCTTACATTTTTCTTTGAAGCTTTAAATACACAATTATGATATAGTTTGAAAAGCAATATCAGGGGTCGATACAGGAATTTTTTCAGGGGTCCCATTTTTGTTAAGATAATTGATAAAACAGATTAAAATATAGGGTAAATGCCAATGAAGGACTGTTTAATCGATAGTATTTTAGTGAAGGGGTTGCAAAACGGACCCAATTTATGTCTGCATCGAACCCTGAATATATCCCTTGATGATAAGATTAGGAATTATTTAATCTAGTTAGTATAACTGTCCTTTAAAATCTTAATATAGTTTGAAAAGAGATGCACAAATTATACAAACCTTTTCAAAATTATTCAAAGTAACTTCATATTCTACAGGACTATTAGGAGGAATATTTAAGCTGGAATTGCCCTCTGCTCCGAATGCATAGTTTGGAGTAAGGTAAATTTTAGATTTTTCACCTTTTTTGAATTTCTTTAGGGCTACATCAACTCCTTCAACAACATTAGCTTCAAAAGCTTCCCCTAGTAAGAATTTGACATCTCGTTCTTCGAAGATATTACCAGCACAGGTTCCAACAAGGTGTACTAAAAATGAAATTATTGTATCAATTTAAATCATTAATTCATTTGGAATAGGCAATATGAATTTTCTTGAATTCTAAGGGAGCAATTGGTCGCCTTACTCTAAGTAAGTTATACCTGTGAAATAATTACTGAACTTTTAAGTTACATAATTTTCATTAGATGCATTCTACTAAGATAACATCTTTGTTGTTATATTTAGATAATTATTGCAGCAAAATTTTGAAATAATTAAAATTATTTAAACAAAAAATACCCACATCAATAAACCAGCAATGGATCTGCCCATTCAATATGCAACTTACTTTCCACAGTTGCCCCTTCTGACGGAGTTAAATAACCTTCTCCTTCTTGTATTATTGATCTTAATACTCCTCCATCTTTTTCAGGCGTTAAATCTTCCATCTGCCACTTGATTAATTCAACATCAAACACCAGGGTTGCATTTTCTGGAATTTTAGGTTTCATTCCATTTTTTCCATATGCATAATCAGGATGGCAGCACAGTGTACACTTTTCACCTTTTTTCATTGTTGCAACCCCTATATCCCAAGCTTTGATAACTTCACCTAAAGTAAAAAAAAAATTTTTTTTAAATAAATATACAGCAGCAGAAAATTTTAACTGATGTGATAGCATGATTTATATTAAGTATTAAAGTTTATAGCAATGATTCTACAAAAAAAAAAAAAAAAAAAAAACAGGCAAATCTAGATTCTGTGTTTATTTATTTAAATACAGTCAACCCTCGTTAAACCGCCATCTTTGGTTCCACGTAATTTTTGGCGGTAATTAAGGGTGGCGGTTTAAAAAGGGACTTTAAATTATACCTTTTAAAACTGGTACCATGAATGTATTTACTTTTAATAGCTCAAATAATAACTAATTTTCATTAATGTAATCTGTATTGATTCAAAACTAAGAAAACTTGAAAAAGTGATTGATAAAATAAACGTACCTTTTATTTATTTTTCGAAAGGAAACCATCCAAAGTCATCTGCTTTTGATTAGTGACACAAAATGCATCTACACATTTTTCCAAATGTAACACCTTATTAATAATTTCTGTGTCAGTTTTATCATGTTGCTCAAAATAATGTCTCAGTTTATCTATACACTCTTGGGCTTCTCTATTTGTCTCTTTTTTTCCCCCTCAATTTCTTCAATCTCAGACTCGCTATCCTCCGGTTCGATGTCTGTACATGACGTCGGTTTTAGAAATTCTACAATTTCATCAGTTGTCATATTTTCAGTGACAGGTTCTAAAATTTCGAATGAGCTTCCTCCAATGCAATTTTCAATTCTTCTTGAGCCTCCTTTTCTTCAGTGCCACTTTGATCTTTTATTAAGCCTGTGTGCTTCCAACAATTTTGTATAGTTTCTTTGCTTATGCAGTCCCACACCTTTTTGGAAAGATAAATAGCATCTTTTAATGTTATTGAAATATCCCGATCTTCGTTGATATCGTTTACAGCTTTTTTTACTAGAAATCTTCTGTAATGAGCTTTAAATATTTTTATTATTCCAGCATCCATCGGTTGCAACAATCCCGTAACATTCGGAGGTAAAAACTCAATGCATACGTTACTCATATCCATTTTTTTATGGCATGGTGCATTATCTAAGATCAGTAAAACAATTTTTTTTTTTTTGGCATTTCATTTCCGTATTGAAGGAATCGAGCCAGTCATTAAATTCTTTTTGTGTCATCCAAGCCTTTTTATTATATCTATATTTCACATAAAGTTCTGCTCGAAAATTTTTGAAATATCGTGGAGATTTCACTTTTCCAATAATCTCCAAAGTTTTTTAGTCACTACCATCGGCATTCGTGCAGTAAACAGTTGTTACTCTTGCTTTCATTCTTTTAACTCCTCTTTCAGATTGATTAGATATCGTTTTGCTTGGAACAACTTGAGAAAAACAGACCAGACTCGTCCATATTGTACACATCCCTCAAGGCATATTCTTCAATAATTCCTGCAAGTTTCTTCCTATCAGCATCCACTACATTAACATCCACAGCTGCTATTTCGCCATGTCTGAACTGTTGAGAAAGACCGTTCTGTTTTTTGAAAAACCATCCATTGCTATATGAAAAATTCTCAATATTAAATTTTTCTCCAAACAATTTTGCTTGTTCTTTTATCACTTCATCAGTTACTGTACCATGTTTTTCATTTACTTGTGTTATCCACATTATAAGTGCATTATCCAGAATTTCGTGTTTGCCTTTTCTCATCTTTTTCATTGACAATGCTGATTCTTCAGTATTAGCCCATTTTGCTTTGCTGTTCAGAATATCTCCAACTGCTCTTCTACTGATTTTTTTCAGTGTTTATCCTAGGCATTTTTCGAAGGGCGCTGCGCCCTGCCCGCCCTTTAAAGCAAAAAATCCCGCCCTACTTGCCCTTTAAAAAAAAATCGCCGCCCTTTTGCCACCCAAAAACAGCGCCCTGCCTGCCGCTCTTCTAGCCCCGATTTCATTCATGGCGCCATCCTCTCCCCTCTGTTTACATTTATTGCGTTGCGGCATCTCTTTCCTCTTTGTTGACATTAGTTAGCACCTTCACAGATTCTAGTGTTGAGTCTAGATTGATTTGGCAGGGCGCAGCGCCCGGCGGCCCTTTTATTGTCTTTTTAGTGCCCAGCTGCCCAATTTCTCTTCTTTCTGCCCCCTCCTTTTAAATTTTTATTATTCTTAGTCAACAATCACTACTTTTTTTTCCTACATACCATTTGCGGCCCATCATGAAAATACGTTAAATAAAACGGCCCCTTCACAGAAATACGATTGAGTATAATAACCCTATCATAAAAATAGGTTCGAATGAAAGCGGCCCTTTCATTCCGATTTCATAGAAACAGTCTATGAAATCGGATCTTTTCCACAAGTGTAATTTATTAAAATGCCTTTTTCAAATATTCTATTCTTTCAGATCGAAATACTGTTAATGCCTTTTTCATTGTCTGTTTTCATTTGCGCGAGCGAGTAACCCGAAAAGGCCCCTAGTGTGTTTTGTTTTTGCTGACTCAAGTGAGAAGCCCGATCGCAGGGCAGAACTACGTCTACGTGGGCATTTCAGTTGGGAGTTGGGGGAAGAAAATACGGTTGGGAAATTCAAAATTTTATAAAGTTATCTAAATATTTCTGATTCCATCTGTCAATCCTCAAATATCGGTAGCTACGTTTGATAAATATGTAGTTGCGAGTTATCAAACAATCATTATTCCAGTGTTCGTCGCCAGCTGTTGCTCTTCTCGATGTTTTTAATAGTTTTGCACACTAACAAGTTTATTTTTTATTTCCTCCCCTAAACGATTTCCTCTTTTTAATCGGCTTTCTTAGTACATATTATTCTTAATGTATAACAGTTATTTACTAATCATATATAATTACAGATGATACAGAAAGTATGCCTTAGCAAAACGACGTTTTGCGATTCGAAAATTCTGCGGGATTTGTTTGCCTAGACAAGGGATATCTCCTGGGGGGGGGGGGCTTGGTTGGATGACTTTTTAAGGAGTTCTAACTTGTATTGATTTTACATCTGGATGAAACCGACCAAAACTCCAGACCGACAGTCGCGCGGCCGGGGCCCGAACGTGGGAACTTCAACACTTCAGCCGTCAACCATGTTCAGTGGCTTTATCCACTCAAATCGGTCTGAAAATCGAGCGATTTGCGAATACAGCAATTGAAACACATTATGCTTTTGCCAAATTAAGAGCATAATAATGATCTTTTGCTATTGCAGTGTAGCACCAGGGTTATTGGTTCCCAGTGCGGTCCTTCAGTTTGCCGCCCCATTCTTTTTTAAGTTTCAGCATTCTGCCCCCATTTCGGCCTTTTAGTTTTCCACCATATTATTTTTAGGTGTCCTGCCGGCCACCATCTTTGTTTTTACCTTGCCGCCCGGGCGGACCCCCCCCCTTTATTACGCAACAGTTTTAATTGTACTAAAGTGGAGTAACTGCAGAATTTAGTAAATCAGACTATTGACAAGATTTGGTATTCTAACTATTCATATTATGTATCTTCCGATTTTTAAAAAAGTTTTCAACATTTTAATGAATGAAGCAAAAAAATAAATAAAATAAATAAATAAATAAAAGCAATAGAAAGCTAGTTCTGGGAAAGAATGTCTTAAGAAAACAAATTGTGTCTTAAGTTATTCATAAAACTAACTGTCATCAATTTAAGCTTATTTTCAGTTTTTAAAAACTAAAAAACAAAAAAATTCGAAATGATTCTGGAAGTTTTTTTAATATGTAATTTGTTTGAGTACTTTTGACAACAGGATGTTAATTATTTTTATTATTTTAAGCTGATTAAAAATATTTAATACTTTTTTTATTTTAAAAGTATTAAAGCAAGGTTGAAGAACGAAAATTTAGTGTTTTTAAAGAGAACTTTTTAAGTATGCTACAAAAAATTGAAAATAAAGCTATGAAAAATAAATTATATAAAATATAAACTTTATTTCACACATTTGGACAATTCTGTGAGTTTAAAAAAATATTTATTTTATACCTGCTAAAAAACTTACATGTAGTAATTATTTTTATTTATTTTAAAGAATAGTGCTTTTTAAAAAACTTATATTCACTTTTCATGAATGAGCAAACATTAAATTAGAAGTGAAAGAGAAGAACAAATATATTTCAGTAATTTGATTTCATATGGTATTCCAACCATTGGATGCAATACAAAATTTGCATGGATGTCATTTATTCTAGCAATCTTCTGTGTTCAGAATTCAATTTTCCCAATTTCTATAGTTATCAATTGATGGATGAGTTAAATTGTTTGATCCAATTTTAAATGTCTAATAGTAATAAGGGTAACTTTGAAAATCTTTACTTGGTACTCATTCAATAATTATTGTGAACAAAAGAATTTAAATTCTGATTTATATTATTAAATTTTATTATTTTTATTATATGCTGAACACATCTATCCTAATCCACTTACACTGACAGTCCTTTTCTGTTTAAAAGTTTGTACCAATATAGGTAAAACATCCTATATGAATGTGATCCAGTAATTGTGGTCCAGTAGTGATAGTGTGATAAAATTGAAGAACATAAATTAGCAGTCCCTCTGCCTTCCCCTACTGTCTAACAAATCATGTTTGGCTAAAAATTTCTGAAACCTTCTTCAATAAATGTACTATTCTTATAAATAATAAACTTGTAAGTTATGTAATTTCGAGGAAAAAAAAAAAAAAAAAAAATAGCTGAAAATTCAAAATTACTTTTATTAAAACTTTTTTTTTTTTTTTTTTTTTTTTTTTTTTTTAAATCAAAAACTTCTAGTTATCTACAGATTTAATTCACATATTTATGTCATGCTTAGAGCAAAATATTATCAACAAATCCCTTTTCCTATTTCGCTTACACTTACTTCTACAGGATATTTTCTCCAAAAGATCAGGGGAAAAAACTAAGACAAATTGGAAAAAATATAACTATGCAATGTAGTCGGAACACATATTACAACTCTACATGTTAAAGTTTCGGAGATCAGATAGTTTCAAACCAGTGTCTATATATGTTAGCTACCTGTACATTCTCGTGGAACTCCAAAGTGCCTTTTTTAAGAACAGGGTGCCCTTTTTGAAATTTCCCCCGTCGACCCTTTTTTTCTAGAGCCAACACTATTGTAATCACCTCCCTTTGTAAGTTAACCATTTTTTTTATGCCTACATAGATATACATGAAATATTTTAAGTGCCAATTATTTTATATGTAGACTCCTCCCCCCCTCCCCCCCCCCCCCTTCAAAAAAAAAAAAAAAAAAAAACTTTAGATACGATAAATGCAGATTTAATATAAAAAACATTGTATTGTTGGCTGACCTTTTTTCTAAAAGTAAATAGCAATATTCGCTTAGTATATACAGGCATAAAACCCACTTTTCCAATAGAAAATCAACTATTGTTCTCAAAAGTGAACGGCGGATGGCGGTAGTCGAGGGGGCAGTTTATCAAGGGAATTTTACATTACAGTATATTGTAACAGATTGGTTTTCTTCCCGAGCTGGCGAAGAATGAGGGTGGCGGTTTAACGAGGATTGACTGTAATATTATGGGCGAGGGAAAAAAAAAAATTTTTCAGACAGGGAAGGTTAAAAAATGAAAAATCCAACAAACTTTTTCAAAAACAGATACAGGCAATTAATTTTAAAAACCATTTCAAGCTTTAAACATAAATGTAGTCATTTGAAAATTTCTATTATATAATAGAAGGGAAAAAAAGATTGCAATGTCATTAATAACACTTTGCTAATTGCTTTTATTCACCAATTTTAATATGATTGAGAAAGTAGTCAATTACAACTTGTAATACAGTCCTAATGATTCAACTGCAGTAAAAAAAATAAACAAAAAAGAAATGTTGATACAAGATATTAGTATGAAAACCACAAACCCAGTGGCAGAATCTGTCATGCTTTTTGCGACAAGCTCCAGAAATACAACATATATATGGGGCGAATGTTGGGCACTCTCTTCACAATAACTTTGCCTTTTTTTTTTCAAAGAATGGCAGTCGAAGCTGGTTGAAGTTAAACTGGATCTTTATTATTTCTCATACTTTGTTGGAGAAGGAATGGCGACCTATCGACAAACTCAATGCATGTTTTCTAGGCAGTTACAATATCGAAAATCCCTCACAAATTTCTCGCTCCTGACCTATATACACCCTAGTTTCCCAACTAGTCGCTAGGCGCAAAAGGCATTGCCCTTTTTGTAATTGGCTCTCTAAAGTGGTGTCATTTACTTACTTAGTCAAAGAATTTTAGGATGCTCACTGGAAACCGCAAATGCCGGCAAATTTAGCTTAGATTGCACTTTTGATTCTTAAGTGCTCTTAAAAATTATCTCTGAACATAATAGTTGCCTGGCCGAAAAACAAACCTTACAGTGAAAGTTCTCTGTTTCACAAAGATGGTTTTTTAGATGAAATTAAATTTAAATTGTCAAAGTATATTCTTATTACACACACACACATATATATATATATTTGAACTTTATCTAAAAATACAACAAAATTACTGTTGCTTCACATGCTACCTAGCGCTTAAAAAAGCAGCATAAAAGAAAACATGCGTTTAATAATAATTAGAAAAATTTTAATTGAAAAAAAAAAAAAACCCCAAGCCAGTCATTGTAAAAACATCAAAACAAGGTAAAATGCATTGCCCTCATCAGAGGGGGAAATGCACAACAGTACACCATAGGTTTCAGACTCACAGCCTGAGATTTTGCCACGGTAATGTATTGTATTCAAGGCTAACTACAGCCTTGTTAAAAATCTGTTTCTGTAACGCAACCTAAGCTCATTGGAAACTACAACAAGCATATGGGTGGCGTGGATCTACTAGACAATTTTGTTGGAATGAACAGAGTACAAGTTAAAGGTAAAAAATGGTGGTGGCCCATTTTTGCGAATTTTGTTGACGTGGATAAAGCCAATGCGTGGAGACTATATAGGATTGCAGTTGATCCTAAAATTCCAATGTTAGATTTCCAAAGAAGTGTTGCATTGGCTTTGCTAAAATCAAAAGAATATCCTGAAGATTCACCTGCAACTTCTTCCACTCATTGTGTAGGCCGGCCATCTTTCTTCCAGAATCTAGCTTTGAGCGAAACAAAGAAGGATCCAATGAATCATATAATTGAAAAGAATCCAACTAACAAAAGAAAAAGGTGTAAAAATTGTAGCAGCCAAACAATTACAGTGTGTAATAAATGCAACGTGCCCTTGCACAGTAAATGTTTCAAAGATTTTCATGTATTGCAAAAGTAATTGGTTTTGACTGACAATGCGTTTTCGCAACATTTTGTATCTCCTAGTAAAATAAATATTTTTTTCCCCTGAAACTTTTATTCTCTTAATTAGACTCAAATACATCCAAAAAAAGAGTTTTGTTAATTTTCTTCCATCTAAAGGTAGTGCGGTCGTTAATGGGTTAATTAAAATATCGCGTGCATGTGAAATCAGAGCAGGAATGAAATGTTTTATACTCAAAAGAAAAATAGGATTTCAAAATTTTCTGAGACTAAAATGTGCAACCTTTTAATTTGGTGAAAAATAAAATGGTTGATATGCAATTTTGATTCTAACGCTTGGAGCAATTTATCGTCTGCTACTTGGATTATGAATACTTAGTACAGTAGTAACTACCGAGAATAAGTTTTTGAAATTTTCATTCTGTTGGAATTGTGCATTTTTCTGTGCAGCTTATAAGCGAATCTCGGGCCAAGCACACAAATCCGAAACACATGTTACACAAGCAAACAAACAAAAAATAAGTTTTTGAAACTTTCATTCAGTTTGAATTGTGCATTTTTCTGCGAAGCTTTTCCCCATTCTATTTCTATTGTATTACATCCAGAAAAAGGATGTTAGAAATATGAATTTTAATTTTGTTTAATTACACTGAATAATGGTATACTTTCCAACTTAATGAAATAAGGAACGAAAATAGGGAAGACCCATGGATTATAATATGCTTTTAATATATAGCACTTTAGTGCATATTTAAAATCTGAAAGTTTCAGATTTTTTTACTTCCCCCCCCCCTCTTATCCAGAAGCTCTTCAGAATTAATATAGGACGAAAATTATTTGTTCCTTTTTGTAGGTTTTTATCATTTAACTATCTTATTTTTGTAACCATGGGCGGCCCGACACAGTAAGCATCGCATCTAGGCGCCAGCTTCGAAGGGGTGCCATTTCACACTCAAAAACTAAGAAGAGTATAAAAGGGGGTATATTTTTTATATTAGCAGGGGGTTACATTTACCGTAGGGCGGCTCGTGTTTGTTTAATTTTAAATTCCATTCACAATCCGAGAGATTTCAGTACTAAGGAAGCCGGTGAGGAACAGGATTCTCTCCTAACAAGATTTATTAAGTTGGCGAACAAACTGGTTGACAGAGGTGGCTAGTACATGCATAAATAGTTAAATGTATGTACATAAATGAAGTAATGGATGGCAAGACGAAGAATTGAATATTTCACTGTCATATAAAAAGGAAGAACACCAAAAAATTTAGAACACAGCTGATATATGTTTACATTTAGAGTTAAAAAAAAATTCATTTTGACTGTTAAAAACAAACTGAATGTAGAAATTACACAAATGATCATACAGAGAATAATTTTTTTCACCATGGTTCCCTAGGAACTCCATCTTGAAATTTGGCATAAATGTTGATAAAATTGAGTTAAATAACATACATTTAAAACCATTTTGGCTGATTCCAATTTTGAATTATAAAAAAATAAAGTATTTTTAACTGACATGGTCATGCTGATATTTTATGAAAGACCACTAAAAGTTGAACAAAACGACAAATTTTAACTCTCTAGATTAAATAGGTCTATAGTTACTGCCATTTAAAGTTTAACATGTCATGCGAAATTTTTGACTTTTTCAAAGTTTGAAAAATTTATAATTCAAAAATAAATTGTTTAAAAAATCTGCATTTTTCATGTAATGTGCTAGTACTACATCTAAGCCAAAAATCATCAGTATCTGAAGACATGACAATTTGACCATTGGTTGGTTTATATGGAATTACCCTTCCCTTGTTTTGTAGAAACTAAACTATATACAGGGATCATACTAGACTGCGGGATTGCACGATTCCCGCAATACCACACTAAATCCCACTCATAAAAATGACACTCATGAGCTTTTCCCGCATGATGAGTTGTTCGATTTTGATGAAGCAGTTAAAATATTCAATGGGGTAAAGAATCAAAGGTACCATTAAATTGTATTTTTTATCAAATTCATTTGTATATTATATTGCTATTTTTGATATTTATAATCTTAGTTGCACTCTATTTTTGTAATATTAAATTTGCTTGTAAAATGTGAAAAAGTAAACATAAATAAAAATAAATGTTTGAAAATATCCCACCCAATTTTTTTTTCTAGTGAGAACCCTGTATATATCTCAAAACTTCCTTGGTAGGGCAGTTAGAAAATACTATGATTGCCTTGCTTTTATCATTTTAAAATCCAATTACAAACAGATGAAGGCTGAATTACCTTTTCCAAGGGTGAATTCAAATTCTTCTCCTCTGTCTAGACTGGAGTCGAATTTAGTACCATCCATTAACTTTCCAGTATAATGAACAAAAACACGATCTCCTTTTTTAGGGGTATCATCTCCTTCTCCTGGACTCACTATAGTTTTCAATATACCTCCATCGTTATTGGGAGAAATGTCAACAGCATCTGGTCCAGGAACGTAAAAGTCTGATCCACTTTCCTTCATTTCAACTTCGGAGCTCATACTGGTACAGTACTAAAATGAAGATTTAAAAAATAAATGACAGAAAAAAATGAACACGTGCTTACTTATTAATAAAGATTATACCAAATTTTAGTTCTTCCTAAGAATAGAACATTAAACACAATCCAGCAATAACCACGATAGAGAAAACTTAGAGAAACAAGCATATTTAAAAATAATGAATGAAATAGTTCACTTTTAATGATTCCATTTCAATTCACCTAATCTGATGCGAATAAAGGCGAGTCTACATTTGATAGGTATAAAACAATATTTAATACACAAGAATTTCCTAAACTACATTAAACGAATTATTTAAATGTAGTTGATATAAAAACTAACTAAGAATCTTGATTTTAACTTGAACAAGGAAAGTTACTAGAAATTACTAATAAAGCTTACATACGCCCGAGAACACATTTTCAAAAAAATGAAACTCACCGAAAAATGTAAATGTACATTTGTTTACAAATTATGTTAAAAAATTATGATGATAATAATACAATTTTTCAAAAAATGCTTCTACTTACTTATAATCGGAACAAAGGGACAATAAACAGACAATTCAGAATTAAAGCACCGGTAGCCCGCCTAACAAATTACACAAACACTTGAAATGAAAAGCAAAAGGATAAATGGATAGAGGAAATGAAGAAGACTCTAGAAACAACTAGCATAGGACTCTCATTGGCTGATTTCCATATCTCCTTATGCTAAGGTGACCAAACGTCCCCATTTTCAGGACGTTTTTCAAACTGTCCCCAGAATGTAAAAATAGAACTGGGGACAATTTTTAATTATTGCATTGTTTTTCAATTAAATTACTGTTAATTATTGCATTAATTATAAATGTCCCCAGTTTTGTTGTTAGAATTTGCGATCTCAGGACTTGAATACGCCATCTAGCGGCCTAACTAGAACTACTATGTGGCAGGCTTGCTTGGCCAGCTCAGCTCAGCTTACGTACTTACATATTACTGTTTTGAGACGCGCTTATTTCAAACGTGTGTAATTATTGTTTTTTTTTTTTTTTTTTTTTTTGCCAAAATATATTATGGGTAACGACAAAGTTAATTGCTGTGTTCCTCAGTGTGATTCTAAGGGGAGAAATATTCCTCGACCCAGTTTCCACAGATTTCCGTCAATTAAAAGAAATCAAAACAATTCATCCGAAGCGACCATGCGGAAGCTTAGGAAACCATGGATTAGCGCTCTGAAAATTGGCAAAAACGTATCGGACAGAATGGTTGTTTGTGGGAAACATTTTCTTGAGAGTGATTTTATACCAAGAAGTATGTAAAATATACTTAGCCGTTTTTTCTTTAATGTTTGAAAGATCTAGTCATAAATGCTTGAATTAATTTTATGAACACAATTCCAAATGCATGTCCTAAATGATTTCTATGCTATTTATATTGATTTCTAGCTTGTTAATTGGCAACTTATGCTATCTGTTTTTTTTTCCAATTTATCAATGGATTATCTTGGGATTGGGATTTCACTTCACGTAAGTAAGCTATTATATATTATGTATACTTTAATATGTACGTTTAAAGGTTCTATACTATCCTGTAAATCGACAGGTTTTTGACTTGTGGTGTTAAAAAAGAAAAAACCTCCGTGTTAGATTTAACAAAATACCAATCTAATGTTACATATTAAACGTTTTCTAGGATTTATGTACTTAATTTGAAGCTAATAGATCAATATATTAATGTTAAATGTTAAGAACTTTTCTAAACAGCTTCACAATATTTACTCAGAAATAACCTGATTGAAAGATAATTTTATCGCACTGTTGTGAGCCCCTCTTATACCTAAATGTCACTCCCAATTGAGAATTGAGGCTTTGCATTGATATCTTTAGTGTTGTGTTAAAATTCTATCCAGTGCTGTTTTAAAATGTATAGATATAGGGGTAGTACTCTTTGTTGAATGTGTTAACATTGATATAGTTACTATATAATATGTGATAAAAGTACCCCCGATTCTGACTGGTCACCTTAATCTGGTCTCTGGTCACCTTACCTTATGCAGCTGGCTCAAGAACATGCGCACATTGCTTAGCTGAATTTCGAGGATCTAAAAACAAATGCTAAGAGTATGATATGTAATATTCGGTCCAATAAAAAATAACAAATTTTGCCTGCATATTCTAATCCCAGACACTTTCTTTAGTAAACATCTGTCTGCCAGTGAAAAGATGATACATGAAATATTATCAGCTGCTTATTGAATAAACCCCCTTTTAATCATCTTCGTTAAAGTGTGGCTAAATAATCTTGTCTGTGTTTTGAATAATATGAAAAATGTATTTATCACCAGAAAGAAAATATGATTTTTTTGTAAACTACTCCATGAGTTAAAATTCTGTGTCTTCTGCAATTTTTTTTTTTTTTTAATGTGATGGCTTCCATTTTCAAAAACCAAGTGCTCAAGCACTTATCAAAGTAATGTAATCTATTTATTACTAGTTTCATTTTAGATTATGCGTTTCACGTATTGGAGGTTTAATATATGAAAAAAAGTGTACTTGAACTTTTCCTTGTGTACGATTGCGTAATTCTCGCTGTCAAAGAGCAGACAAAGATTACGGTTAAAAGAATTTCTTGTGTGTTTCATCCTTTAAGATGGATTAAAATTTATTAGTTTTATAGTAAGGTTGGCAAACTCTTGCCGCAAATAGAAAACTCACAATAATAATTTCTTAAATATTGTTCACGCACAAATAGGTTTGTTCCAGATTGGCAAAAAAAGAATTTATTTTATCTCCATTAAAAACTAAATCAACTTTTCATATTTGTAGTATGAATGCAAAAAGAAATAGAATGACTGTGTATTAAGAATTTAGTTTTAAACTCAAATTAATGCTCATATTTTCAATTTTTAAGAATAAATATACATTTCACCGAAAAAGTAAATAAATAAAATCTATACACTAAAAGAATGTGGAAGTTTGTGTTTTATTAAAACAAATACCAATTGTTTTATCAAAAAATTCTCAATATACATGCATTAATTATTGTTAAAATTTAAAAACCTGAAGCTGCTACACTCTCAGTTTTATGAACAATAAAATAGGCTAAATTGTATCACAATGAGATGAACCCTTTTTTTTTACAAAATTAAATTTTTAATACTATGAAATTATATAGTATGCTGTCCAACTCATTAATTTCTCCATAATTTTAACTTTTGCTCTTTTCAGCTTATCATGTCAATAAAGCATTTACAGCTGTTTTTTAAAATTTTATTTTGTTTTGTCACATTTGCAGTTAGTTAACAGAAAAGCATTTTATAGTTAAAAAATTATTAATGATTGGCTATTATTGTACTTAAATATCAATTGAAATAATTAATTTTGAATTAGCCTACTGATAAAATAAAGTATTTTAAACTTTTAAAAACCATGTTTGTTGATATCTTATTGGTATTGAATGATTGATAAATTATATTTTGAATATTAATAATACTACGATCACATGTTATCACGGGTCCATCCAGGAATTTTTTCCAGGATCCCATTTTTGTGCTAATGGCTAATTTTTGTGAATTTCAACACTTATTTATATATGTGAATTTTTAAACCAGTTTCCAATAAAAGTCACTTTTTTTGTTAAAATAATTGATAAAACAGATTAAAATGCAGGGTAAATTGCTAATGAAGAGTCGTTTTTTTTTTTTTTTTTTTTTTTAAAGGGACTGTTTTAATTGATTGTATTTTTGTGAAGAGGCCGTTTCAATTGATTGTAATTTTGTGAAAGGGCTGTAAAACATACCCAATTTTGATCCAAGGTTGGGGACTCGAGCCCTCCCACAAGCTAGATATACTATGAATTCAGGTCAAACATTGGCGCAACAGCCCCCTGCTGGGACAAGGCTTGTACTGCCCAACTGCTCCTTCGCGACCATGGACACTGGGGTGCGGATGCATATGTCTCGGATAGGTGGTCACCCTGACGTGAATCCCCCAGTGTTTGACCCCAAGCAAACTTGGTCCTCATTTTATTGATCCACTCAAGGGATAAAAGACTTCTATTATAGATTAGGGAAGTTAAAATTTTTTTTTGCTCTCAATTTTCACATGATCTGAAATTAAAAAAAGTAACAGTGTGTATATATTAGGGATGTAACGATATCTGGCAACAGGGGTCTGTCCAGACTTTTCAGACAGGGTCCTGTTTTAGTGAAATTGTGAAAAATTTACTCATAATTTTGTGAATCTCTAATTAGTGTTCAACAAGATTTTTCTAACCAGGGTACTGTTTTTGTGATTTGTAAAAATGGGGTCCATTGTACTTGAATTAGTGATAAATATAGAAATTTACAAATTCAAATTTAGCATTGAATAAAAGTTAGACATTTTATATAAGGTCCTTTAAAAAGACCTACATATGTATAAACAAACACATACAGATTTCTATAAATAAACACATCACATTTATTCATGTGTACTCAGGGATCACTCTAGAAATGAAAAAGGGCAGGGTGCACATTACGGAAAAAGGGCAGTGTTTGGGAAAAGGGCATATCATATTACACAAAAAGGGCAACTTTTCTAATTATTGTCTACAAACACATAAGGGTAGCTTTTATAAACATACTTTTATGTCCGAAAATGTGTTTTCATAATAGCAATTTTTTAAGCAAATTATTAAACAAATTTTGAAACCAAATTTTTTCATTCAATGAAATCTACACTTTTACAAAAATTGTGTAAGGCAGCCATTATGCTTTATTTCAACAAAAAAAGCATTAAAAAAAATAAATTTTGTAATCGTAAAATAACGGGAATCTGGTTTTGCCGACAAATTTTTAATAATTACGCCAATTTTCAAACCCAAAAATGACAGAAAACATTCCATTTTAGATTCAAATTTTATTGTATTCAGCGTCACTGCAACTTTTCTCTCTGTATATATGCTAGTCTGCAACTAGTGGAGGGGAAATGGGATACTTGCCCAGGCATAGTGCTGTTACGCTAAAATTGAAATGGAAAGAAGGGAGCGCCAAAACAAAGGTTTGTCCCGGCCGACTTGATCTCTAGCAGGGGTCAGTCCAGGTTTCTTTCCCAGGGTCCTATTTTTGTAAAATTTTACCTAATTTTGTGAATTTTTTCTATTTCTGTGAATCTTTCCTTATTTTGTAAACTTCTTCCAATTTTCTATTTCATTTTTGAGCAAGAAAGCAATCACGAAATAGAATTGAATATTTTTTTAAAAATTAAAAATAAAATGGGTATAGTTAGTTCCCTTAAAAAAAGTTGGCCAAAACTGAATAATTCCTGTTCACCGAACATCCGGGATAGTCATAACCTGGAACAATATTTTTTTTAAAAATTGATTAAAATTAAAAATATAAAGCTTTAAATCTTTTAAATGATTAAAAAATAGATTTTATAATAAACATAGGCCATGGTAGTTTTGATTTTAAATTGCAGATTTTATTTACACCCCAAATTCAAACTTTAGTAATTTTTAGATATTACAATGTCTGTCAGTTTTGACTGGAAATACTCTAATACTAAAGATGTGAAAAATGCAATTTTTAAATTTAGTTAAATTTCAACAATTGAATGGAAATCAAAAATAAGTTGCAGATAATTATAGATAGGAGAAATTAGCTAACATTATATTTTTAAAAATTAATTTCAACTTGTACCATTAAAGAAAAATTACTTGTCAGTGTACACAGAATATCCCAAAAACACTGACCTGGGGTTTTATTCCTTAAATATTTTACAGTAAATCATAAATTTATGTTAAAAAAAAGGGGGGGGGTACAGAATTTTACAGTAATGATTATAATTTTTGGAAGATCAAATCTAAATAAATACAAATGTACATTTTTATATGGTCTCCAAACAGAAAATTCCCAGTCTGTAAGATGTGCCCATACATTAATTAAGTTTAAAAAATTTAATTTAAGTTATAAATTTTCAGTCTTTATCATTTTTTGCTCGCTACGGCCCTGCCTATGCCGATAGCATTTCTCTGTAGTGTACCCCTATGACTGCTCTTTAAAAAGACATTAAATCCCAATAAAATCACTCCTATGCTTTGTTGTTCACTCCCAAGAATGAAGAAATGCAGTATTACACTTTTTCTACCCCCCCCTTTTTTTCCATTCTTGAGCAATGATTGACCTATATTTATCCCATTTCACATTCCACAGTGTGAATTCTCGACCGATTAAACAGGGCGCGGCACCCGGCAACCCTTTAACGTCTGGCAGCCCTTTTTCTCCCCCCTATGGTTTGGTATGTAAGTCCGTTTTTCCATTCTTATTTGCCAAAACTTTTTCTCCTTCCTTACCATACAGTTTTCCTTATACAGGAGACAATACAATGAAGTCAAAATGGACCCTTTACAAAACAGGAGCTATAACTGTTCCTTCACAAAATTCCAATCAGCCTGTTTTTTTTTTTTTAAATACACACAGATAAAATGCCCTTTTATAAATAATTATATTTTCTGTTTTCTTTCATTTGCGTGATCTGAAAGATGCCCCAGGAATGTTTGTTTTTCAGCAATGTAAAAGGGCCATCTGGCACATTACACTTTCAGTTGGGGGGGAAAGAAGGGAGTTCAAAATGATTTCCTGTAAATGTTATGTTTGATAAGTATGCAGTTGTGAATTAGTAAACAATAAGCTTAGACTTAGCCATATAAATCACGGCAGCTTCCATTGTTTTGAAATGGATGTTATGCACTCTTGCAAGTTGTTCTTAATGATTGCTTTTAGTGTAATCATTGCATGGCCTTTCTACTTCAGATTATTAGTCATTAATTTGGCCCCGATGCCTACCCGAAATTCGATATTTTCGAGTAGTATTTCCTGACTGCTGCACACCCTGTCAATGAATCAATTTTTTCCTATTCTTTTTAGTACACTGACGGGGAGGAGTGCGTGATGGGGGGGGGTCACCCCACACTTCCGGAATTGCCCTTGTCTTGAACTTTCCGTGCAGCCAGCCTTAAGTTTGGATGAATGTGTTTTGAAAATCTGAAAAAATAAACAATAACCAAGTGGCATTTATTAATTGCTTACAGCATTTATAAAACACGGTAAATCGCCATTTACAGTAGGAAATAATTTATTGTTATGACTACTCTTCTGGATGACAGATTGTTTCTCTAATGAGATATTTTATGACCTGAAGCTACAGCGAACGGTTTTAAGCGGTGACTGAGCAGATGCCCCCCCCTCCTCCCGCACACATCATTGATAAGAGAATAAACAAATCAACTTTGTTGTTGTTGGAGAGCGGCTTTTTTGGGGTCTAGCCGGGACCACGTGGCCCCGGTCTAGACGAGCGCCAGCAATGGTAACAAGAATCAAAGAAAAGGGGAAACAAGGAGGGGTGGAGAAAAGGAGAGCAGCATTTTGATTGGGGGGAAAAAAAAGTGGAATTTTATCAAGGAAAAGGGCAAGGAGGGCGGAATATTATCAAGAAAAAGGGCAAGGAGGGCGGCATTTTACCGGGGAAAAGGGCACCAGGGCAGGCCGCCCCCCCTGAAACGCTCTAGAGTGATCCCTGGTGTACTGATTTATATAAATAAAAAACTCTGCTGTTCGAGCCTCGCCAGGGGGAGATTCCCCTGAACCCCCCCCCCTAATTTTTTAGTTTCATTATTGCCATATTAAAATGATATTCATTGACTTTGTCATTTTATTGCTCATCTTTCGCGTATTTCGCCTGGTAACTCTATGTTGAAATTTTTATGAGTGTAACTATTTATAGAAAAATACATCTGATGCATATTCTACAGCTTACGAAATATCATAACTAGACCGCGGATTATATGCACTTAAAAAATGACAAAATATGCATGCAAATATGCATCAAAATATCTAAAAATATGCACTAAAAATCTAAAAATATGCACTAAAAATCTAAAAGTATGCAAAAGTAAGACATCAAACGGATGCCACTCGATATTACTTATAATATTTTGCTTTGGATGGTTCAACTTTTTCTCGTACTTCATACCCCTCACCATTAATAAAATTATTTATTTCATTCACTGCCAAAAATCCTAAATTTTTATTTTAAATAAAATTCAATTTCTCACAGATTTCTTCTCCTAATGACTCTGGAATCTTACCAACACATTCCTGTACTTTTACAACTTGACATATTGTATCACTCAGCAGCAGATTTTGAGATTCTATTATCGTGCGTGTTTTGGTTATCCATAGACTTTTTAGGACGGACATATCAAAATTTTCATAATAAAATACAGCGGCATTTAACCAAGACCCCATCTTGTCAATACAGGCTGTGGTGGAAGTTCGAGGTTGGGATACATTTCTCCGTATGTTTTACTGCGCAAACGAACTTTTAAGAATACTTTCTTAATGCAGGATAGCAGCTTATTCACAGGGATGTCTATTTCTCATCCTTTCTCTGCTACCCTGCAAAGCCCGTGGGTTATACAAGTAAAATGTATGGTATTTGGAAAAAACTTCCAAGTGCTGTTACTGCTTTTATCATATAAGGTACTGTGCCAGTACTAACACGTTAACAGTCTTGTCTTTTTCAGGCCACAATGTCTTTTTCAGGCCACAATGATTCCTTAACGAATCTTGCTATGCTAGAAAAGAACTTATTTCTGGTACTTTGCAAAAAATGAGATTTGAATGTGATAGGGCAATATCTAGCTTTCCACAAACTAAATGTGTTATGTAACAGCCATTTTTATCAGTCGTTTCATCATCGCTAATCCATATGCTGCTTGTTCCAATATCTTGGTGAGTTTCGTCCAGTACTTCTTTATAAATAGCAACCAGGTAATAATTGCTTGGAACATCAGCATGTATAAATTTTTCAAAGCATGTGACTTAAAGAGTTAAACAAAAAAAATACTGAAAGGAAGATAAAAAAGAATTGCGTATCCAAAGCTAAAGAAATTGAAATATGCACAGGGCCCGATTTAGAAAATTATTGACTATAAGCACAACTCGGGATGGGGGCCCCCTAACAATGATGTAGGAAGCGTAGAATTTCCCAAAGGTAAATTACAGTCTAACTGTGCCCTGCTGTCAAAAGTGTGCCCTCCCCCCCAAAAAAAATGTGGTCGTCTACTATTTTTCATGGTGAATTTAACAAATTCAAGCAATCCATAAAATACCATGAAGAATTTACAACATTTTTCAATCCCTGGTTATAAATGCCACCCAGTCATTGTGCAGATTGACACATTGTTTAAAATATTGTTTGAAAAAATGTGAAAATACATATAAAAATCTTATATTAAAAGAGATAAAGTTAAGAAAAATTGAATTGGGATTTTGTTTGTGGGGCCCCCAACATTCGGGGGCCTTAGGCCCGGGCCTACTGGAAAATCAGGACCTGAATATGCATGTAACAGAGAAAATACGTCATTTTATGCAAATTCACCAAAAACACCTGAAATATGCAATTGCATATGCAAATATGCGATTTCATATAATCCGCGGTCTAATCATAACAATAGATTAAGACACCTAATAAGGTTGTGAACTAATAGTATTTAAATACATGTAAAAAATACATGTGATGCATATTCTACAGCAGTGGTTCCCAACCGGTGAGTCGCGACCTCCAAGTGGGTCGCCGTGCCTTTTCTCGGGGGTCGCCGCAGACCGATTTTAAAGGAGTAAATGGCAAAATATTTCCACGTTTCTCTGCTGTGCAGCCAGCTGTCGTCAAAAAAAGGGGTCTCTAGATCTGTGGCACGCGATGAACGTTTCGATCGTCCGCCATCTTGCTGGTAGTTAAGTCGAGCGATGGCAATGGCTGCCCTTTTTTCAGCATTGGGCCATCTATCCAGCTGTTCTCGCGTTCTTCCATTTTTTGGTAGATGTCAGTGCTGTTAGAAATAATCGTGACCATTTTTTTGCGGGAAGTGACGTGCAAAAAAGTAAAGGATTCTCGTGGAGCTATGTCACCCACAACTATTTTTATAAAAATCCAATCTATTCTTAGTGACTGGCAGCAGTCAAAACGTCAGAATTTGGCGTTCCCGGAGCGGACACACTGCACGTTAAAGGGTTAAAAATTAAGTATCAGTTATTATTATCTTAATTTACATTGTTTAATAAAACAATTACATGCACAACGTCTTAATTTTAAACATTTTATAGTTAATTATTAATTTAAAAAAACTTTTAATGTGTGTGACAACTTAATTGAAATCTGTTACCAAATTGAACAATTAGATTTGTGCATGGGCCTTTTATCAATGGAAGAATCTTGTGAAAGGTCTGTTTTCAAAATGGAAAATATTGTGAAGAGTCTGTTTTTAAGATAACATATTTTGTGAAAGGTCCGTTTTTAAGTTAAAATATTTTATGAAGGGTCCGTTTCCAGACCCGAATTTCTCCTAAACAGACCCCTGAACAAGTATCTGGTAACCAGCTGATTTTTCAATATCTGAAAAACCGTCGGATATCTGAATCTCAACTACTGGATATTCGGCTATATACTACTAAAGTTCTATCTATAATATCCATGGGACAAGTTTTTTAAGATGTATAAAGGTTTTATTAGGTTGATAATTTATTAATTTCTTTTGTTTGCAAAATAAAGTCACTGAGTTTTGCTGCAAGTTGCATAAATTTGTTAAAATATATCAGTGTGTAAAATACAATTTTTAATAACTTTTATTTTTATTTGTGTGATCACATTGTTATATATTTCAGGCAAGTTCATATTTTAATTTCTTATAGCTTTAAAATCTTCTTTGAAATCAGAAATCAAATTAGCTGTCATAAAGGTAAAAACAAACAAAAAAAAAACAATTAAACTACTCTATAAAATATTCCATGTTATTATGGTACAAAAACCTGTTGCGGGCTAAAAGTTTGTGAGGCAGCATTTTACATTGCAGGCATTTGAATTTTAAATCTGATTTTAAATTGAGTCTTCCAAATATTGATATCAAATTTTGAGTAACGCCTTGGTGTGACTTTATAAGATTTGTTTTAAAAATCCATTACAATTACTTTTATTTTATTTTCTAACGAAGATTTACGCATTCAAGCAATGCTTTTAATTCTCAAATACACTGTCAGATATACGACACTTTCACTGAACTTTATTATGCATTCAAATGAATTTATTTGAATGATTTAATTTATCTTTTGCATAAAAGCTATCCAAAAGGGCAAGTAAAATTTACACAAATGTTTACTTTGTGTCATAGTATCCAAACTAAGTGAAATGTATTCAAATACATAGTGTGTTATGCAAATTTTGCTTGCCCTTTTGGATAGTGTGACCCAAAAGATAAATTAAATTATTGAAATAAATTCATTTGAATACATAATATAGACTCAGTGAAAGTGAGATATATTTGACAGTGTATTTGATAATTATATAAGCATTGCTTGAATGTGTAAAACTTTGAAAAATAAAAAAGTAATTGTAATGGGATTGAAAAACACATCTTATAAAGTCACACCTGCTAAAAAGGCGTAATTCTCCTTCATCCCGCAGTCTGGTATTTTCCCATTGTTGTCTGTGATTTTTTTCTCCAAATGTGCTTTGCCACATCTTCACAATGTAAGGAATATTATTATTGATTTGAAAGATTCATTGGTTTTACTCTCCTTGGCATATTTTGATTGTTGTAAACAGTTACATTTTAAGTATTTGAAAATTAAAATTAAGTGAGACATTCTTCGGAAAAATATCAAGCTTTCCAATTGTAATATCTGTACTAAAAATCCTAAATGCATTTAGTTATATTAGTAATTTCATTATTATTAATTTTGGTTAGCCATTTCAATTATTTACGCTACATTGTTTGTAAATGTTAAATATTATTAATATTTTTTAAAGTATAAAATCAATTTATTATTGTGTAATCAATAGAACTGGAATTCTACTGACTTTCACTGCTTGTTGGTTAATAATCAAGATTTTATAATTATTCTTTTTAATGATGTTCTTAATGTAGGTTTGCCAAGAATCTGTCACCTGACAAATTACACATAAGTACTCTAAAAGGTCATGGAGAGTTGCATAATTTAGAGCTAAATGAAAAAGTTCTTACGGAGTTACTTGAACTGCCTGCTTGGTTAAATTTGACTCGTGCTACTTGTAATCACGTTACTTTGCAGGTATAAATACTTTTATTTTATCTCTCTGTCCCTTTCTCTTTTTTTTTTTTCTTTTGTATGTAACTTTATGAACTATAAAACATGAAATACAGGCATCTTATTCATATCCAGTAGTTTGAGTTTTTGAGTACAGTAACCCCTCGTTATATCGCGCTTGTCGGGAGACAAGAATAATGTACGTTATATCCGAGGGTGCAATATAATGGGCTAAGAAGGGGGGGATATGATAAAACTACTTTTATGAATTATGCTTCTGAAATATAATAAAAATAATAGTATATGTACTCTTATAAAAGATATGCTCCTAAACTATAGAAATAGAAGTTAATTTTTTATTTTTATTTTATGTACAAATACACATTACATTTCTTGCTGAAAAAAAGATCCAGAATCATTTGATTTGATATTTCTCTCATATCTTGCTTTTCAACAAAGATCAATGATAAAAAATTAATTAATTTTACCTAACTTATGTGATAGAAGATCTATTTTTCAAATGTACTGTGTGCTTCTCAAGTAAAGTAACAAAGCAAAAAATACAGAAAAAAATTGGGAGACATAGAAAAAGTGCAATATATCAAAGCACGATATAACGAGGGGTTACTCTACCTGTTATTGAGAGTGCTACTTCTATTCTATTTATTAGAAAGGCAAATAATTCCTGTCATCACTTTAGTATTACAGGGTGTCGACAGATCAGGGAAATCATGGAAATATCAGGGAATTTTGCGAAAATATTTAAAAATCGGGGAACTTTCGTTTTTGCCTACTGAACTAGATCATTTTTTATTGTCAATCTGATGCTCGGTTACGTTCTGTATTACACGATACTCAACTGATGCACAGATACAGACATTTTACGAATCCGAAACCAGAATACAGATCATACGAGAACATAGAAATATGAATCCGAGACTCAAGTGATGTAGGCACTATCACTATATGAATCCGAAAAAGCGCATGTATTCGGACTCGTTCTAAGATGTGGATCATACAAAAAACCGGATATGCGAATCATATCGGCATGTGAATTGCTTCCTGAATAAGGTCATAGGTAAAAAATGATTTAGTCTTCTACTGCACCAATGTGTTTTTTAAAGTGATGGGACATTTGAGTGATGCCAGCTAAGCTCCCCTGCAAGACGATTTTTTTTTTTTTTAAATTGATAGTGCTCATTTTTAAGCCTTTTTACATATTTTTTTAAATTTGAAATGATACATTGATTGAAATAAAATAAGTTGACTAGGTGGCCATTTTATTTTGATCAGTCATCCTTACGCTTAAAATTGAACACTATCTTTATAAAACGAGGAAACTTTCTGCTACATATTGTCTTGTAGTGTTCAACTAAATTTTATGTTTGGATTTATGAAACTGAACTACAATTTATTAATATTAAGCATTTTTGTGGTTTTCTATTATTTCTTTCCCTATATGAAGCATTCACCTGTTGGTACATGATACACAATGGTGATTTACATGAAAGATTATGGTATGTATATCATTTTCTGGAAATTTGATAAAGATAGTCAGGGAACTTTTTTTCTCAATTTCTGTAGCCACCCTGTATTAAAAACATAAGAATTATCTATATCAGTGCTGCATTATATCAAACTGTTCTTACATTAATTATATTTATCATTTGTGCTAAGCAAAAATGCCATGTTCCTCATGGGGAATCAAAAATTCCTCATGGGGAGGAGGGAGTTGCTAACTCCCTACCCCCCCCCCTCGCTATGCCCATGGTATACAGTCATTGCGAGTATGCATAAAGATTGCTTTCTTCATATTTTGACTTGAATCCACATTCATCGTTTTTTCCTATGCACCCCATAAAAAATGGTGAATCGATGCTCTACTGTATTAGATAATGATGCAGTGGCGGCTCGTGGGATACAGCAAGTACAGCCGGGCTGCATTTGAAATTATCAGCACATACTTTAAAATAATTTGTTCTATTAATTTTCCTAAATTCAGATTAGAATTATGGAATTCCTACGGTAAATTAAAAAAAAATCTCCAAAAAAAAACCAAACAAAAAAACCGTATTGTGGCCGGATGACTCATTCAGAAAAAAAGCACTTTAATCTTCCCGCAATTCAATTGGGAAAATCTTTGGTTCAGCCCAGAGCGCTGATAAGAAAATTGGCAGCACCGTTGCCATGACAACGATTACATAAGCAGTCCCTCCGGCATAGGCTATAATGGGGATACGCAGCTAAGACTCAGCTCATCAAAGATTTTGAAACGTCGGCAGCACTTGAAAGAGCGCGGTGAATTCGACCCACTGATTGGCTCGAGAAGTGAAGGAGAGGGTAAGGAGAATATATGTTCGGCAAACTCTCGACTTTATATTGCTGAATTTATCAAGAAGATAAACCTGAATGGATGCTTATGAATGGAGAATTACCCATCAAAGCAGTATTGTTTTTAAGTAAGCAAGAACTAGCATTTAGAGGACATGGCAAGCGAGAAAATTCTTTAAACATGGGAAATTTTAAAGAGCTTTTAAAATTATTGATATCTGAATTAAAACAACGTCTTTTTATGAGGGTATCACTGACTGATTCGCAAGTTTAAAAGAAAGGAGAATTGATTTGACTTATGAAAAATAAGTAAGTTTTCTTTTCTTCTCAAGTTATCGTTACAAAAGAAAATTCTAAGGAAACTTCGACTCAGACACGGATTAATGCAATTTTGAGGATAAGAGCGCCTGCTTGAAATTTATGTCCATTTTATGGAAGTAAAATAGGATCGCTTACATTTTTTATGTAATTTCTTTCTTTTTTTTCCCTCGGTGAGGGCTTAATCCGCCAGCTTTCGAATTCAGCAAAGATTTTCCATTCCTGTCCAGAGGAAGGGGGGGGCTCATATGCTTCCGGCTGCACTAACAGTTTTGACCACGGGCCGCCACTGTAATGATGTTTTCTGGGTCCAAGTAGAGAATTCTTTGAAGATTTTATATCCTGTAGCATCAGCTATCACAAAACCCGAATTAAACGATGCTCTGTTGTCTGATGTTACTCAACTTAATAATAGTGGTCTAATATATTAGATTCAATCAGTATAAATTTAGCTACTTCACCCTTAAATTCAAAAGAAACAAAAATATTCAGGAAATTTTTAAAAAGAGAAAGGGCCAAGGTTGCCAAGAGATCCATGCTGCAGCAAACTTATTTGATCCACGCTACAAGGATTAATGTTTGTCAGACAAATTGGTAATGCATAATGAAAAGCTTAATGAAAAAAAGCAGACCATCTTTCATTAGATATTGAAAAGTCATGTCAAATGTAGCAGAATACAGAAGTTCGTCTGGTGTTTGGAGCAGAGCATCAATGTGGGAATTGGCAGAGCATATTAAACCAACTATCTGGTGGTCTGGACAGTGCACTGCACAAGCACTAAATCCACTTGCTTCTTGTTTGCTACAAGTTCCACCAACATCAGAAGCGTGTGAAAGAAACTGGTCAGTTTTTGGAAATCTGCACACTAAACTGCAGAATAGGATGACTACAGCAAATGTTGAGAAAGTAGTTGCAATTCGCTGGAATTTAGGATTACTCAATGAAGAATGCAATATTCTTAATAGAATGTTTATCTTCCAGCACTGTTTATTCAGATTCTGACTATGAATGAAGAAAAATATGTATTGAAATTATAAATACATATCTAATGAAAGATATAAAAAATTGATATCTATTATAACATATACAGAATATAGATTGAATTCAAAGTTTAATTGAAATCAAGAAACTTTTAAGTAATATTTTATTATTTTTAATATAAAAGTAATTAAAAACTTAAAAGTAAAGGTAGAAAGCAAGTAGATTTTTGGATATGTAACTTTTATAAATTGTCTTGAAATATATTTTTCACAGAAAGTTGCTATTTTTTCTTTTCTTTTCAATGGTTAAATAATACTTTGGTGTATAATGAAAATAAATTATCCTAACAGTGTATACTTTTCAACTTGGTGTTTTCATGAGAGATACTGAATTAAAAAAATGTACATTAAGAAAGCATCAAAATGTAACTACGACACAACGAGTATTATAAAATTCTGAATGTAATATTTTATAAATGAAATTTCAAATTTTCCATTTTTTCCAAAAAAGGATGTAAACCCCTTCAGAAAAAAAACTGTTTTTTTTTTTTTTAAGTATTCCCATCTCTAAGTCTTATACACACCAAAATTATTACCAATTGTGCAAGGATGGTCTATAATACATACACTGAATTTGAGCTCAATCGAATGGACAGTTTAGGAACTATCATGTTCATTCATATATATATACACACACACATACATACATCACCTCAAAAATAGCAAAAATGAATTCAGAAGACCTCAAAATCCTCAAAAATGTCAACCTGTTTCATGATTACAATACTTTCCTTACACAATGCATGTTCAGAAAGTAAAAATAAGGATGAAATATTTTTCTCCTTTCGTTTTGTGGTATTTTTTAATAGATCTTTAATTATTTTGATTTTTTATTTCTTAGAAATATTTACTACCAGCCAGAATTTTTGAACAAAATGCAAAATAACTTAAAGTATTATTAACATAATTAGTTCATATATTACTTCTTTAATATTCACATGATCAGTGTTTTCTTTACTTTTCTAGATTTCATGGACAAAATTGAAGTCTGTGCCGATTTATTTGGTAAGAAAGTAAAACAATTTTCCAGCAATATCTTTCTTCTTGTATTAGTCAGTTGTTTAATCATGTGAAATATAAAAAAATTGAATTTCTTACTATTGGTGTTGTATTTGTCTTCTGTTTGTTGCTCAGCGAACTTGATGTACTAAATTTTATTCATTGAGTCATTTCATATTGTAGCATTAATTTAATCATGATTCCTTATAGTCTTTAGATGAAGTTGTTGTTGAAATGCAAACATCTGAAGATCTTAGACCGCCAACTCCCATGGCTAATGAAGCTAGTTATAAGTACGTATTCTCATTTTCTCTACTTTTTATTTCATAGCATTAAGGAATTGAATGAAAATTTAAGCCCACAGTTAATTGGATGCACCCTTTTGAATCCATAATTTTATTTTAGTTTATAAAGGAACATATAAATTCTAATTGTAAAATTTGTTTTACTTGAAAATTTTTAATGTCTGTGTTAAAAGTATTTTTTGTAAACGTTTTTTTTTTTTTTTTTTTTTTTTTTTTTTTTTTTTTACAAGCGTACAAGTAAAAAGTCAAGAAATTTGAACCTAAACTGTTTCTAAATACCCATAGTAAAGGTCCAAGTATTGTGAATTCTTTGTATCTAAATAACTGTTTAACTTAAGAGATTGTTATTTCATAAGATTGTTAGTTCAAATTTTAATTTTTTAAAAACATCATTAAGAATTCCAATGATATTATTTCTCAATGGGAGAAAATAAAATGTAAGGATAACTTCCTATAATTTTCATGATGTGTGTTGTACATTGAAATATTTGTTGCTGTGTCAATGGAACTTATTATACAATAACAAAGTGTTCTAGAAGATTTAGTTTTAGTATAATTGAAGACTCTTCTACAGAAGATTCTTAAGTTTGTTTCAAATTAGTGTATCACAATCTTTTATGCTTCTGAACTGGCAAAAACAGGTAAAATATTTTGCTGACCTTTATAGACCAAAAAAAAAAAAAAAAAAGATTTTTTTTTTCTTCTGTGGACCAGGAGCCTGCAGACTGGTGGCGGTCTGCTGGTCTAAGTTACATTAAGGCTCTTGAGTATAAGAGGACCACTGCACTTAAAGAATGTAGCTACCTTTAGTCTATATTTTATTATTAAGAGCTCATATTAAGAAATGAGTCAATTTATTGCATATAATAAATAAGTTTAACTTATATGTAACTAGACATATATGTAAATGTATGCTTATTTCATTCATAGATCTGGTGGTAAATATGGTTTTTCTGATCGTGTCATTGA
The DNA here is from genome assembly GCA_038373885.1 of Cheiracanthium punctorium. Lineage (NCBI taxonomy): Eukaryota > Metazoa > Arthropoda > Arachnida > Araneae > Cheiracanthiidae > Cheiracanthium > Cheiracanthium punctorium. The sequence continues at coordinate 73,420 of JAWZYV010011992.1, forward strand.
TGGCATGACTGTAGTTGTGAATTCTGTTGTTATTAATTTTTCTTCACCTGCATTTCAAGCTTCTTTTCAAGTAAGTTACTTTAATTATTTTTTTAAAAATTCTGTATACTTTAGTATATTCATTTTTCTTTTCTAATTTAATAATTGCGTTTCCCTTTTACTAGTTATCTTTCAATATTTTTAGTATCTCTGTTCTTAAATTAATATTAGTTTTGCTATATAAACAAGCTGGCCACTTATTGAGAAATAATAACTAAATATAGAAAAAGCTCCCCTTTTTTTTCCACAGAGAAGAGCTGGAAGATTAGAACTGAAAATAAACAGCAGAGGCAAGTTGCTTTTTGAAAAAAGGAAAATGTAAGAAACTGGAGAGAATAAAAATGAACTGGAGAGAGAAGAAATTAGCAAAAACAGCATACAATCAGTAATGTTAGGTGTTAATAAGATCAGTTTTAAACCTATTCCTCACAGACATTGACTTAACGATGATGGAGGAAAAAGCACTGCTGATCTTCGAAAGGAAGATTATAAGAATAATTTTTATGCTGTTTTAGAAAATAATACCTGGAGGAAAAGATATAGCTTCATCAAAATCTAAAGAGGATGACATTATTAAATATATAAAACTGAGTAGAATAAGCTGGGCAGGTGACCTTCTGAGAATGAGTGCTGAGAGAACAGCTCTTAAGGTCTTCAATGACACGCCTTTCTGTGGAAGACGTAAGAAAAGATGGAGGGACAGCCTAGATGAGAATTTTGCCAAGCTGAAAATAGGCAACTAGAGGTCCATTACTGGGAAAAGGGTGGAATGGGAAAAACTTCTGAAGTAGGCGAAGGCAGGGCCCATAATGGTCTGTTGTTCCAATGTTGATGATGAATATACAATCGCCTCCCAAAAATCCACCGATCAGAAATTTGCATGCATCTGGCTGTAGATCTTAATGTATTGAAAGTCTTTTGGGCCACTTTGTAAATAAACATTTAATGCAATTCATTAAAGCTTATTAAATTTGAAATTGAGGTATGGTACTTCAACAACATTAAGATTTGGAGAAACATATACAATATCAACAAGTGTGGTTTAGTTCTAAAAACTTATTTTTGGCGCTAAATTTTGCAATATTTGGCCAAACCTCTTCTCTAATATTTGATGTATTTTGGACTTGCCCAAAGGAATGACCATCTACATTTATATTAAAGCTGGGTGCAGATTTTAATGTATTGTATTTTTGATGACCCTATAAATAAGCTACAAAATGTATTTAGTCGTAAATGTAGGCAAATATGTTTAGTCGATCGCTCTCAAAAAATTTTCATACAGTAACATCGACCAGCTCAAATAAACTAAACCTGTTCAGTTAAAGTTTTTTATTTGGGAATACCTTATTCCTCCGTAAACGATATATATTTCGGTTACACACATAACCATCATCAGTCGTTTCTGGATCTCACACTAATGGCGGCTTCCTCTTCTATCTCTTCTGTCTTCTTCTGGAATTTTCGATGAATGACGTCATCCCATGATCGGTCGATTGTATGAAGCGCATCGTTGATGCTGCCATCTGTCGTCGCTATTTCCAAGCTCTCACGAATGTAGGCATATATACTATTTTTAAAGTTGGCTATTTTTTTAATATTTTTAAAATCAATGGTAATGGGCTCTTTCAAAGCAAAACAGGCCAGAGCGGTACTTTGTTTCTGGAGGTTAATGTCTTGAAAATGTTCGTTTTTTCGCTCTTTAATTTTCCTCTTGGTAACACCAATGTAGCAATTTTCTTTATTAGTATCGTTTGACAAAAAATTAATTTTATAGATCCCTGCGGTTTCGATGGGTCTTTTTCCGATCTAATGCCCTGAAAAATTGTTTTATTAGGTTTAATTGGAATACGGAAGTTCTTTTTACTGGCGATATTAGAAAGTTTATTGGCTATTCCTCGGCTAAAGGGGATAGCGGTAGTAAAACGTGGTTTATCTTTTTGACGGTTGTCTATAATATTTAATTTGCGTTGCCTTGCTTTGAAAACTTTATCGAAAATTTCTCGAGGGTAGTTGGCGTCTTGACATTGTTTTCTAATGAAAGCAATTTCTTTTTGAAGGAGGTCGGTGTTAGAACAAACTTTGAAAGCGCGGTCGATATAGGAACGAATAGCTGCAATTTTATAGTTGAAAGGGGTTTTAGATTTAAAATTTACTATATTAGTATTACAAGTAGGTTTTCGAAAAATGGTGGTCTCAATGAGATTATTGTTTCTTGTTATGTTCACATACGGGGGAATAAGGTATACGGGGAGGTTTAAGGGTTACGGGGGAATAAGGTATTCCCAAATAAAAAACTTTAACTGATTAATCCGCCGTATTAAATAATGTTTTATATGTTTTTATTAAACCTGTTCATTTCACAAATTTGAATGCATTTACTTGTCAACAATGGAATCGTTATTTAACTTTTTTCAACTCATAGTTGGTGCCCCAAAGTAAAGATTTTTTTCGCTTGAAAACCGATGCCAACACAGCAGGTAAAGTGGTGTAAGTCATCATTAAAAAAAATTTTTTTTTTTTGTGTTAACTGTTTCAGAGACATGGAATTTGTTTTATTAATTTTCTTAGGCAAAGAGCAGCATTCTTCTAATGATAAAGGGTGGGAAAGGAGGGATCATATAAAAATTAAATTTCGTATTTTAATATGTATACAACTCCCAGTAAAACAAATGCCATATCTGAAAACTACTCTTAATTTGATGAATTTTTCTAATTGGAAGTATGTTTCGATCACTTACAGTTTAAAAAATATTTGCCTTAACATCTATTTTGAATCACCCATACACATTGAACACAGTACTATGACGATGTTAATTGCAGACTTTAATTTAAGATTAAAAGGCATTCCGCATTAACAAATCCAGTTTCGATACGCTTAGTTGCAATATAATAAAAAGACATCGAATACTTAAAACTATTTTATTTAAAAGAAACTATTGAAACACTGAGTTATTACAACGTCTGGTGGTGGCTAGCAAAATAGAAAGTACGTCCTATGAGGACAGTGATAATAAGATGGAATGAATTAAAAATTACGCCAGCAGGGAATTAGACATTGGCAAGAACAACAACCTGGCTGAGATAAATAACACCAATCCCAGAGCAACCTTAAAACTTAATCCAATAAAAATAAAATGACGGAATCACGAGCAAATTATTTTAAAGACATCACAGGGCAACAAAAAAATAACCTACTCCAGCAGGATGCGAAAGAGGAGAAAGAAAAACATGTTTGTTATAGCAATCTATTTTTAGATCAAAGACTCCACCGGTCTGATGTAGAGAAATAAACAATTAAGAATAATGCATACAGGAAAAGCGAATATACAGATTAAAAGCCAAAGTGACAGAAAAAATGTGAACAGAAATGATTTAGAATTCTTAATTTTGGATCAATTAAATTTAAGAAACAGAAAGTAAAAGATTATTAAGTTAGATATGTGATCTTCATCAGAAGTACCTCCTCCTTTTTTGAAGTTGATAAAAAATGCATAAATACATGACATTTCCAAAAACTTAATTTAAAAAAAAAATTTGGTGGGCTGTGCATTAGGGTGGATCAAAAAGTATAGGAATTTTTTTTTTTTTTTTTTCAAAATTAATTTTGGCCTAGGGTGGAAAAGTTGAGTATTTAAGTTTACATGTAAATTTTTTTTTAAATCCATCTACATCTTGAGGTGCCACAAGTGTCTGAAATATAGTTTAAAATTGAAATTTTACGAAAATTAAAAGAAAATATTAATATTCAAAATTGCTTTTGGCACATGATCATAAAGTTGTGACTTGGGTACATTAGTTTATACATATATTTTTATTTATTTCCATTCATATCTTCCTGAGCCCCAAGCACTTGAAATAAAAAGTTAAAAATTGTCAATTGAATAGTTAAAAATTGTCAATTTTTAAAAAATGTATTAAAAATTGCAAAGTAATCCCTTTTTAAAAATTTGGAAGAGTACTCGGGTAATAAAGTAGAATTGTTTCTAGCATGTCTTAATAGGACCTGTATGAAAACTGCAGGTGATAGGAGTATTTTTGTAGGTGCTTCAAATAATAGAACAGATTTTTGCATATTTGATTAAGTATACATGCTAAGGGCAACAAATGCACTGAAAATAAATACTGTTTAACTGATAAAAATAAACCTTAAATTAGGAATATATAAAAAATATATGGGGAATAATTCCGTAAGCGGGGGCAGGTTTAGTTGGCTTCATTTTTTGTTGCCTACATCTAACCCATTAAGGTTGCCATTAAAACAGTTCTCCATATATTCTAAGCACAATCCTTGTAGATTGGCATATTTAGCAACGCGTAAAAGCTTTGGCGACATCTGGCTTGGCGACTTGCCCCCGCTTACGGAATTATTCCCAATATATGATATAATTAGCACGTGAAAAAACTATTTCAATCTAAACTCTGATTTTGAATGAAAATATTTCATTATGTTCCTTGATTTGAGCATAGATCTTATAAATCCATCCCTCCTTTCTTCTCCACAAACAAGAGATGCAGCCTTTGTTACCAGTTTCACACAGTATTCAGTTCCTTGTGTGTGGCATGGGTCAATTTCACTGAAGCAATCTCTTTTGACAGGAATATTTTTAAATCTTTATCAGAGATGTCTTTCAAAACCAGAGGCTCTAGCTGCTCATTATTATTATTCCAAAAAATTAAATCCATATAATCAGTTGCTTGCATTTTTATTACTGGTACACGAAAATTTCTCACAGATGAAGTATTCTGATTATCTTTTTTGGCAGATATAACCCTATGGTAAGCTAATTTTCGAATAGTATCACTATCATCATATAGCATAGCTGGAAGCAAATTCTCTGTATGTGCAAAAAATTCATTTCTTTGGATGACAGCTTAACAGTTTTTTTTAGCTGATCCGGTATAATTGGCTTCCACAGGTGTCTAGAACCTTCAATGCACAATGGCTTTCCTTTTATGTGGAACCATACTGGACGTATATGTTCAACTAACTTACTATATGTAACTAAATGCAACAAGTTTTCGGAAGGCTCTTCAATTGCTGCATAAAGACGAGGGACTCAGTTAGCATTTGTCAACTACCTGGAATGCACCACCAGTATTGGTTGAATAGCAGCTAAATCTTGACGCATTCTCCTGAAGACACTGTTTTCAACATGTCCAGCAAATATCGTTGATCTGTACTCAAAACACTCCTTTTGACATCTGTAAATGGATTTCCTTGATTTCACAGAATTTAGTTACAGAAAGTGTATGGCAAGTTAGCAATAGCTTGCTAATTGCACCAAAAAATTCTTTGGGACCATGAATTACGCCATCACGCTAAACCAAATGATGTCGTAAAAGAAGTTTGTTAAGATGCAGCATACAAATGAACCATTGAAGTGCACAATTTAACTCAGTTTCTAGAATACTTATTACTTCTGAGTTTGTACCAGTATTGATGATTATTCCATCGCATCCGATTGCTAAAAGTGAATCAATTGATATACTTTTGTCATTAAAAAAAGGTTAATATTCTATTCTATTCTAATATATGTTAATCGCAGATTCCGACGAACCAGTTAGATGGTTCTTCTTTGACACAGGTGGCTGTACGGCCGCACAGCTACCCATGTCGTAAAACTTCTGTAGCTCTGTTGTTCCATATGGGCTATTCGATGGTCATGGTATTAGTAGCTAAATGGATCGATGGCAACGACTGTTCTTGTTCAGCATTGGGCAGTCAATCCAGTTGGTCTTCTATATTGATATGAAAAGGCTTGTGCTTCAAAGGGTTAAGCATCTTATTCTTTTCTCAAGGAAAATATAGTGACGTCAAATCAAATGTGCAGGCAAAATTGGCGAGGGAAATAGCCTAAATTTTTTATTTTGTGTTTGAATTTTCAGAGCATCTGTAGAGAATGCTATGAAACCCTTTTTTTATGGAAAAATGCTTCTGGTTATTTGGCAAATCATGCTACCCAAGCCACCAAGCCATTACATACATATGAATATTCATGAATATTCTTTAAAAAAAAAAAAAAAAAAAAAGATTTTTTGAAGCGAGTGGTGCACCTGAAAGGGTGTTAAAAAAATTTTTTTTTTTTTTTTGAAAAATTCTCACCTGACCATTTGGCAACTTTTGCCATGTCAGCTGTCATTAAAATAATTTTTTTTTTTTTTTCTATCTACACTACTGTGCATGTGCGCATGCAAAAAGCAAGCCTTGTTTATAGCTATTTTAAGGAATTGTAACACTTGAAATTAATTTAACTTTTTAAAGATTTGCTACAACTTTGTAACTGCAGAATATTCTATTTGAATTTCTTTTTTATTCCCCTTCTAATTATGTTTTTATAGTGAATATTTTTAAAGTCATGTTTATATTGTTTTATATTAACTAAATGACAGCAATTAAAAAAAAAAAAAGAAAAGAAAACTGCTGTAATGGAGCCATTTCAAAATCAGTTTATCTGAAATTAAAAAAAGTAAATTCTTAAAGGAAAAGGCTTTTAATGCACATACTGAAATGTTTTTAAGTTTGTAGAGTCAAAATACTCTTCTTGAATTTTTAAAATTCTTTCCTTCCATAGCTTTCACGAGTCGTGTTAGAAAGTTATTGTCCTTTGTTCAAGAAGAAGGATCTCAGACTGTCTCGTATGAAAGATGCTGACAGAGGGGAACTTCTACTTTTTAAGCGTTTAGATTGGCAAGTTTTGCGTATTGAAGCCAAATCTCGTGATAATGATGCAAATGGTCTTCGTAGAGATATTCCCTTAACTCCACTTCGATTAATCACTAATCAAGGATGTTGTAAAATGACCATTAAAAAGAAACTTTCTGGTATGATTTTTCCTAACTTTTATCTAAATTAAAGATATAATTAATATATATATTTTATAAGATAGTGAAATTTCTCTTATGGTTAGTAATAATAATAGTATATGTAGTATATGTATATCTTTAAACATGATAATTTAAAAGCAGTTATCAGCATAATCTGAAAGTTTAATTTTTCTAACTTTCAGATTTTTTCTGTATATCTAAACTATATGTTATACTTTAGTTAACCTAAAGCATAATGCATTAACAGAAATAACATTTACAGGATCTATACATACATTAAAAAAGCCCTAAAAGTTAGAGCATCTTTAAAAAGATTTTTTTACCTCAAAAGTTTTTAAGCTTGTAAAAGTCTTAAAATTTTATGCTTAAAAAATTATTTTTCTTCTCTGAATGAGTTTCCCTGAAACTTACATTTTATGCCAAACCATGCAAAAGAGAATGATCACTAATATTGTACTATGTTTCGTCCTGCCATATAAATTACCATATTTTTTTCTTTCTTTGGAATGCACTTAACATCTTTAAAAATGTACCTAGTTGCAAAGAAAGTAATTGTGATTTTAAAGCTTCATAAATTTATGTTTCAGCATGTATCAATTCTTATAAACATTTCCTCAAGCAGATTTTCCCATTTACCTCTTTAATGTTCAATGGTTTTATTATATATGTGACCATTAATCAATTTTCCTATCCATTTTATGATTAATCAGTTTGATTTCAACAAAATGCTTTTAAAAAAGTGAAGAACGGTCAAATTTTAAAAATATATTCTTAGGGAAAATATCCTTCTGAAAGTTAATTTGGGAATTTAGCTCATCATTACTAGCATGTGTAAAAACTGGAGATTGTGATAAAAATAGTTGTCCATTAAAGGGTTAAAATCATTGGACAAAAATACATTCATCTCCATTATGTTTGTGTAATCTTAAATACTTTTTAGAGAGGCTGCCATTTTGGATTCTGTAGCTATTGCATCCCTTCTGCAGCATCCCTTAATGCAGAATGTGTTTAAGTAACAGGAATTTGGTGCAATACTCAAAAGAGGATAATGGTAAAGGAAAAAAGAACAATGGCATTAGATAATGTACTCTAATGCAAAAAATGTTATGTTTTTAAGAGCTTTATTTTTATCCCCCCCCCTCCCATCATCTTTCGGATTATTGTTAATTTGCAGCATGCCCACATAATAAGGCTTGAAATTTCTCCAGCCTTATACAGAACAACCTAAAATACTTCTTCTTCTTCTTCTTTTTTTTTTTTTTTAATTAGCACTTGAAATGTTAAAATTTTATTTTTGTCTGCTTGATTAATTTTTACCAGTTTGTTCTTATTTTAAAATATTCTTAAAACCTTGCTTTTTGTGATATTTCTGTTCAGTTAATTGTTTTGATCATGAAAATATGAAGCAGAGTAAGAACAATTATGATATTTTGCAGCACCAAAAAATGTGGATATTTATGATATTTTGCAATATTGAAATTGAAGAGATTATGATATTAATTTTGCGACTCCAAAAAAAGCAGATATATAGTCTTTTGTGGTACTGAATTTGCAGATAATTGCAGTCTTTTTTAGAATTGCAGTGTGCAATTAGCTTCCAACTGCTACAAAGTGATAGACATATATCTCTTTGAATTTTGAATTTAATTAGAATGAAAGTAGTCCAGTATTATATAAACATGAACAATTAAAACTGTAATTAAATGTGATAATGTTACTTTGGCAGATTAACTTTTTAAAAATTAATTTATTGTATAGCTGTTATTAAATGAATAAATTGAAAGAAATCTACAATCAGAGAAGGTCAACTCTCTCCCTTTTTTTTTCTTTTATACCTGATCATTTTTTATTTTAAACTCATGTTTAACCTGTTAATTCTCATCATTAAAAATACATAATAGAGAAGACTCTTCTTCTTTCACCTATGTTGCTTAAATGCCCCACTGGGGTTTAACATTGCACTTGGACAATCATTGGGTTCCAGCAGAGTATTTGAAGAACTATTCTGGTAGGCAACATCATTTGAAGGAGAATCTTCCCCATCACATCTTTTTATGATGACATTGAACAGGTTAAATATGGATTTAGTAGTGGGTTTAAGTGTTTTGAAGAGGTTACGATTACATCGTCACCTCAACCCCCTGTATCTGCCACTGCTGTATTATGGGAGAAGTTTTTTAGTTAAAACTGTTGTATTTCAGATTGCAGTGTGATAGGATCAAGACTTATCTTTGTGCTTGATGATTTGCTTTGGGTTCTCACTGACGCCCAGCTTGTTGCTGCTTTGCATTTTGTACAGTCTCTTAGTGGCTTAGTACAGAAGGCAACTGAACTCACTCAGAAGCAGAAGGCAAAACAGAAGTTAGAGGTACACTTAATGCCATAATATATATATATATATATATATATATATATATATATATATATATATATATATATAAACTAACTAATTCTGTTGTGTTTTCTTTTTTATGTTCTCTATGAGTTCTATGAGTATAAATTAATTTTAATTAATATCTTCTAAGTGAAGCTAATGATACAGTCTAAACTGCATTTCAATTTTGAAAATTAAAGAATTTCTTTAATTTAATATTTGTCTAAGTGAAAATGTATAAATATTTTATTATTTTAAAGTAATTAAAAAACTTTGTAAAAAACACACATAAGAAGTAAAAGGGGACTTTACTTCTTATGTGTGTTTTTTACAAAGTTTTTTAATTACTTTATCATTTAACACCAGTATTTTGAGTGATTTTTCATTTTATTATTTTGCTGTAAAATTTATTACCTAGAAAACATCTTGCAAATGATAAGCTGAAAATTGTTTATAATGTGAAAGAAATAATCAATATATTGGGTATAATTAACTTAGTGGGAATAGGTATTTTGTATTTGCAGTTTTTTTTTAAATTTTATTTTTTCTAAATTCTTTCTTTTGGCTTGTAAGTTCTTTTCCTTGCAAAGCAGAATGAATCAGCATTGAACATTTGTGAAAATTTTGGGGGTTTTACCCATGAAAGTTTAGTGGGTTTGTTTGTGATATGAATCTTGTATTTCTTATTCATAAACTTTAGGAAATTCTCATACTGAGTTCTGTTGTTAGCTGTCATTGTTTTTCAAGCATTTCTAGGCTTTTCTAGTAATATTTATTTTGCTTATATTGATAATATATAGTTTTGGATACAAATGAGAGAATAGCTAGGGTGGGACACACAGCAAACAATAAAGCCCCGTTAACGAATTAGCTTCACTATGAGTTTGATATCTTCCACTAAGGGTACTGGGTGGAACACACTACTTTAATTGTTAATATTTGTTAATGTTTTAAGTTTATTAGATGCTAGTAAATAAATCAGATTTTTTAAAAACATATGTTATAAGTATTTTGTTTTTAACTTATTGTAGCAGCAGCAACAACCAGATAAACTCAACCAAAGTCATTCCAAGTCTAATGTGTCTATATCACCTGCATTTCATCGCCATGATGTAATCGAAACATCTTATCATGTACTTTGCAGCAGGATAGATTTGCATTTATGTGATGATATGGATCCGAAAGGTTTGTTCTATTTTAATTTTCTTTTAGTATTTCTCATATCACAATTAAGATTTTCTATTTTAAGAGACCAAATGCATTTTTCTTTTGCTGTATAACCATTTTTAGGGGTCATGGGAGAGGATTAATTTATATTTGTAGCTAATTTTTAAAATAAATCTAGGACTTCTAATTTAACTGTTAATAATAACTTCAAAATAGCTAACTAAATTTAATTCCTTTGTAATTTTCTTCCAATGCATCTGCAATTCCTACATAAGGTACATCAAATTTTGCATACAATTTTACCCCAAAAGATCCAGAATTTATTTTTCATGTATATAAATACATTTAAACATGGACCAAAATAAATATATTGAAAGTGGATCATCCGATTTTGACCTGCATAACATTTATAAGTGAGTGAAAATGAAAATGTTTTTAAACACTGATTAACAATATACTTAATAAATTTTTTCCTACAGCTTTACAGTATATATTATAGGATTATAAATAAGATCATAATAGGTGAATTTTGAATTTTAGTGTAAAATACTGCTCATTTTTGTTAGTTTTGTCTTTTTAACTGACACAATGTTACATTAGTCTTCTCCCTCAATCTCATTACGATTGCGAAATGGCAGAGAGCAAAAATTAGCCTTTTGAGACACATTTTTTATCGATATCTCCTAAAATAATTCAAATTTCAAAAAGTCGGGAGCTGTCCTGGAGAATTTCCATACAAAATTTGGTAGGTCTACGATCACTCATCTTGGAACTATGCGAGACACAGGCGAACTAACTGACAGACATTTTGCACTTTGTTTTATTTATATAGATAGATGAAAAATAAGCAAACATTATTGGATTGATACAAAAATATATTAGATAATGTGCGACGGAGAGACATATGTGTCATAGCATTCTGAGTTGTCTTGATGATTGGGAGGGTTGAGGAAAAAACTAAAACAAACCCCAAGTGCCACCTTCTGGTAAAAGGCCAAAGCATGGCACAGAGAGAGAGTTGGATTATTATAAAAAAGGAAAGAGTCTAACAAAAACTTGGGTCAGGAATTGGAGAACTAATGGATCCCTATTCCCTATAATGATTGCAAAAGTATCATTAATACATAATGCTTTCAAAAAGTAAGTTACACTCATTTTCCCACAAATGGCATAGTTGTAAAACAGAACTGAAGCTTGTGCAAATGATAATAGTTTTCTATGGCTTCCAACAGTTGCGATATCATTCAGATGGTGGTAACCATTGCTCCGTAGTATAAGAAAAAAAAATAGTGCTTCAACTGGAAACTTACTCCAACATTAAAGTATTCAACATTAAAGTATGCAGAACTCTAAGAGGCTTGTTTGTTTGCTTGGGGAGTAGAATTCACATCACCAAATGTTCAAATTCAAACTATATGCATCCTTCCTGCAGTTTCTTACCACAGTTTGGATTCTGAAATGAAGGGGGAGGACTTCTGAATATTGGCGCCTCTCGGAAACTGCTATAATCTGCAGAGGTGACTTTCAAAATCTTGGATTTAATGTGCACTTACACTGCATGTACACGATGGTCTTCCATGGTACATCAGGAATTGAACCTGCAACTTTCCAGTTACCAGACCAACTCATTAACCATTGGGCTATCATGGCCCATACTAGGAGGTTTGTGCAAAGCAAGAAAAAAAAAGGGAAAACTAAGAAGGCATGCCTTCTTGTATGACTATATAAGTCCTCACAAGGCACACACAAGACAGGGTTTGCTTTACAGTTTTGGATAAGAGATCCAGTAGCATCCACTGTACAGCCCCATCTCACTCCTTATGATTTTCAGCTATTAGACAAAGAACATTTAATTGCAAGATAATTTTCCAACTATGACCAAGTCCAGACAGTTGTTCTAAGGCCACTCCAGGACTAAGGACTGATTTTCTATTATCAAGTCATTGAATGACTAGTGCAACGTTCTTAGAAATATCTGCAGCGACTGGGATATTATATTGGAAAAATGTGTCCTGCATATATGTTTTATTGCATTGCAATGCACTTCTTAATAATGTGTTTTTTGGTTTACATTCTTCATGAGTAACTTACTTTTTGAATGTCTCTAGTAAAATTGTTTAAAATAATCTACATCTTATATCCTATTTTTCATTTAGAATTAGTTTAACAAACTAGGGCTGACTCAACGGTGGGCAGAAATAATTGCTGAGTGTAGTTACTTGACTTGCTTATTCCCTGAGATGAATCAAGCCTTATTTTTGCAGAACGAGGGGGAAAAATCGCATTTTAGGTAAAGCTTGAGATACAGGGTGTTTGCTGTCATGCAAGGTCACAAGAGTCAAAGGTCATGAAAGTCACAGAAAAGTCAAGAAATGGAAAAAAAGGTCTTGAAAGTCAAGAAATTAAAGCTCTAGGTCATGATTACTGACTTAAATGAACTGAACTTACATTTTTTCCATTTCATTTAGAGTCTTTGTTTCCAATTAATTTTTAATGATAAGTCCATTTTGAAAAACTATTTTATTTATATTAACTTAACTTCATTAATTTGTATTTTGATTTCAAGAGTGATTTCCTGTGAGAAAGGAAGTTAATTTGTTTATTCTCGTATCAACGGTGTGTGTGTAGATGTGTTGGGGAATCTGCCAAGTGTGCTCTCTTCTTCGTCTGGACATGAGGAGCTTTCAGGTCGTGAAATATCTCATTAGAGAAACAATCTGTTGTACAGAAAAGTAGTCATAACAATAAAATATTTCCTACTGTGAATGATGCTTTATGGTCTTTTATAAATGGTATAAGTAATTAATAAATGCCACTTGGTTAGTGTTTATTTTTTTGTATTTTCACATTCATCCAAACTTAAGGCTGGCTGCACGGAAAGTTCCGGAGGTGGAGGTAACCCCTTGCCCATCGATGTACTAAAAGGAATCAGAAAAAAATGATTCATTTACAGGGTATCCAGCAGTAGGGGCATGTATTTGTATTTCGCACAGCAGAAAAGTTGGATTATGCTTGGAAATATCAAATTTCTGGTGAGTGCTGGGAAATCTCTCAGAAAGATAAACATAGCCAAATTGATGACAACTCTGCTGTAGTACAATTTTAGGTGGAGAAAGTTTGTAGAAACTGTCAATAGAAACAAAATTTGTCTGTTTTGCAGCCGCTCCTCAAAAATGAAATATATGATTGCAAGAATGCAAGTTTTATCACCTGCACGCACCCCTGGGATGCTCATTTTCACTGTACTAGGCTCTCAGAAAAAGCCCGAATGACAGTGCAAAAATGCACAATGGCGTGGTCATTGAGATGATTTTGGATTCATCAATGTGGAAATTCAAAATTTGGGCAAGAGGGTTAAATTCTTTCCTATCCCTGAAGTGTCGGGAGTTTTTTTATAATTGTGTTATTACAAACTACTGCACAAAAATAATTATTTAGACTTTTTTCCTCTTTAGAAAAAAGTCTAAAAATACTAGCGTTCCCCCTCCCCCTTTTTTTTGTTTTTTTGCTATGTTGCACTTGCTTTGTTTTGTGCACTTGCAGTTCCCCCCCCCCCCCCCCCTCAAACATATATTAGCTGAACTGGCGTTCCTATTGCAGATTACTTAAAATTATTATCATGATAATATGATTAAATATTATGCATATATAGTGGTGCAGCTAGAGATCATGTCGCCCAGGACAAACCAGGGTGCTCCCTTCTTTCTATTTTGACCTAACAGCACTACACCTGGGGCACCAGCTCTGTTTGACCTCTTTTATTTTCAGGATAGCATATATATATATATTAAGAAAAATTGCAGATGATGCTGCATACGATGATTGATATGTTATTTTGTGATTACAAAACTTGGATTTTTATGTTTTTTTTTGTTTTGTTGGTTTGTTTGTTGAAATAAAGCATAATGATGATCTTACACGACTTTTGTAAAAGTGTAAATTTTATTAAGTGAAAAAATTTGGTATTTTGGTTTTACTTAATTAATTTTTTTTTGGTATTTTGAATAAATCCTGCCAGACTTTGGAATTTTCAATGCGTGAAGAAAGAAATAAAACAATTTAGATAACTTAAATATACTTTTTCATATTTTGACAACTCTTTCTGCTTAAAAGTTTGTTTTTTTATAGGTCGCCAAACAAAGTGTCATAAGGAAATCTTTCAAATTGAACTCAGCTTGGCGATATTGAAATATTTGGCTAGAAATCACTAAACCTTAATAAACAAAATATAAACAAAATAAGTTTAGATGAAGTGTGCCAAAAATATTTTTGATTTAATAGACATGCAAGGAAGGCGTGTGTTGTCCACATCAGATTTTTGTTTGATAGTTTTGCAAATATCTTTTTTTTAGCAATTTACTTAATATTTATAAAGTATACTAATTTTTTTTAATAGAAAGTTTTAACTATTTCTTAATTAGGTAAACCTTACAAATACAAAATGAATTGCTTCTCAAAATGATGTAAAATACTGCAAAATAATCATAAGCAGATATATTTTTATACAAAATAAACAAAACTAGAGCAGTTGCAAATCGTGTGAGAAAGAGGTAGAGAACAGTAGACTTTTCTCAAAGCTACTCTTTAAATTTTGTCAAAGTATTTTAATCTGACACTTACTTAAACTGTCTAAGGCAGAGGATCTGATCTTCTGATCGATGATCAGAAGATCATGTTCTCCTGCTATTAAAAGTTTTGTGAGTGTAAATATTAATGTATCCATTCTTTTGATGTAAAAATTAAAAATAAAATAAAACAAGAACAATGCCCAAATATCAACATTCTCAAACATTATATTGTCAGAGGGAGATAACAATAGGATTAATAAAATATTATTTATCTTCAAACATTGATTTTCAAATGTTAATGTATAAATTTAATATCAGTGTTTTAATTGTATGGTGCTAATTTTCTTCATTTAATGACATGATGTTAAATTATTGGTATCTGCACTTGCTGAAATTTTAAAAAATTTGTGTGTATCTATCTATAAGTGGAATCCGCCTACTGTGACCACCCCCAGGACGAACATAACTGATCCCCTTATATGAAGGTGGTCATCTTACAAAGGCAGCGAAGTGTGTTGGTTGTAAAATGAAATTGTACAGAAGTGGTCAATATAGACAGGTGATCTCTTTGCCAAGGTGATCACCTTACCAGGTTCCATTGTACATATAAGATGCTCATTATAATGTATCTAGTGTGTTATAATTTGTTAATTTTTATGTGAAAGTACAAAGTTTTTACTTGTTATAATTTTATTTGATGTAACCTTTATTAATTATCAAACAGATTCTAATGAAAAAGAGGTTTCTTTACTTGTGAACTAAAGTTAGTGATGAAAATTGAATTTAAATTATTGAATCAAAAGCTCAAAAATAATTCAGAAGATTTTGAATTGTATACAATACAAGTAAAATTATCTCTATTGTATGTCTAAGAACTTATCTTTTGGAATTTTTAGATGGTCGTTCTCAGCATTCTAATTTAAAAGGTGGAGGTGCTTTGCAAGTATCATTAGATAAATTAATTGTTGATTATTATCCATATCACCGAGCTTGTAAGTATCTAGTTTTTTTCTTTCTTTTCTTTTGTCAATGATGATCTTGATATCATATAATAATGTTAAGTATTGTATATGAATATTTTAAAGGAGAATGTTAAATAAAATAAAGTTTTTGTTGCTTTAAGTGACATCTGATATTTATTGTATGTTTTATTCTAAGAAAAAAAATGTACCTTTAATTAAAATAATTGATTAAAAAATGATGATTTACTTTAAAATTAACTATGGTTTTCTTAGTTTAGTATGCATAGAATTATTTTTAATGGTTGTTTTAGTATATATCTCTTGACTTCATCTACTTGTTTTTACAAGTTTTAAATTTAATTAAAATAAAACAGGGAATGAATGTATTTTCAACTTATATGTTTGAATGAAAAATGTTGTGTTATATTAAATTACTTTTTGCAAATTTTTATTTAATAACAAACGTAACACTCACTTTACAGTACACTCCCTCTAATCCGCAAATTCCTATAATCCACTTTACATTTCAGATGTAAACAAATAACTTTACATTGCATTTACATTGCAACTTTCTTCATAGTGAAACACTAGTGAAAGTTTTGTTTGTTGAAAGTGAAATGACTAAAATTAGAAGTTGTCTGTAACACTATCAGCTAATTTATAATTATAATTAAAATAACAATTTGTTGAAAATTCAGCCTTATACAGTACTGATATAGCCCATCCCAAAGTGATTCTGATACAGTATCTGAAACAGAATCAATATGACAGAACCTGAAACAGAATCCTCTAGAAAAAATATTCCTTGATGGAGGGTTTAAAATTTGGAAGAATTACATTAGTTTTCCTTCAAAAAATCCTTTATTTCTGAACAAGAAATTTTATTTTTAGATGCTAAAATTTCTGAAAACAAATGTGAAAATTTAAAACAAACCACTATCACATCAATGTTAAAAAAATTTAAAGAATAATCAATTTTGAATTTTCATTTCTGCACTTGAAATATGGTATTTTATATATTTTAAATAAATATGCATATTTTATTGCTATATGTATATGTATTATTTGAGTGAGTATGCTTAAATTATTTATCCTCAATAACTGATAAATTGAGTTACTATTGAAAAAATACTTGATCTTAAAATTTATTAGATATCTTTTCATTTTAATGTCTATTTATGCATGATTAAATTAATCAACTTGCTCTAAATCTGAAAAAAAAAAAGTAAATGAAGACAACGACCTATAATCCATATAACCTTTGGGCTAAATTTTTGTGGATTATAAGGAGTGTACTTCATTTGTAAAATCTGTAAGCTTGGGTAAGAAGCGTTCAGGAATGCTTTAAGTTATAATGTTAACTTATAAAAAATATATAGTCTTGCATTTCCACTGTAGTGTGTGTTATTGTTGTTTTTATGTGCAGATGAATGCTTTAGTTCTTTATCAATAACAGTGGCCGCCACTTAATTGGATCACATTTGTGCCTGCGATTTTTGGTCGAATAAAGCAGCAACTTAATTGAAGCTTTGGAAAGAGTGATTCCGTTCTGTTTTCTGTGATTCGATTCGATAAATCGACTGATCCAATTAACCAGTGATCCAATTAAGTGGCGGCCACTGTATTTACAAATAAAGTTTTTTTAGTCACAAACATGCTTTAGAAAAATGAACATTATACTAATTTTGTTTTTAAATTTAAAATAAGCATTTTTATTCATTGCTGTTTATTCAAAAAATAATTAGAAATAATGAAAATGAAATATGAGATTTACTACAGACAGTTTTATATATGTATTATTTTCATGTGTTTTCAATGTTTTCTTTTGGACGTCTAGTTGGTAGCCGTGATCACTGGTTACACTATTCAGAACCATCTTCTAGCCGTAGTGCATGGGTTCAGCAACTCCTTAGTCTTTTTAATGAGAAACTACAAACCAAAGCTGATCTGAGCACAAATGAAAACATTTTTACCAAAGAAAGTCCAAAGCATGGTACCCAGAAGTCTTCTCCATCATCTGTTGAAAATGTAAGCATACATATTTTCTTTAAGAAAATAAAAAATAAGCTAGTAAATGTTGATTCTGTTTATATTGATGATAGAAAATTTCCCTGAAAAATTGTAGAATAAAATTATAGAAAGCACCAAGTAACATGTTTTTCAATGTCATGTGATATTAAATATCAATAGCTTTGTTTAATACACCAAGAGTTAAATATACTTGCTTGTATTTTGGAATGCATAAAGGTTTTTCTTTTCTTCTGAAGCAAAATATAAACTAAACACAACTGTACTAAAAGCTGTACTTATTACTGTATGCAAGATAGTAGACTATAAAGGTACTCTATACAGGGTTCCCTGAAACATTGATCTTAGTTTTTATTCCTTAAATTTTAATCATATACATACTTAATAAATTGCAAAGTTATATTAAAAAAAGTCAAGGAGTTCTATGAAATCAATTAAAATTTTCAGGGGTTTAAATTTAAATAAATACAAAATTTAAATTTTTATATGGCCTCTGTTAAAAAATTCCCAATTAGTAAAATGTGCATGATACATTAATTAGACGATGGACAGAATTTAAGCCTTTCATCATGAAAAGGCTTAGAGATATGTTTTAACATAGTTGGTGAAAATGCCC
Source organism: Cheiracanthium punctorium (assembly GCA_038373885.1). Classification (NCBI taxonomy): domain Eukaryota; kingdom Metazoa; phylum Arthropoda; class Arachnida; order Araneae; family Cheiracanthiidae; genus Cheiracanthium; species Cheiracanthium punctorium. The sequence goes on from JAWZYV010011992.1 coordinate 91,999, forward strand.
AACTGGCATTTGAATTTTTACTCAGTTCAAAGTGGGAGAGCAAAAAAATCATCCATTCATTCTAAAACAAACCATTTAATTCAATAACTGACAAGTACAAAGTTTTATCCTTTCACAAGAGCCAGGTATCATCACATCTTATATCAAATTCAAATTCACGCATCAAATTCGACAGAAGCACAAGCAGTCAACTCGTAAGCTATACTAAAAGAAAAAGTGATCATTAATCGTACGCCAAAGCGGCAATCTCGCCAACAGAGCCAAGGGCGATATCTAGCCAAGCCGCTGGCGTGTACCTGTGTTATTCAGCGAAGGGCAGAACATCCTCCCCCGCCATGAACAAATGGTTCATGAAAACTGAAAAATACAAAAGAATTATATATATTAAGACATTAATTAAAAATCAATAAAACATAACATTCATCTTAACTCAAAGTTAGTTTAAAACACAGCAATTAAAAGGCAACTTTAAAATTTTAAAATTTTATAAAAAGCTAAAACTTCAGTTCAAGGTTCAAACTGAGTTCAGTATAGGGAGCTTGGAAAGTTTTGTAATTGGACGTGTTAGTTCACCAGAAGTTGTTTTAAGTCTCACAACGCGAACTCTATTGTCCGATCCAGGGAAAACCTCAAGCACACGACCAAGCTTCCATTTAGTTGGAGGTAAATTATCCTCTTTAATCAAACATAAATCTTCAACTGCAATATCCACTTGAGGAGTCTTCCACTTAGCTCTTTGCTGAAGTTGAGACAAATAATCAGATGACCAACGCCTCCAAAATCCTTGAAGCATTTGCTGAACGAGCTTCCACCGTCTTAATATTGGTATTTTCTCTTCAGTCAAATTCTGTTCGGGTACAGATGTCAAAGGGGCTCCAATGATGAAGTGCCCGGGTGTAAGTGCACTCAAATCTGACGGATCAGCTGATACCAGTGTTAAAGGTCGGGAATTTAAACAAGCTTCAACCCAATGAAGAAGCGTCAGGAACTCCTCGTAGGTAAGAACTTGTGCACCCACCACCCTATTAAGGTGGTGCTTCATCGACTTTACGGCAGCTTCCCAGAGTCCACCGTGATGTGAAGCAGAGGGAGGATTGAAACTCCATTTTATACCCTCATCAGCGAGATAGTCGTGAAATTCTTTTCCTTCTCGAATGATGAGATCAAGTTTCTTTAACTCTTTGCTAGCGCCCACAAAATTAGTTCCACAATCGCTAAAGATTTCTTGTGGTTTCCCTCTTCTCGCTGCGAATCTTTTTAATGATGCAATAAAAGCATCTGATGTCAAATCGCCTACCATTTCAAGATGGACTGCTTTCGTAGTAAAACATACATATAAGCAAACATACCACTTTACAGGACGAAGGCCTCTTCCTCTTCTAATTTGAAAGGGGCCTGCAAAATCCACACCAACCTTCGAGAATGTTCTAGAAGGTACTACTCTTGATCGAGGAAGGTCCCCCATTAACTGAGTGGCCATATTCGCTCGATACCTACTACATTTGACACAGCTCCAAATCCATTTTCGAACAACATCTCTAGCATTAATGATCCAATACATTTGCCTGATTGTAGAAAGTAACAATTGTGTTCCGCCATGTAAATGATTTTCATGATAATATCTTACTATTAAGCTTGTAGCTTAATGATTTTTTGGTAAGATAATCGTATGTTTTTGATTTTCCAAAATTTTAGAGTTCTTTAGCCGCCCTCCTACCCTCAGTATTCCATTATCGTCCAAAAATGGATTCAATGATATGATTTTGCTGTTTCTACTTATGGGCTTTCTTGAGACCAAGCACTTGATTTCGTCAGAGAAGTGTTGGCGCTGAACGGCTTTTAATATTACGTTAGTTGCATCATCTAATTCATTCGTTGTTAAAAATTTAGCATGAACAGTAGAAGGTTTTCTTAGAAATCGCAGACACCAAGCGGTTATCCGTCGTAGTTTGTTCCATGAAGAAAACTTCCTCGTAAAATCTTCGATGTTTGATTCTTGCACTACATTCACCACAGCATCATTCTGAACCCTTTTTTCGGGAACCAAAACAGAACTGTCAAGCTTAACTTCTGGTGTGAAGTTACTCCAACCATTGGAAGGCTGACATAGCCAAGGCGAACCCCTCCAATATACCTCATCAATTCTTAAAGATTGTGGGCTCATTCCTCTCGTCAATTTATCTGCTAGATTATCTGCACTTTTACAAAAATTCCAGTTTTCTGGAAGAGTATTTTCCTGAATTTCAATGACGCGATTAGAGACAAATGGCTTCCACAATTTTGCGGTATTCTTGATCCAGTGAAGGCAAATCTGCGAATCCGACCACAAAAACATGTCGATAGATTTCAGTCCAAAAACATTTCTCAAGTACTTGGCAATTCTGGCTGCGATTACTGCCGCCATGAGCTCAAGTCGAGGTAGAGTAAGCCTTTTCAAGCCGAGATCGTTTAGCCAAAGAAATCTCAGAAAATCTCTATCCTCTTTAGCTATCTGTATTTGGAGAAAAGCCTTTTCTATGTCACTAACGAAAGCAATTTTATAAAAACGGAACTTTAAAATTATGTCTAATATATTGGGGTTTAGGTTTGGACCCGACAGTAAACAATCATTCAATGATTTAGCATCTTTACCTTTCGATGATGCATCAAACACAATTCTAACCTTAGTCGTAAACTTGTCCTCCCTCACCACTGGTCGATGAGGCATGTAGTATGTATTTACTTCATTTTCCCTATATTTGCATTCCTCTATTATACCCAAATTCAGTTATCCATCCAATATTTCTGTATATTCATTCAGTAACATAGCATCTTTCATTAGTTTCGATCTTAAACCAAAAAGTCTGTGCCTAGCTTCATCAAAATTGGATTGCAATTCATTTTTATTCTCCTTCCACAGCAATCTTGTTTCATACCTTCCATTCACAAACTTCAAGTTATTATTAAAGGAAGCAATAACATCTAAATCACTTTGCGAAAATGATTCATTTTTATCGCCGGAAATTCCCAAAGTTTCTAATTTCCAAAAGCGTTCCAAATTAAAGTTTTCTCCCTCACCCCCACATGATACAAAATGTGAATTAATGATTTTACGATTTTCAGAATTTGTTTTTCCGACAATCGTATATCCAAAAACTGTATTAGCAACATACAGTTTGTCATTAATTTCTTCGACTATGCCTCTTTGAACAGTCCAGAAATAATCTACACCAAGCAAAATGCTGATTTCTGATTCATGCGGGGAGGGGTCTGCCAGCGTCCAGTTTTTCTTTTCTACATATTTCTTAATCGCTTAATCGCATCTAGGAGCTCTTAAGGCTGTGTCACTAATCAAATCAGTACCTAGTACTTCAACAAAAATATAGTGACGAGGATTCAGATTGCTTCGCAGTTTAACTCTAAAAACATCGTATTCCTCTTCACGTCCTTGATTGATACCAAAAGCGAAGATTGTTAAATGTTCTCTTCTCAAAACAGGTAGTCTCAATTCACGCGCTAAATCCCTCTTTATAAAACTCTTCTCACTTCCCGAATCAAGTAATAACCTTACACATTTTGCTCCTGAATTGGACTGTGCAGTAACGCTACAAGTTTGCAGTAAAACAGCATGTTTAGCATCCATCAAGTCGCAGTGTGAATTAGAAACAATAGTTTGACTATCTGTTATCTCAGCCTTTATGGGTTTTTAGAACAAAATAATTTATTGTGGTCAGTACCTCCACTTTTTCCACAGGGTTGTAGCTTGCTCAAACATGCAGAAGATAAGTGAGATCTTAAGAAGCATTTATAACACCTTCCTTCCCTTTTTAATTTATGCCTCTTCTTTGCATCACTAAAATTAGCACACTCATTAGAAGAATGTTGATTATTTTTACAAAAGACGCAATAAGATTTAAAATTAGCATTTAAAGTATTTGCATAACTAGGTTTATTCAAATATTTTCTGTTACGATTTTCTGCTTGACCCCTAAACCCAGTTGACGAATTTCCGCTGTCACCAGCATTAGTTATCGAAAAAGTTCTTTCTCTGCATTCTATTTCACCTTTGATAAAATAAAGCAATGCAGTTACATCGGAATCCTGCTTTGAATTCCGCTTCTTATAGTATTCAAGAACTAAATCATGTGGTAACAATTTCAACAAAATAGGATTCAATAAATGACTGTAAGAGCCCGAAGTTACTCCTAAATTACTTAAACTACGAACGTTAACTTCAACTAAATCATACAAGTTCTTCAAAGCATACAAGTTTGAAGAGCTTTTAACTGGATGAATACTTAAAAGGTTATTCATATGGGCATTAATGATTATGTTAGTTTTGCCAAATCTTTCCTCTAAAAGCTTCATACATGTGTCATAATTTTCCTCTGTCAGTGGAAAACCCTCAACAATTTTGTATGCCGGTCCCATTAAAAGCGATTTCAAATGCGCAAATTTCTCAATTTTTGATAATGATATATTTTTTATGAATAGACGCATCAAAGCAGTTATAAAACTCAAGCCAGTTTTCTACGTTACCAGAAAATTTCGGAATGTTCAGCTTCGGCAGTTTCATTGATGAACAAGAATTTACCTCTACATTGCCGGCAAAGCATTTAACATTACTTACACTCGTAGCTGAACCAGTTTTCAGATCAATCAGACCATCTGCATTACACTTACGTAGCCTTAACTTTATTTTGTTAGCAGATAATATTTTCTCATTATAACTATCAGTGGACAAAATGCCCTTCTCAAATTCCTTTGCATCAGTTAACTGAGCTTCAATTTCAGAATTTAAATGCTTCAAAGCACCCTCTCTCACAATAATTCCTTCATTTATTTCTAATAATTCATCAATTTTAGTATTTTCAATTTCCTCAGATAGAAGACCTTCTAATTTATTTATTAACTTCGTAAGAGCAGTTCGCTCCACAGTACGTTTAGCTTTAAGCTTCTCAACTGTTTCCATATTATACAGAAAGTCAATTCAAATTCAAATGAAGTTATAAAAGTTCAGCTCACCTTTTTCATGTAGGCAAAAGGAATTTCAAGGTTTCAAGTACACACTACATCCCGGGTTTCGGCACCATGAGAATGCCCAACTGGCATTTGAATTTTTACTCAGTTCAAAGTGGGAGAGCAAATAAATCATCCATTCATTCTAAAACAAACCATTTAATTCAATAACTGACAAGTACAAAGTTTTATCCTTTCACAAGAGCCAGGTATCATCACATCTTATATCAAATTCAAATTCATGCATCAAATTCGACCGAAGCACAAGCGGTCAACTTGTCAGCTATACTAAAAGAAAAAGTGATCATTAATCGTACGCTAAAGCGGCAATCTCGCCAACAGAGCCAAGGGCGATATCTAGCCAAGCCGCTGGCGTGCACCTGTGTTATTCAGCGAAGGGCGGAACAGTTGGTGAGGGGCTATACAATAACCAATCATAGCAAAAATAATATATATAGATTTAATCATTGTTTTCTTTTGTAAACATAGCATTTTGTAAATTGTAGCCCTAAAACACAACTCATTTGACATGATTTTTACCCATTTGAAAGCTAAAGTGGTTAAATGAGTGGTTAAAGTGGTGAGAGCTGAAGTGGATTTAAAAAGGGGTTTAATTGAGCATATATTTATTTTCATTTCTCTGACTTTCTTAAGGATAAAATGCTCAACTTTTATACATCACCTCATTAGTGTATGGGCCACATTTTGCTGATAGGGTTTTTTTTGTTTGTTTGTAAGGGGGGGGTACAGGGGCTGTATAAAAATTTGAATTTTGTATTTACTACTATTTTATACCCTGAAAATTTTAATCAATTTAATTCAATTCTGTATCTTTTTCTACATAACTTTGTAATTTATTGCATGTCTAAGGTCAATATTCAGAGGTCAATACTTTTTGGGACATCCTGTATACAACCTTATGTATTTCCACTTTGTGTATTTTCTCCATTTTATACATCTCTATTTTATTTACTTTTGCATTTTGGTAGTCTGGAAAAGTTTAAAATTTGTACTTTAGATTGTTTTGTTTGTTTCTGTATTTATCGAAGTATTTTGCTTTTTAGATTAGCTCAACAACCCCTACTACTCCTGATGAGAAACCACTTTTGACCCGAAAAGCTAGTACTGTAAGCAATTCGTCTGGTACTTTAACTCCTGATACATCTTCTAGAAGAAGCATTTCTGGGTTCAGTCGAAAATCATCTTTGCAATGGAATTATCGCTATTTAATGTCAAGTTGTTTTGTCTTACGACTTGAAGACATTGTTGTCTATAAAGTCTCTACATCTGCTTCTTCACGAACTCATGCAGTTGAGAAATTTTTAATCTATAATAAAAATGCTCACATGCCTTCAGATATCAAAACTATTCATCTAGAACAGACATCTTATTATTTACCTGGTGAAATAGACTTTCCAGGTTGGTTGAAGCAATATTATTATTACTTAGACTTTCCAGGTTGGTGGAAGTATTATTATTATTGCTATTATTATTTGAATCATTTGTTTATTGTTTTAATATTATAAGGATTGTAAGAACTTTGCATGTTAATTTAAATAAAGCTTTTTGTTTGTTTTTTATTTTTAACAATCATACAAGTTCTTATCTTTTTAATAAAACCTTAAAAAAGGCTTGAGTTTTTGATTTGAAGAAAGACCATGGTGTTAAAGGTTTTTTTTAATTGCTGTAAGCCTTTTTAAGATGTTTTCATGATAATTCTGTTCTATACTACATTAAAGAAATTTAAAGAAATAAAATTTCATTGTAGTGATAGTTATTTACTTTTAGTTCTATGTAGAGGTGCTATTAATTTTCCTTTCTTTCCAGTTCCATCGCCTAATTTATTTCTTCATTTTGGACCTTTAAAGATGTATTTAGACACACTTACAATTTTGTGGATCAATGCATTTTATTTAAATCTTCAAAAATGCCTGGTAAGATTGCATGGTTATGTAATATTTTTATTAATTTTGTTCATCTTTATCTTTTTTATTTTTTAAAATTATATCTTTAAAACTACATGTAGTTGTAATTTAAATTTCAGATGTCATTGAAAATGGGAGCCTCTGAAGGCCCATCGTACATGAGTATAAGAGTGGAAGCATTATTACCTCAGGTAATTTTCAGTATTTTACTTTTCTGTGCAGCTTTTGTAAAAAGTATTCAAAATTTTAGTTTAACTTTTCTTAATTTGTGCTCTTGCTGCAGTCATACACCCGCCTTATTATATATATATATATATACAGGGCTTAAAAAAGCTTTTTTTTTATGGGAAAAAAAAAAAAAACTTCTGGCCATTCTATAAATTATGCCACCCAAGCAATTACATATATATTTTTATTCTTGAAAAAAAAAAATTAATTATTTGTGGCGAGTGGGGCACCTGAAGGGGATGCTTAAAAAAGAAATTTGTTTTGAAATATTATCACCTCAGCATTTGGCAACTTTTGCCATGTAGGCTGTCATGAAAATTAAAAATAATTTTTTTTGATCCACCCTAATATATTACCATGACTTCAAACAAAAGCAAAAAAAAAAAAAAAGGACTTATCATCATGATGAGATGTTAAGGGACCCTCGTCAGGCATCTTATTCAGGTCGTCTCTCCGTCAACCCAGGTCATATTGGAATCAGCAAAGTCGTCACAGGTACTCAAAACCAGACGTGGAAGTCGAGGCTGCGGAAGAAGACCAGAGCGAGAGAGAATGATTGCCTCCAAATGCCGCCTTTTGACTCCCCTGCCTTGTCACTCAAAATTCGTATGCCAACAAAGTTCGCTTATGAACTTTATTTTTTCATCTCTTTGTACGTATTAATATGTAATAAAACTTGCTTAGTTGGTGAGGTAAAGCCAAATTATATTAAGAAATTTAACTCTTTTGTTGGCTATTTTGCTATTTTCGAAGTATTCAGATTTTTCATACACCTGGGTTTCTTTTGTTGTGTTCTTCCGCCGATTTCGATGTCACCGTATCGAATCTTGATTCAATCGATATATATATAAATTGATGGAGTGAAAAGGGTTATAAATTTTCTACACGGGTGCATATTTGTATTGCATCCGAAAGAAGCTACTTTTGAGCAAATGTTACGCTAACAGAATTTGTAACATTATTTTAAGTTTCTAAAATGCATATATTTGTATTTTAAAATGTTTCATTTTCTAATTTAATGTTTTATGAAGTGTTTTACTTTCTTGAGTTTTTATTTTAAGTTATTTAACACCAGTTCATTTAAAAAAATCTTTAAAAATTCTATTTTCAGTATAAGCTGTATCTTAATGTTAATTTATTCGATACACATAGTTAAATGTTAATCTTCTTTATTGCAATCTGCATTCATAACATAGTTAACAAAATTGTTAATAAATATCACAAGACTCAAACTATGTACATTAATTTTTCTCAAATTCATTTTCTATACAACCCTATTTCGCTGCTCGAAAAGTGCTCTAAATATAAGCAGCTGTAACTGGGTGACTTTTGGTCGTATAAGAACGAATTTTTTTAATTGTGCATGGAATTGTATAATGAAAAGTAGAGGAAAGCAATTTGTGATTTGTTTCAAGATATATATACTATTCCGGCATCCAGCAAATTTTGGTATGTAGTCCTTCATAAGAAAATTGATAGTCAATGTCTCATACTGCCATGTCTATTTTTAATTGAAAAGAAATCAAAAGGTCATAAATCAGTGAATTAGCATTACTGTTGAGTGTTGTAATCTATTGTATTATAATAGCTAAATTGTTTTAATTAAAACATCTAGCCATTTGTGTTACTGTTATCACTTGTATTAATTGTTAATGAAACTAAAATTTGTTAATAACTTCATGTTTGATTATTGAACTCTCTTCCAAACTTACTTCTTTAGCTTTGTATTTCAAACTTCATTTTTCAGGTCTCTAAGAAATTTCAGCAAATGCTGACACGGCATAATAGATAAATAACTCTGCTTAGCTCTTTTCTATTATAACTTAAAGTTATGAAAGGTTTAAATCAAAAGTACAGAGCTTACACAGTTTTTATGTAACCCTTTTAGGGTATTTAAATTTCAATCACCTGTCATCACATGTAGTTGTGCAACAAGATGGGTGCAATCAGCCCTGTCGGTCCGTCATCCCCTCCTGCATCCAGCAATTATAGATACAAATCTCAGTTGCTTCATCACATCCAACAAGATCATTGATTTCTCTGAAGGATGATCCACATTTCCCTATAGGCCATTATTCTTGAACAATTGCACTCCAAAACATGCTGGAAAAATGCTCGTTTTCTTCTATGAGGCAACTGAAGCTGCTTACACAAAAGAAACACACAAAATAACCATTGCAGTACTTCAAAATGGCCTTCTTTTCTCCCTTTTTGTAGCACTTATAATTAGTGCTACAAGCGTCCGTGATGTCCATCTGTGATGAAATTGTTAATTATTTGCGTATTTCATTGCCACAATCCATAGTACAAATCCCGTAATACTTCATTTGGATGCTTCCTGGTGTTGCATTTTGGATGGTCAGGACAAGAATGTTAAAAGTTTATCCACAAAAATGTACCATTTTTATGTTAATTATTATTATGTCATAAATATAGTTGCATTGTTTATTTAATTCTAAGTTTTATTTTATTTTTTCTTTATAATTTTAATTATATATAGATAGTCATCCCTACTGATATGAGTTCTCCCACTCAACCTGACAGACCAAGAACATTGCAATTGCAGTCATCTAGAGCAGTTGCTACTAATTGTCGGTTAGGAGATCACACTGCAAGAAGTGATTTAAATGAATGTTTAAAAACTCTTGGTGCAGATGAAATGTTTTCAGATACATCCAAGTTCCCTTGGAGAGATGATAATAAGCCACTGCCTAATATTTTCTTTGATCATGTTCTAGGTAAATTCTTTAATCTTAATAGAAGTAAAAGTATATTTCATGTATGCTATTTTAAATTAGTAGTCAGTATTGTGTTAACTGAGTAAGTGTTTACATAAATTAATTTTTGCTTTTGAAACTTTCACATACTTATTGAAGAATTAATAGTAATAAGTGACATGACAAATTGTTTACATAATTTTTTACTTAAATTAATTTTTTAGGTAAAGATAATGAAACAAAAAATCAGAAAGAAGCCTTTAGTGAATCTACTGACATTTGGAGCATTTATTTTGATCCTTTCTGGGCTGAATTTACTGTCTGTGAGTCAGGACGAACTAGACTGCAGTCATTTATTGATCCTTTACCGATAACTTTGTGGTTTTACAGTGCACAAAAACCTCAGGAAGTGCTGAGAAGTTCCATTAAATCTGGTGGTAAATCTTTCCAAATGCAGATGCCAAATAACAAGCAATATGAGTGCCAAAATGATAATCTGGTAAATCATGACACCATTTCTGACACTGTACATGTAAACAACAATAATTTGAATAACAATGAAGTTAAAAATGAAGCTGATATTTATTTGTTGATTCATGTTGATTCTCTTTTAAACATTCAGTTATCTCACTATCAATATTTATTTGTTTTAAGAGCAGCTGATATTATCACTGATATGCTAGAACATTTAGAAGTGGACACTAATACAATAATAAAAAATAAGCCTATTTTATCTGTATGTACTTCTGCTTGGCTACCGCAAATAGAACTTTCCCTTGTTTTACGTCATTTAAATCAAATGTCTGCTACATCTGATTCGGCTGATTTGGCTTCTTTGCAAGAGGACTGCTCTAGCACAAGTGATATTCCACACAGTCTTGGTAAGAAAATCATGCAGTCCAAAAGCTCTTTTTCTGTTAGTGAATGTGATAACATAACAAAAATACCCAACCCAGAAACCTTATGCTCAAGCATTCTGGATGATTGTTGTATGGAGAATGGGTTGCCAAAGTCTTGCAGTGATTCCTTGCTCAATTGTCATTCCTCGGGCTCCTCCCAAGGCCTGAACACTCCAGTTCAAGAGACACCCATACCTTCAGGTCCCAGTGAATCAATCCAGAAAGGCTTTCAGAGTGGTACTACTGCCATGAAACGAGGCATCTTCTCTTTGGTTGCTAGCATTGATTCAGCTTTAGCAAAAAGTGATCCATTCAGCTCCTTTGATGGAGATGCTACACTTCCAGATGATGATGCTCTTTCCATTAGAAGTGACGTGTCATCTGATCTAGATCAGTTCATTCTTGTGAATCAAGACGGTTCATTAGATGATGAATTTTTCCAGCATGCTCGAGCTGAAATGGGTATTGATATTGCTAGCAAAATCCACGAAGATTCAATAATCAGCAATTATACTTTGAATAGTGAAAAGAAAAAGGAGATGGTTAGTTTACCTTTTCTTACTTTTTAAAAATTATATTTTGAAGTGTATAATTTATGTATGTATTAATGCTGTTATTTAGAATTATGATTTAAGCCAGTTTTAAGTTTGACTGGATTTGAGAAGTTTGACTGGTTTTAAGACAAGATTTGACTAAATTGTCAAATGGATAGTTTTCGTCACTACACACAGATTTACAGTGGAAACTGTATATACTTAAATGTGGAATTTATTTATTGAGCTGTTAAACTTCTGTAAAATTAGTATAAAGTATATGGCTTGTATATGTTTGATATAATTTTGGTTTCTTTTTATTTCAAAATAATTTTCCGGTGCCATGATTTTTGCGGTATTGCTATTCTATGTTTTAAAGTTATTGATACCAAAATTTCCGGCTCTCAATTTCCGGCGCTTTTTAAAAAAAATTCATGATATTAAAATGCTTATGCTTTTTGCAAGTTAGAGGAGATTTTTAAGATTAAATCTACCTAAAAGATCTGCATGTGCTTGTGGAAGATTTAGTGACAGTAGCTAATGAAAATTATAGCATGTTATTTTTTTAAAATATAGATGTGTTCTATTAGCAATATATAATGTAGCAGAACTTGTTATAACAATTTTAATATTATTGATTAAAATTAATAAATACTCTAAATGTGTACATGACATTTACAAACTTTTTAAATTACAGTTAAAGTATGCAAAAATGATTTGTACAAATAATTCATTAAGGTAAAAGCATGAGTAATGGATCACTTACTTTTAATAATCCAAGAAAAAAAAGCTCATTAGTCACATCTAAAATCAACTGAAGTAAAAGGTGTCAAGTGAAGACAAATAAATAAATAAATAAATAAAGCTTTAGTTGTTTTTAGAGGAATGATCTTGTTTTTACTTTTACTTTTTTTTTTAAGTGATCATTTTCATTTTGTTAAACTTCATAATTCATCTGAGGTAATATGTATGGCTATTTTAAATATAAGGAGGTGATACCGTTATTATACCACACAGTGTTTTCGCCCCCGTTTGATCAGGAAAAATGCAGAAAATACTGGGAATTTCATTTTAGGATTTGAGTCGCAATCCTGAATTAATAAAGGCTGCAAATTATGTGCTCATAGATCACTTATTTGTGAAAAGAATATACACACACGTTCAGTTACTGTACATCCTCATGTTTAAGTCCAAAAAGAAAATGATCATGAATAGCGATCATATAAATGAGTATATTACATATATTTTAAAAATAAAAGCTAACCAACCGACCATTTTGATTGCATAGATTTTTCAGAGCTTTTTAGAAGAGCGCAAAATCACCCTTGGCAAAACCTTCTATGTGCTACAAGGTGCAATTGTGTTTACTGTTCATTTTCATTGCATTTCTGAGTGCATAGTTCATATTTTGATATCCATATGTGTTATGTTCTGTATTTCAAGATTTTTAAGTAAGGTTTGTGTATTTTTGGGTGTCATGCAGCTGATTCTGTACAATTTTTGCAAGAGTGTTTTCAGAAAAAAATATTATGCCGGGGTGCTACAGCTGTTCCAAGCTGTGCCAAATGGGATCTCTTGATACATCCTGATGCAAAAAGCATATTGAAGGTCTCTGCACTGAAAGAGTCTCTTGGTATTTCCTGACACAAAAAGAATAGTTTTAAACAAATTCTGAACCAAATCCGTGAGTTCCGAGGGTACCAAGAAATAAAACTAAAGATAAAATAAAATATCATCTTGCCATTTTCATCAGAAAACTGTTTGCTTTTTCAAATCAGGAAACACATAAGAATACGAACAGTACAATCCGAAACCGAACTTCCCCCAAAATCAACAAATCAGAGCAAATATTCTTTTTTATTTTAAAAGCAAGTGCTTAACCAGTTAATAATAGTAAAATAAAATATAACAAAAAGCTTAATGGTTTTAAAATTTTCTTCCCTGCCAAAGCTCTTTATTTAATAGATTCGTGTAAATAAAGGATGAAATGCAGTCAAAACACCCTGTATTCTCTGTTTAATCTGTCTGAGAAATGATATGCATTTAGAATGAATCAGATGTTTCATTAAAAAAATTAACATATAGAACTATGACATACAATAAAGTGAATATATTTTGATGCCGATTCAAATCAAACAGCAATAATAAAAATACTAAGTACTTAAAACTCCTCCAATATTTCTGAATAGATAGCCTAAACGGATTATATGCTTTTGAAGCTGTAAGATTTTTACTTTCTGAACATGTACCATGTAAGGAAAGTATTATAATCATGAAAAAATTCGACTTCGAGATTTTGGTGTATTTACACGTTTTGAGGTCTTCTGAATTCATTTGTGCTGTTTTTACCAGATGTATGTATGTATGTATGTATGTCTGTATGTGTGTTTGTGTGTATGTGAGTGAACACGATAGCTCCTAAACGGGGCATTCGATTGAGCTTAAATTGGGTATATATGTTATAAACCACCGTCGCAAGACCGGTATTGATTTTGGTGTGTATAGGATTTATAGTTTTTCTACAGGGCTACGACAAAGATTTCTTTTACATTATGGCCTATGGGAGGAAATTCTTGAAAGTGCGCTAGAGTTTAAATGGCGGATTCGATGGAGCTTCAATTTGGTATATATGTTTGAATTATTCATCGATTAAAATTTATTTAAATGCTTTGTAATGATCTTATTAATGATCGTAAGTGTTCGGAAAGTCGAGTGGAGTCACGCCAGATTTTTTTTCTTAAAATATATTAAGTAATTTTCTTTTTCATTTGTGAATAGATTTAGCATATTTTTTTTTTTTTTAGGACATAATATATTTAAGAGTAAAAATAGCAAAGTTTCTTCAGGGTTTGAAAGAAAAAAAAAAAAAAAAAGAAAAAAGGTTTTCTAAATGAAGTCCACGTCTGTTTTAAACCATGAAGCTTTTTTTCTCTCTTAATTGTATTTTGAATGCTCTCTAAAGAACTAGATGCACTGTTTGCAAAATGGAAACTATATTAATGCTCTAATAAAAAAAGAAAAAGTATTTAAAATAACTATTTTAAACTGAGTTAATAATTTTTCAGTTATTGTTTTAAATTCTCTAAATAGTCCCAATGTCTTTGATATGATACTGAAAAACTTAGTTTCTACTGCAATTTTTTGTCTTTTTTTTTTGCAATTAATCAATTTTTTAAAAAGTGATTAAATATAGTTTAATTCATACTCAATAATTAATAAATGCACAAAATGAAAAAAATAATTTTTAAGAAGTTTTCTCACATAGGAATACATAGAAATTGTTAAAAAAAAACTCTCTAAGTGAAAGTAGATTTTTCTTTCAATTCTGCCATGAATAAGAAAATATTAAATACTATCATAATACCATAATTTGGTATCATGATTGGTGGTCACTCAACTTAAAACATAGGAGTCAAATTTTTTAAAAATTTGATTAGATTTTGAGATTTTGCAAAAATTGTTTCAAACTGCGTAAATTTGTGTTCGACCATCCAGTAAAAACGACTGAAGCAATTGAAATGAAATTTGGTGTCATGATAGGTGGTAATTCAATTTGAAACATTGGTGTCGAAATTTTAAAAAAATCTTGATTAGATTTTGAGATTTTGCGAAAATTGTTTCAAACTGCGTAAATTTATATTCGCACATCACGTAATAACTGCAAAGGTGAAAAAATTATATTTGGTGAAATGGCAGGTGGTCACTCACCTTAAACTATAAACATCTAATTAAAAAAAATCGATCAGATTTCATTTTGCAAAAATCGTTTAAAACTGAGTAAATCTTTGTTCACACATTACGTAATAATGACTAAAGCGAATAATAATTTGGTCACATGATAGATGGTTGCTCAACGTAAACTATAGATGTCCATTTTTTTAAACATTTTAATTAGATTTTGAGATTTTGTGAAAATTCTCTCAAAATACGTTTATATTTCTTCAAGCAACACGTAATAACGACTAATACGAATGATACGAAATTTGGTGATATGATAGGTAGTTGCTATTCTTAATTTATAGTCTTTGAATTTTTAAAATATTTTGATTTCATTTTGAGATTTTGTGAAAACCGTTTTAAAATGCTGAAATTTTGCACCAGCATCATGAAATAAAGACTGCAGGGAATGAAACGAAATTTGGTGACATGATAGGTTGTCACTCAAATTAAATTCTAGGCTTCCAATTTTTCAAAAATATTGATTAGATTTTGAGATTTTGCAAAAATTATTTCAATATGTGCAAATATGTGTTTGCATATCCCATAATTATGACTAAAGCGAATGAAATGATATTACTTAGTTACTCTCTAACCTGTAATATTTTAACAATACATACAAATTATAACTTCGCTTTCTTTACTTTGGCAACATACTAAATCCATTCTGTGTACTCCTACAATGCTGACGAAAGTTCTTGCTTTTTGGAAATTTGCATTCAGTACTATCCCGTCAACGACGGGTACTTCAGCTAGTTAATGAATAAATGTAGTGAATGCTGGTATCTCTTGCTGTTGGCGAAAAATCTTGCATTGTGGGTTAGGAGTAATATCTATTCATATAAGTTAGATCCCGCTGTAGCGTGTGTCCACTGTACCATTTTTTATTTATAGATTTATTTATTTATTTTTTAATATGGCTAAAATGTGTGTCATAAAAAGTAACTGCATGTTATTAGAAAACTTTTTGTAGCTGATAGTGTAATGCTAATGTCTCAATAGACTAAAATACCATCCACTAATCAAATACAAACATGTAGTACATAATACTGATTTTAAGTTGTCTGTTTTTTAAGTAACAACAATAATCAGCTTTATTAATATCTCTTTTTTTCTTTTTAACTTTTTTCATTTGGATTTGATACTACATAATACATAAGTCATATGAAAATCAGCAAAACTAATACAAAACCAGATTTTTTGTGTTATGAAAGACTGCAAAACTGATACAAAAGCAGATTTTTTTTCTGATACAAAAAGTGATTGATACGAAAGCAATAAACCTTTGTAGCATGAATGGGTTATGTTTTGTGTCTCAAAAAATTGTTGAGCTTAAGTTACTGTTTTAGATTGAAATAATTATTTACCTGAAATATGTTTACTTGAAGTGTCTTAGGATGTATTGCTATAATGGTATAATTGTACCAATATACCCTATATTATTGGAAATTATTTACCTGAAATGCATTTACTTGAAGTGTCTTAGGGTGTATTGGTACAATGATATAGTGTTTTACAGGGACTAAAATGTTTGAGCTAAAATGAGTAAGTTTTGAATTTTTTTCATCCCCTGGTTTAATGCAACTTGCAGGTCTGTATATTCTGTCATTGTGATATCATATTAAGATGTGCACATTTCATAAAAATTGTGTATCTTAGCAGGCCAGCAACTTAATTCTTTTGTAAAATTCTAAAATTATGTATTTTCTGTAGTCTTACAAGTCTAAAAATTCTTAATTTTAATGCAATTTATTCCCTCCCTTTTTTGTTTCAAGCAGATGATATTTTGATTAAAAATGAAGATAGAAGTAAACCGAAGGGGAAATTTCAAGATTAGTATTATTAACTAAGGAAACTGTTTTCAAATGGGTTACCAGGTTTTCAAATTGCAAGTGAGATCTACTTCTTTGTGGCATAATGTGTTTTAAAATGCATTAGAAGCAAAATGCAGTTCTAATTAGATTTGTGTTGAGTATTAGTATGAATTTGTTGAATTTCAGGTGTAAATAATTTTATTGAATTTATTTATGCATGTTGCGAGTATTGTGTTACATTTTGATATTCCATTTTGCTACAGGTAATAACTATCATTTCTTAGGAAAATATTAACCTCTTCCTCTGCAAAGAATGTGTATGCAGCTAGTTTTCAAATACAAAGCACATCATAAAGCTTTATGATAATGCCAGATTATATGTTGCTTTGGCCACTCATTAGAAAAATGCAGAGCTAGGCTAGAAAATTCTGTCATATTCACCATACAACTTAGACCAAACACTTTCTGATCATCACTTGTTTCTCTCCTGGCAAAATTTCTTTGGAGAGAAAAAAAATTTCAAAACTGAAACACGTATCTGTCAAGCACTAGTTCAGTTATTCAGCTGTAAAGACATTTTATAAAAATGAAGTATTTTATAAAAATGATAGTTGCAAATTATAATCACATTGACAAGAGTTCATAACTAATAACAGAAATTAAGATGTACTACAAATATTACTTAATGTGTGAAAAATTTGTTATTTTCTTTCATTTCACAAATGAACTGTCTTGTACACCTAACTAATTATTGTATCATTTTGTGATTTCAATTAGATATTTAAAGTATATGGATTAATGTGAAATGTAATGTACACTTTACATTTCTATTAAATCTAGGTTTCTATTACAACATTCAGATTTGGAAAAGTTGGTTTATCTTTTCATTCTAAGTTAGAAAGTAACATTCTTGTTCGTTGTAGTCAAATTGACACTAAAGAAGAAACAGCAATTTCATGGGAAAATTTTCAAAATAATTTCTCTGCTAGTGAGTGTTTTCAAATTTTCTAATACTTTTTTTTTTTTTTTTTTGTGATTTAAAGTAATAGGGTTTTTACTTCATAGACCATTATGTATTATTGATTACCCTGGCTTATTGATGTTTATTTTAGGAGCTCGTATCTGGAAGAATGAGAATAAAGATGTGTCTTTTGGTAAATGTGAATTTAGTATGAGATTAGATAAAGAATGCACATCTGAACATGACAGTAGTGTTCCAGAACTTGGATCTGGTTTCTTAAGGATTCTTGCTAGTAATTTATATCTCCAGCTTCAAATGAATAGTATATCTGGTCTTATTGAATTCTTTGAAGATGAAATGGTAGCGAAACCTATGTCATCTAAAGTAATTTTGGATAATTTTCAAATACAGTTACAGGTATTTCTCATTTCTAAATTTATTATCCTTTTGTAAATGAACATGTTACAGTGACCTTTGCAGTTTTTCTATTAGTGATTTTATAACTGTGCCAGATATCCTTCAAAAATGCCTTTCACGTAATTTTCAGTATTGATAGCATAGCATCTAGCTGAATGCAAATATAAAATGTTTTAATGGGTTTTTATCGGCTACTCTAGTTATTTATATCACTCCATATGTTTATTAAAATGTTATTTTTTAAAAATTTGATTAGTAAAATTTTTTTTTTTTGCTTGTTTAACTGTGCTGTAACAACACTTAAATATCGGTTTAAATAAAGCTGTAACACAATCATCTCAACAATTCCAAGAAAAATTTGATCAATGGTAAAGGCATATGCAGTTGCAATATCTGAATGATAGAGCGTCATATCTTCGAAATGCACTTTCATGTGAGCTGAATATTCAGTACAAAACCTCATGTAAATTCATTAAAATCTGAAAAATAGACAAAGTTTGTCCTTACTGCACAGCAGTGAAATTTAAAGGAGAAGCCCCAGGAATGTGTTGTGCAAGAGGAAAAGTAAAGCCACCTGAACTTGAGCAGCCAAAAGAACCACTGAAAAGTTTGTTAAATGGTATTACTGGCGATTTAAAAAATTTCCTCTGAAACACCAGAAAATGCAATTCCTGTTTTCAGATGACTTCATTCGGCACTAATGTTATAGCAGAGCATTTTATGCCGACATTTAAAATCCAGGGACAAATCTACCACAGAGCTGGCTCTTTGCTTCCTCTTTTCAGCAATAACCATAAATTTCTCCAAATCTGCTTCATTGGATATGAAAATTACCAGTTGAATGCATGCTGTCAAATCTGTACTGGAATCTGAAGGCATATTGTTGAGTCATTGCAAAAATTGTTACATGAAAACAATAATTTAATTTGGATGTTCAAAAATGCAATTGATCTCTTGCTTCAGACATTGCTGCCATGTTGATGGAAAAAGGTAGAACGCTGCATTCAGTTTTTAAACTATCACTAAACATGCAGTTCACATAAAATCCAGCACGTAACATTAAAAAAATATTAGGAATAGGAAAGGTTCTTCAGGCAGGCAAAATCATTGAATGGTTCGCAAGAAGTCATTGGAAGCATTAGAACATACTTTGAAAGACTTGCAAAGTAATCAGGTTCCATTTGATGGAGCATTGGTTTTATTATCCGGTGGCTTCAGGCAAACACTTCCAGTTATACCTGACTCATCAGCATTGCATGCCTGCTTGAAATATTCAACTTTTTGGAGCACCATAAAAAAAATGCCTTTAACAACAAATATGAGAGTTCAGCCTATCCAACAGCTGACACATTTTCTAGACAATTACTTGAGCTTGGTAAGAGTTCTGTATCTACAAATCCAGAAACAGGAAAAATCAACTTCCCATTTATTTCTGCAACATTGTGAAGTCAAAAGAAGAATTAGTAGACAAGATTTTCCAAAGCATCAAAACAAATTATCACAAATCAAGCATAGTTGAGTGGAAGAACCATTCTAGTGGCTAAAAATGTCAACATACATATTATGATCAACATCATTCTAAACAGAATTGCAGGTGAAACAGTGATATACAAATCCATTGACTCTATGATAAACCAAAGTGAAATAGTGAATTTTCTAATGGAATTTCTTAATTCGCTGTATGTGTTCCAGAATTACCATCACACATACTGAATTTGAAAATTGGAGTGTCAATTATACTACTCCAAAACATCAATCAGCCAAAGTTATGCAATGGCATATAATTAATAGTTTGAAAATTGAACAATCTAATTCAAGCAACCATTGTGACTGGACCTCATAAAGGTGAAGACTTACTACTTCCACAAACACCACTCATTCTGGCCAACATAGCATTCGAGTTCAAACTTCTTCAATTTCCAATACTTCTTTTGTTTGCTATGACTATGAATAAAATGCAAGGGCAATCTTTGCAAGTGTGCGGTTTGAATTTAGAAAACAAATGCTTCTCTAATAGGCAGTTACAAGTTGCATGCTCCAGAGTCGGTAAACTGTCTTATCTTTATGTTTATGCAGAAAACAAACAAACAAAAATGTAACTACTAGCTTTATAATAAAAAATGATTTTCTGTGAAAAACATCTTTTTTCTTCTCTTCATTCCACAGCAAGGCAAAGAAGGGTATTAAGTTCAATGATGTGTTTCCTTGGTGAACCTACATTTGCTAGAATAGTTTTATTAGCTTCTCTATTAATTTCATATCAGACTGAATCACAGCAAAGCATGATCAAGTGTAGCTAGTAATCGATAAAAATTTTGGAATAATTCACACTTGACTGTTATATTTATTAAGTATTGAAAGTTCTAGTTGTTCGGGTTTTTAAATATGCAATATTTGTGTGTGCATACTTTATTTATTTTGCATTTTAAAACAATGGTGTATTAGATATTTGCATTACATTTTAAGTTTTTTGCTCTGATTACCAACACACCGTCGTAACTTAAATACACAAAATGGATTTATTCAAAGCATTAAAGAACAGGCTTCAAAACTGGATATGGGCATTTCCCTCCCACTCGAAAATCAAATAAAACTTACAAACTCCCTTTAACTACTCCCAAGTAAATGTAAGTTTGTGTCTTGGACAAGAGATTGTGAAACAAGATGCCCTCACAGCTGTTCTACAAATGCTTCCCATAAAAACGATGGATACCCTTTACCCTGAACCTCAATGGTTGAGAGTTTTTACTGATACTTCCTTCCTCCCTGATCAGCCTAATACTGGTGCTGGAGTATTTGCAAGCTTTTTGCCTTTTATATTCCTGTGGGTACTGCAAGAACAGTCAATTATTGTGAATTATTGTGAAATTACTGTGATCTATGTCGCCTTGGATCAACTTTTATGCTTTCTTGAAAATTCCACAAATGTCGTCATACTTTCTGATTCACAAGCAGCTATCTACCCAATAAAAGCTACAGACAGTGCCTCTTCTGGAGTCATTTAATTTGAAATGCCAAATGTCTGTTGAGAAACTGCAACAGCTGGGCAAATCTGTCACACTCCAGTAGATCCCTTCTCATTGCAGAATCGTGGGAAATGAATTGACTGATGAATTGGCCAAAAAAAGGAGGCTCTGTATAACAAGTCAATAACAATCCCATCCCTTTTTCAACCTTCAAATGTTTTTAAAAGAAAAGTCTTCACTAGTTTCTGCATACAACTAATGAAAAGAATTTATAACAAAAAGTGGAAGGATCTCGATTCTGAATGTTTTCCCGACTAGCCACGCCACGAAGCCATGGCCTGGTTCCGACTTTTCATGGAACATGACTGTCTCACCGCCCAATTACACAGGTTCAAGCTGACTTCTGATCCATATTGACCCATCTGTTGTGGCCAATTTGTTATGGATGGCCACCACATTCTCCACTGCAGTGTTCTCAGTGGGACGGCCATCGCTGACCGATACTGGGAAGCAAGATGTCGAATGAGGAAATGACTGTTTTAATTTTATGTTTTTGTTCTTTTTACATTGATATTTTTGTCAAACCCCTCTGCCATTGGGTATAAGAAAAAGTTTTAAAATTTGTGATATGATATAATAAATCATTGCTAAAAACTAAATAAATAAGAATGAATTTAAAAATATTCTCTAATCAATTTTATTTCAGTAATTTTTAAAAGTACTTATACTAAAACTAAATGCGATTCAAAATTACTTTATTAATGTTTCATAAACTATGCACTTGATATCTGTCCTTTTTGAACCATATATTGCGGGGTAATATACTGTAGTAAAATATAGACAGGGTGATTATAATCAAAGTTTCAAAATGCTGTAAAAAAAGAACTGCTGATCAGAATGATGCAAATTTAAACAGAATATTATTGAAAAAGTGAGAAAACGTGGGCATAAGAAGTTTCAAATTTCAGCAGCATCATCTCTCGCTAAAATTTGGAACAGTTTGTTTTTCTTATGCAATATGCTTTCCCCCTGCTTCAATAATACTTCGTTCAAATTTAATGCATTCATAAAGACACATAAAACATTATTTAATACGGCGGATTAATTAGTTAAAATTTTTTATTTGGGAATACCTTATTCCCCCGTACACGATATATATTTCGGTTACACACATAACCATCTTCGTCGTTTCTGGAGCTCTCACTAATGGCGGCTTCTTTTTATATCTTCGTCGTTCTTCTTCTTGAAAGTTCGATGCATGACGTCGTCCCATGATTGGTCGATTGTATGAAGCGTATCGTTGATGCTGCCCTCTGTCGTCAATATTTCTAAGCTCTCACGAATGTAGGCATATATACTATTTTTAAAGTTGGCTATTTTTTTAATATTTTTAAAATCAATGGTAATGGGCTCTTTCAAAGCAAGACGGGCTAGGGCGGGTACTTTGTTTCTGGAGGTTAATGTCTTTAAAATGTTCGTTTTTTCGTTCTTTAATTTTCCTTTTTGTAACGCCGATGTAGCAATTTTCTTTATTAGTATCCTTTGACATAAAATTAATTTTATAGATCCCTGCGGTTTCGATGGGGTTGACTGGGTCTTTTTCCGATCTAATGCGCTGAAAGATTGTTTTATTAGGTTTAATTGGAATACGGAAGTTCTTTTTACTGGCGATATTAGAAAGTTTATTGGCTATCCCTCGGCTAAAGGGGATAGCGGTAGTAAAACGTGGTTTATCTTTTTGACGGTTGTCTATAACATTTAATTTACGTTGCCTAGCTTTGAAAACTTTGTCGAAAGTTTCTCGAGGGTAGTGGGCGTCTTGACATTGTTTCTTTATGAAAGCAATTTCTTTTTGAAGGAGGTCGTCGTTAGAACACACTTTGAAAGCGTGGTCGATATAGGAACGAATAGCAGCAATTTTATAGTTGAAAGGGGTTTTAGATTTAAAATTTACTATATTAGTATTACAAGTAGGTTTTCGAAAAATGGTGGTCTCAATGAGATTATTGTTTCTGGTTATGTTCACATCTAAGTAATTGAGGCTATTATTGATTTCTTTTTCGTAGGTAAATTTAATGTTCGGGTCTATGGCATTAAGTTGATTGATCAAATTATTTTCTTCATTATTGTGGGTGGTAAGGATAGCGAAGATATCGTCGACATAGCGAAGCCAAAGTTTGATGGTATTATTGTGTGTCTGTTTAATCTGTTCTTCAAGGATTCTCATTTTCCAGTCGGCAATTATTCCGGATATGGGGGAGCCCATGGGGACTCCTTTTATTTGTTGGTAGAAGTGATTATTATATTGAAAATATGAGTTATTTAAAATTAGATTTATAGCACTAGTTAGGGTGTTAATTATGTCTATATCTTTAAAACTACTTTGAATTTGTTTGTTAATAATTTGGTTCATTTCCTTAATATCTATTGACGGGTATAGATTTACAACATCGAAACTTACCATAATATCGTTTTCATCAAGTTTATAATCGCGGATGTTTTTAATGAAATCGTCGGTGGAAGTTAGAGTGCTGTTAGATGGGGGTATAATTTCTTGCAGAATATCTTTCATATATTTTTCAAGAGTGTAGGTGGGGCCTTCACATTTGCTCACGATTGGATTTAATGCATTCACCTCTTCCCCTTGAGTGATTATAATTAAAGTTTAAGTTTCAAAACACCATAAACAAAATCGTTGATCAAAATGATGTCAAATTTAAACGAAATATTGTTGAAAAAGGGGAAAGCATATGGTATAAAATAAAAGTAGTTCTGAATTTAGCAGCACCACCTGTTGCTAAAATTTGGAACTATTTTTTTTTTTTCTTATGCCTTGTGCTTTCTCTCTTCTTCAATAATATTCCTTTTAAAGTTGATGCGATTCTTATCAGTGGTTCTTTTTTTATAGCGTTTTGAAGGTGATGAATCTATTGCATTGAAGTGAAGCTCATCGCATATATGTGCAAGGCATTAAATACCTTCTTTTTATCTCGAATTTACTATATTGCATTTTCTTTTACGGTTCAGTAAGATGTAAAAGTTTTTGATTCAGTTTTACTAATACTATACATATGTATAAAAGGTACAACAGTATATTTCTTTATTATAGCATTACTAAAAAAGTAACTTTTCTACAAATGCCAATGTTTTATGCCACACCATAAATAAAAGGCTTTAGCTTTAGTACATCAAAATCCAAGTGGAACAAGGCACTTTATGACTGAAAAGGCTTCCTTTTTCTACTTCCATATGGCAATCTTTTATTATCATATATTCTTGACTATTGGTAGTGTTTTCAAAAAAAGGGGGGTGGTTAACAATATTTATAAAACTTTTTTGTAAAAGATGAATATTTCTGTTGATAGGTTCAAAATATATTAAATAAATAGGAATTTTGTCGGGGTCAAAGAAATTATTGTTATGAACAGGTTTATCATTGTAGACAGAATTGTTATGCACAGGTTTCACTGTATATACTGTAACCTATAAACCTATTTTTGATAGAAGTCTGTCTTTCTATATACCTGTCTGTCTTTAACCCGTTGAGGACCAGCATGCAGAGAATAACGCGCAATCACAGAACCGAATGCTCCGAAACAAAGCTTTGCCATTGAACCATGGATTTTTTGCAACTAAGCCTAATTTTACATAAAAGATCATGTAAAGTTAGCATTGAATTTAATGACTCAAAATTTTCAAGTTATGTATGTCATATACTACTACTTAATATGTATTAATATAAACAAAACTAAACTTATTATAACCCCTACAGATATCCCAAAACTTCTACAAAACAAGGTCAGAAATACTTTACCCTTACCCCCCTCTAATAGTCAACTGGATACACTTTTCCATCTTCTAATAAATTTTAAAAAAAAGCTAAAAAATTAGCAAGAATGCCCGTGCCCCTTTAACTCACACGTGCACTCTTAAAGAGCCGCCAATCACCCGTTTGTTTACACGAATAAGTCCATCAAATCCAAGAGCACAGAACAGAAACTGATACCCATATATCAAATGCTATATGACTTGATTGTTGTGAAAACTGTTTACCTTTTAGCACCATATAGTAGTATTAAATTATTTATAAAGATTATTCCGTTTTTAAATTACACTTACGTGATGCGGGGATCATCACGTTAATCGGAGCTCTTTGCATGGAAAGGACACTGGGCTGATAACAGGGGGATCGTGTCATGCATGTAGGACACTGGTCATGAACAATCTAACAGAAATATTTTCTCATTCTTGGTTTTGATGCAAATGATAAAAATTGCAGTTTGATTGGGTTCTGGTTTAAAATTCACTTTCATTCAACAGAAACCTGCTTTAACAGAAAAATGACTTTCATTCGATTCTATTTAAAACAGGATTTTCTGTCGTATATTAAATATTTACATTTGCATTTGGAATAACATTTGTCTTTTTATCATGTAGGAGGAAAGGCCACCGTCAGGTCTACCATCTCCTAATAGTGCACCCTTAAATATCAGCTTGCCAGGCTGCATTATAGAAAGAACACTAGATGGAACTTTAAGTGTGCTCCCTTTACCACATGGTATATTTTTTTTCAGTTTTTTCTAAAGCCTGAAGTACTATCCTACTGCAACGAGAAGAACTCTAGATAAAACCAGCTGATGGAAATTACTTTGAAAACAAATTATTCCACTGCATTTTACATGTGACAGGAAGTACTTTTTTTTCCAATTAGCACTAAAAATTGCAAGATCCTTATGTTCTTTAATGTTCTTGCTGAATTTTATTTCTTGTTGTTCTTAAAAGTTAGTTTAAAGTGTGCTTAATTTACCAAAAATAGCAGTCAATTCTAAATTACTCTGCTCCACCTGCAGCAACATTGTTCAGACTTTCTCGTGGCGGTAAGACAGTACTTATGTGTGACTGTTATGGTTTTGTCAGTAAACTACATTTCATATTCTAGTTTAATATGTATTTCATTACATATTAAGTTCCATTTCATTTGAACAGGATATGTGAGGAAAAATTTGTGCAATCTTTTAAACTTCAGTTCCTTCAGTAGTGTATTCCCTAAGAAGATGGAAATGAATAATTCGGATTGCTACAGCAACGGAAACTCTACCATTGCCTCTATCTGTGATAACTCTGCTGATGAACAGCTGTCAGTCACTAAGCTATTACAAGATAATAAAGAACTCCGATCAAAGCTAAATTTAATGAAGAGTCTGGAGCAGGAGAATCAGATCCTTAGGCAAGAACTCAGTATGCTGCGGAATAATGTAGATGATGATAAATTGAAACAACTTCTTGAGTCTCGCAATGAAATCCAAAGATTAGAACATGAAAAAAATACACTGCAGGAGACATTAAGGTTTCTGCAAAAAGAAGTGACTAGATTAGAAACTGAAAGACAGCATTTTAATAAATTCTAAAGATAAAGTGTAGACAAATTTTCATCTATTTATTACACTTTATGACCAAAGCCATTGTTTCTTCATTTGTGGCTTGCAGCCTTCAGTAGGTCTTTAAAATATGTTTGGAACCTGTAGAAGTCTTTATGCAGATTTTGAGAAAATAGTTTACAGATTTGAATCAGGCTTCATATGATTTTTGGAAGAAACTTGTTTTTGATAGTGGCTTCTAACTGCTTGAATTGATTAAGTTAGAGACAGAGAAAAATTAACTAGCTTAACATATTGCAATGACATAAAAAATAATCAGTTTACAGAATGTTAAAGTTTGTAACCTGTATCTATAAATATTCCTTTTTTAGACTCTGTTTTACATGTTAACTTCACTTTTAATTAATAATAGTACTAAAGGATTTTTAATTATCTCTACCCCCCTCTCTCTTTTATTTTATTTATTTATTATTATTATTATTATTTCTTTTGTGTGTGTGTGTGCGCGACTTGCTATCATTTATTTGATTTTGAAATCTAAAATCTTTCTTTTCCTTTTTCCCCCTCTCTCTTACTTTTGTATGTATACATACTGCATATTATATGCATAAAATGAAAATATAATAAAATATGTTTGTACTCTCAATAAATAATTTAAACAACCCAAAGTATTCTTTTAAAAACTAGAAAATTACTTGATTTTAAATACCTCTGAACACATTGGTACATTCTTTGTGTATGTATATTGTATTATTTAAAGTATCAAGTAATGTAGTATACATTTACTCTCAATTTTAATAGAGTGAGTATTAAATTGCTTAATAGTATATGAGCCCTGATAAAAATAATGGAATTGCCTTTTTAATGTTAAATCACAAAATATACAAGTCTAGTTTTAGTCCCAAACTTCTGCTATGAGTGCTATGCTGGTGAACACAGAAACACTAACATTTTTGATTCGTGTTTTTCCCATATGCATTGTTGCAAGTAGTAATGAATAAAATAATAGGTTATAGATTAACAATGATTATTTATAACCTGTTTAATAAAAAAAAGAGCTCAGTGCTCATTTTAATATAGCATTAATTAAAAAATATATTCAAACTTTTACTTTAATATTGTTTTCAAATCTACAGGGTTGCCAGATTCATGTGGTTGAGATATTCCTAAGTTTTTGGATCAAACTATTTTTTACTAAGATTCTTTTAAATGAAAAGCCATATAAAAATTTAACCCTAATGTGCTGTATTTTTGTTTACACTTGGGAGTCTCAAACTGTTTGATCCATGGACATCTTTTTAAACTAGTGTCTTTAGTACTATGTTTCCAGTTAGAAAAAGTTTTCTAATGACATACAGTTGCTTTCTATGCCATAAATTTTATAAGGAGCTGTATATTTAAAAAAAAAAAGAGCTTATAGATTAACACTGTATATAAAATAAGTCAAATGAGAAAAATGAAGTCTTCCTTAGAAAAGTCATTCACAAAAAAATCCACATATCTAAATATAATATTAACCAAGTTATTCTATTTTAAGTTTTTAGCAATTATCATCAATGACTAAGGAGCAGTTTTTAAATTGCAAAAGTATAAATTAAATAGAAAGTGTAAAAAATATTTCCACAATTCAGGACCATATGAAGAAAAATGAGTAAAGATCAGTACCCTGCTCTGTAATTTGAATGTTAATATTGTACTTTGTTTTGATTTTAAAAAACAACTTTGAACTGATTATTTTATATATATATTATTTTATTTATTTTGTTTTTCATAGTTTCACAGACAGAAAGTTTCACTGTAAGTTTTATTAGTGTTGCCTTTCTATGATTAAAATAAAAACATTAATATCTGGTTAGCACTTGTAAAATTTCATTAATATAAGATGCCTGATTCTGTTTCCATTGATTCTAAAATACATGTTTGATTATGGATTTGAGACAGTAAGAAATGAAATTACTGAATTGACAAAAGCTAAAATAAGAAAATATTCCTAGAACCAATTTAATGATAAAAAATGTTAAACAAGAAAGAAAAACTCATTTAAAAAATGTTAATTTGTTCAAAATCCCTCAATTAAGAGATTTTTAATAGAAATGGTAGGTTCCAAAACAGAAATATTTTGCCTAAAATTTATTTGATTTTGAAATTTTTGTGTCATTAAATATTATTTTTTGCACATGACTTTTCAAATGCTTTTCATTTTTCTAATTAGATTTTTTTTTTGTCAACCTATAATGGTATTTTTTTTAATATGCCCCCATATAAAATTTATAGCACAAAAAGTAACTGCATGTTATTAGAATAAAGTAAAAACATTAAACAGCAAAAATTAGTGTGGCGTGCTATTTTGAATTGAAATATTTAGAGAAAAACCCTTGCCCCTCCCTCCTTATATCATTTTATAAGCTTAACTTATGCAACTTTGATCTTGGGCTCAGTTATGTATAACAAAGATTTACTTTTTTGTTAACTTGCGCAAATCTATATTTAAAATAAATTAGTAAGACAGCATTTAAGTAAAACATTTTAATCTTGATTTACATAAAAGTATAATTTTGTGGATTTATAGATTTAGAGCATGGTACCATTGTTACCATCATTCATAATGGCAGTTAAGTAATAAGTTCACCTGAATTTCATGTAATTAACTGTGCAGTTCAGTTATATATTGCTTACAAGGTGTGTTTGTAAATTTATGTTGAATTTCTTTATTAAATATCATCCATTTGTTCACACCTTTATATTGATTTATTTTTTAACTGTAATTTATTATAAGTATCATTTAAAGAAGTGGAGAAGCAAAGCAAAAATAATTACCTAAAAAAATGCTGCTTTTGGTAGAAAGAGATTTTATGGTTTTCTTTTTTCTTGCATTAACAATAAAGACTAAACACTTTACACATGTATTTAGTTTTTCTAAATATTTTCTAGTGATATTTTAAGCATTGATTATTAGAGAAATTTACTGTGTTTTTTGAAAAGTAGGATTAATTACACCCATTTTTTGCATAATACTTAAAAATCAATGTTTGATATTTTTCACAGTGAAAAACAGATTAATTTTCTTGATATGTTTCATTTTCTATTATATGGTTTTCTGAGTCTTTGTAAATGAAAAATTTAATTTTTTTAAAGGTATTCTCTTAAATTTGTTCTTTTTTATACTTACATCTTTAATTTGTGTATTTTGGGCTGTTATAACTTATTTAAATTTTCATATGTATCTATGTTTTTAAAAAATTTTGATGAAGTATTTAACCTGTTTATGATGGGGACCTGAGGTGTCAAACTGCTCTCTCGGAATGGCTTATTAAGAGGGGAACTGTCTTGTGCAGACTGAACACTTACAGAATGCACTGTCTTGTGGGGGTGGGCAGTTTGCCCTATTAAGCCTAAGTTTGTTTAAAAATTCACATAAATTAAACTTATAGTCAAATGGTACAAAATTTTGCCGCATTATAAAAGGTGCACTCATGCAGTTGTTAGAATTAATTAAAAAAATTATATTTTTATTAAAAATTTTATAAAGGAGAATTCTAGAGTAGTATAACTGTTGACTTATCTTAAATATACATTGAACAAATATCAAAACAGTAATGTTTCATTTGACACAACACTTAAATAAAAATAAAAATTGTTAAAAATCATAGCATAAAATACTAGCATGAAGCAAAAGAACAGGAAGCAATACTTCAAAAAGGAGAGGTGGAAGGAATGTATGCTATGATTTCTGTCAGACAATATCTCCATATTAGAATCGCTACTATCACTTTCCAATTCTGGGGAGGGGGGGGGGACCACTTGCTGTCATCAGTGTCAGAAAAAGATTCCTTTACTATTCTTGAAATTTCTTCTTCTGTTAAATACCATTTTTACTAGAAAAATTTCCAATACAATACAAAATATCCATTTTCTCTAAAACAGTAAAACAATCTGTCTCTAAAACAGTAAAAACTAAATATATATACATTTTATAGTTAAAAATGTTAGAAAGTTCTGTAAAGGTACTGAGAATTTCATCCATGTTATGTTTTAATTGTTAAGATTAAATTACTTACTGTTGACCATTACAGTTATTTATTTATTTTATGTCAAAATATTGTGTTGCATTTGTTTGTTGTATGTTAGTGCCATAAAACTGGTTTGTTATGATTATTCACAAAATCTTTTTGCATTCATTGAAACCATTAATATCTTTAAATTAGTTGGCAGTAATGTTTTTCTCTTTACGTTTATTTAAATATTTATAAATTGGTTAATGGTTACAGCATTTTACTAAATGTTTTTAATTTGTATTTTGAAAAAAAAAAAAAAAAAATCTAAATGCACTGAGGGACACTATTATATTGATACATATAGGGAAGTTACTTCCTCCTGACTCACCTTTTATTATGCATTAATATAATGTGAGTTTTAATGAGACATAAAAACAAACAAAAAATTAAAAATATATTTTAAATTTTTATATTTTTAAAAGCATTTTATAGTAAAGAATTCTGGTACATTCAAAGAATTTTTAAAATGTACATTACATATCATTATTTTTCTATTCTATAAATTAAGTGCAGTATTTTGTGCTGTTTGAAATACTTCCTAAAACTTAGTGTTCCTTTTTTCTAATTCTTCTGTTATTTGTTCTTTTCTTGAACAGTTGATTTATTATAAAAGTGAGAAAAAGAATGTGCACTAGATTCTCTGTTTACAAGGTTTGTGAGCAACATAATGCACATTTAAACATTTTTGGTATCAAAAGTTATACAAGAAGCCTAGGGAAAATAAAGTTACAACAATTAATAACTGATTTCTTCTTAAATCCATGTATTTGAAACATATGGAAATTAATTCTTTGCACAGTTTCTGCAATCTTAATTCATGAAAATGACTTCATATCAAATATATGTTAGTGTACACATCTGTTGTCTGATAGTTAATAATTGTTGTTACAATTTTTAAAGTATACAGTTGCTTTCTTTCAAAATAAAATTTAAATAAACAATAACTTTTTAATAGTCTGAATTGATTTTTTATACTAGTAGCCGTATTCACCATTATTTATTACTATTATGAGATTTTATACATATATAAAGACAGTGCTCCTTCAAATTATTTCATTGTGTAAAAAGAGAATCTGGTGTATAATTTAGTAAATGTTCATCATTATCAATTAAATTAAATTGCATTCAGGGTGGCGATAAAACTGAGAAGTGTTGAAGAACTTTAAAAAATCTGGGAAAATTAGGAAAATGTTGGCATAATCTTAATGTAGCCAAGCTTAGCTTAGTGGTCCTTTTAACAAGCAAATACTAAATAGGAGCAATTTTGGTTTATCAATTTTTTTTTGTGATAACACTCTAAGGTCAACAAAGCTTTAAACCCCTGACATAAAAAAAAGAAAAAAGTATAATGCTGATATACCCTATTAAAGCTAATTTAGGAGGGAGGGGGATAAGAATGGGGTAAATAAAAAGCACACATAAGAAAATTTTTTTTTTATTAATCAGTTTGCAACTTCTGCTAAATATTCAATGTTAATACATGTCATCCGCCTGTAGCTAACTTTCTTCTAAAACGAAATACAATCTCCCGTGCTTACAGTTGAACTTTGTTCAAATCAAATTGAAGGGGTTGCAGAAATTGTTTTGCACTTACTGAATTTTATGTTATTCGGTAAATTAAATTTGTGAAAAATTAGCAAATGTTCTTTTGGAAGGACTAAGCAAACATATTGCATAAACCAATATTTCACCTTAAATGAGATTTGAATGTATTGTGATTTATTCTGTTTAACATTAAAGGCAAAATTCCCAAATTCAATATCTTAAAAGAAACTGTAAAGAACTAAGGAAGGGAAAAAAAAAAAAAAAAAGGCGTCAGCATCACACTAACTGTTTTTACCATATGGAAATTGGTATTATCATAATTTTATGCAATTCTGAAAACTATTGCAGCTGTAATAGAAATTAAAAATCTAAACATTGTTGCACTGTACAAAAATATGTTAAATGTTCTTCAGTTTTTCTTTTTTTCTCTGCTTAAATGTATGTATTTTGCAATCATAAATAAACATTTTCTGTTTATGGTCCAAAATTGCTAGCATTCATAGATTTTATCTATCCTCCATAATTAAGAAAATTAATAATCCATTAGAAGTAGAAGGCTTTTAAAAAGTTTTTTTAATTATTATTTCTGTTGCCACCCTGTTGTATATTTCAACTTTAGTGTTTTACTTTTGTGAAATTGAAACAGTAGAAGTATGTCTTCTTTTATGTTAAAATAATATTTGCATCTTCTGAGCTCTTATCAAAGGTACATTTTAATTAAAATTACCACTGACAGAATTGAATTTAAAAATTCAAGTTTTATTGGTTATATTTTGTACTCAAAACAAGTTATTTATTTTAATGATATATTTTGAATAATTTTAGCTTTTAAGAAGTAGTTTTCTAATTTCAGAGCTCCAAATATATCAGATTTTTATATAACATATATTTTGTAGAGAATATACTTTCATAGGAATTGCAAGCAATTAAAAATAAATAAATAGATAAAGCAATTTGGCATAGTTAAAAAAAAACATTGAATCACATTTTCTTGACCAACTTGTAAAATATCTTTTCTTAGTTAAATATTTTATTTGAATCTTATGCTTCTATGTTTCGTTAACAGCATTTTAATCTTAGAATTGAGTCATACATCAAAATGTATTGAAGTCAATACATTTTATCGTTTCCTTCTATTTTGTAATGTAGTAACTATGTTCTGTGTTATTACCATGTTAAATAGATTCTTTAACAGGCACTCTTAGATACTTGGTGAATTTAATATCCATATCCTTTTTGTATATAATTAGATGTACATTGTTTCTTTCATCCGTGTACTTGTTCTTGATTGATAAAGCTAAAAATGTCTACAGCATACCTCCATGTCTTAAAATGTCTACAGCATACTTCCATGTCTTAAAATGGTGTTTTATGAAATAGGAGGAAATTACATTTATTTTTTATTACCACAAACATTAGTTTAAATTTGAATTCTCATCGTAGAAGTACACAAAGTAGTCATTAAATCTGTAGAGAAGAAAAACAACTATTGAAAATTTGGTCTTCAACTTTCAATGGTCTTCAACCATATGTCTTCAACTTTCGCCTTTTGTAATTAAGCAGCATTTTTCACCCTTTAAGTGTATAGTAGCTAATTGAATGTAAACTTTTTTTTTCTGTATCAAGAGAGTAAAAAATGTGACAAACAGAAATAACTATATGCATAGCACACTTTTTTTATATCTTTAAAAAAAAAAAAAAAAAAAAAAAAAAAAACTTGTTTAGTATGATTGATATGTGAACTATAATAAATGTTTAGTTACTTTAGTAAACTGTTTATCACATATAATATGAATTCAAATGTTGCTTAGGTATACAGGATATATTAGGCACAATCTGCCAAATGATAGGAGTTCATAGAATAGCCCAAACAAAGCATTATACATCATAGCAACTCTGTCCTACCTGTTTGAAACTTTTCTCACTAGTTCAAGGTTTAACTAAAAATGGATCTAACAAGAGGGGTGCACGACCTCGGAAATTTATTTTGGAACGAAACTCTGTATAATAATAGTACTCCTTCATCCCTTAATATATTCGCATCTATGCTAATATAGCTTAATACATTAGCATCTGAGAAAAAGCCTTTGAAAACTCATACTCAACTAACATACTAATAAGTACACAGATTTGCCTATGGCTAAATAGCTCACTTGGTAAAGCATTAGCTTACAACATGGACATCCAGGGTTTAGTTCTCGCTCACACCTTTTCTATTCTTTTTCTCCAATTCTTTTAATTAATTTTTACAAATAAATAAATCTGTTTTTTACAAGCGTCAATCATTTTATTATGTTTAGAAAAAAGCTTATTAAATATTAAATTATATTTTAATTATAATTAAAAATATATATAATTATGATAATACTGAAATTACAAATACTTAGTAACTACAAATACTTTTATCATTAAAATCTGATTAGCAGTTTTAAATTATTCTATATACCGTATATCTCAGCGTATAATACTCACTCCAATTTTAAAAAAATAACTTCATTTTTTTTGTGTGTGTGTTATACACCGAATATAAAATATAAAATAAATTGCTTGACATATCCTAAATTTACTGATGTGTGCTATACATCAGGATATACAATAAATGGTAATAAAATTTTATTTTGGATTCTACTAACCCGGTTCTGACCAACCCAATAATCATTTGAATGATAGTAGCTATTTTTCTATTGAAAAAAAAAATGCTCTCAAGGAATGAGGAACCAAGGAAATTTTTTTTTTTTATTACTATACATTGTATAAAATTTTTCGACAATTTTACCACTATTATTACAGTACCTCTGGGCCAACCATCATTTCCTTTCTGGACTTTGCAGAGTTTTAGATTCGGACTTTCTTCAAGATTGTTTAAAACCTTAAGTGGGAAAAGAAAATTTTATTTTTCTCGTCTACTCTTGACGTGCTTAAACAAAACCTGAAATTTATGATGAAAGTTTCCTGGATGACCGTGGATTGTACAATGAAATTTATTTCTGCAAAATGTACTCCCATTATTCAATCTTGTTAAGTTTATTTTTATAGACAGGTAAAAAGTATAATTAAGCGTTCATACAAAATTCAGCATATTTAATCATACAGAATCAGGAAATAAATTCCTGAGAAGTCTATATTAAATTTAATAAATTGTTCATCATCAATTATCATTAGGAATTTCTTATAAATAATATGATATCTTTGGTATATTGCTAAATTTTCCGAAGATAGAGAAATCTTCTTGAATGCAAATGATGTTTGTTTTTCAATTGAACTTCTTTAAGAACATTGTTCTTGCAGTGATTTCTCTTTTACTAACTGTGCTAGGTGTTAAAAAATTAATTTTTTTAAATGCTTTTCCTGGCAATTATTATTCAGGTTCTTGTTTGTAATCAAAAATGTATGTAAAACTAAATTGAATAACAACACAATTTAAAGTTTTTACATATTATAGCACTTTATAGTATTATTATCATAACTATTAGTTATGATAGTATTATTTTAAAAAAGTAAAGTAGTTACTAAAGTGATTAAAATATCATTTAATATTTAGTAAGTCCTTTTTCTAAAAAAAAAATAAAATAAAATGATTGATGTTCCTAAATAATAGATTTATTTAATTGTAAAAATTAATTAAGTGAAGGAGAAAAAATTAGAAAAGGTGAGAGCAAGACTCAAACCCTGCATGCCCGCTTGTAAGCGAACAATTGACTGATTGGGCTATTCGGCCATGGAAGGTACTTATTAGTATATAATTTGAGTAAGAATTTTCAAAGGCTTTTATTTATTTATTTTTTTTCGAAATTCCATCTCAAAGGTATCTTATTTATCTCATGTGTACTTGATAATATATTTGGTAACAGCTCTTTTCAATCTGATTATATAGGTTTAAAGTAAACAGAGTCAAATAGATTGATTGGAACCAGTCTGGGTTTCAGTAACAAGCTTTTTTACTTCCCAAAAACTAAGTGCAATTTGAAAATTTTATTTCACTAATGAAATAATCAGCAGAACATAGCAGCTTTTGTAGAAATTAAAATTGCATAGATACTCCACAAATAGGCACTCTGTAAACAAGCAAATTTGCTGCTGATTCATATGCTCAATACTCAGTTGTGTAGACTTCAGTTAACTGACAGTTAGAATGTAAGATGAACTAGATTTTATTGCCTGCTTTTGTATGTTCTAGTCAATTTGAGGCATTTTTTTAAAATTGATAATTTTCCTGGTTATTTTCCAATGAAGCCATCTATTAAAATGCAAACTATATGCATAATTTTACAAAGCTTAATGTCTTTTGTTAATATGCCATCAAATTCAGCACTGAAGTGTGTCTTCAAAACTCACTTTCAGTTGGCAGTGTTATGCATATTTAGTGAGAAATAGCCATTTCCTAATGCAATTCAATGGAGATATTACTGTTAGTGAAATGTGATTTAGATAATGAATCAATTTACATGTAACAAAAGACAAATTTTGACTTTCATACATAGGGTATTAATTGTAACTTAATTTTATATTTGAATTTTAGTTTAAATCATATATGCCTTATATTTTTCTCAATCATCAATCTGTGAGTAATACACTAGAAAATACAGTATTTATTATAAGAAAATGATGAACATTTCATAATGTGCATTTATATGCTTAAGTTCTTTAACCATTTGACATGCATGTTGCTAGCAAGGGTTTCTTGAACACTGTCAGTAATTTCTTAGAATAAATGTAATCTGTATATATGTTACTGTGAAAGACTGAAATTGGAGAATGTCGACTTTCACTAGTGAATGTCAACATATTAAATAAGTCGGTGAAAGACTGAATGTTTTCTTAAATTCTAGTACATTTGGGCTACCACTGGTGTACAACGGCAAGCACACGTATGTTCTGGTGAAGATTGAAAAGCGAAGCCGAGGTCAACAGAAAAGCAAAAATGTAGGAAAATAATTTTTAATCTGTTAGGGAGGTTATTTCCCAATGAATATATGGTTCCCTATGGTTACAGAAGAAAAGTCCACTACAGTATAAATGCCAAGTTCTGCATTCGATAAGTGTGTACTGAAATCTTAATGCTTAACATTTATCTAAGTACATCTTTTATCATTATTAAGAAGGCAAGTAATATTGAGCATCTTTTCTTCTCACGGAATTTAAAGCGATATGGAAAAAGAAGATTCCTTGGTTGTCCTTTAAATCTATTACGGAATTTAAATTCCCCCCAGTTAGTGCAGCAGTGAAAATGGCTCTACAGTATGACGAACTCCTGTCCTCACTGCAATTGGTTACTATTCTCAGCAAGAGAGTTGAGAACGTTACAGCACGCTTGGCATGTTCAACTGCACCTAAAGTTTGGAAAAGAAAATGCAAATCTTTTACACATTCAACATTTGCAGTTAGTAAATATGATGAATGTTGACATTTGCCGGTGTAAGTGAGAAGTGAGAAATAAGGATATTAAGCAAATATTTCAGACCTACACCAAACAACTATGTGAATGTTGACATTCACCGGTGAAAGTCGACATTTTCTAGATTTCAGATTTTCATGGTAACATATACATATACTGTTCCTCACATTAAGCGTGCCCAGCTACAAAGGACGAATTCAAATGCAGAAGGGGGTATGGGTAGAAAGATGCACAATTTCTGTGAACTACAAGCTAAAGTGAAGAATGACAATTTTTAAGTATTGAACCCATTATTATTAATTTCCCTTTAATGAAAACAAAATTGGTCATTTATAGCTATCATTTTTCTTTAATCCCAAAACTGTCCACAACTTGCAAACATTCGCTGTGCATTGTATCTTCACCCTTGTTTTGCAACTGAACTAATACAGTTAGTGCATGCGCATTTGCATCCAAGTGCATGCTAAAGCTGGAGGAACTGTATCTTCAATCGCATGTATTGGACAATAAGATATGAACCATTATATGACAATAATCAAAATGTAAACTTTTATTAGAAATCAATTTCATATGGTCATTGCATTTTCTATAAGCAAATATTTAATACTATAAAAAAAAAAAAGCTATGTGGAAAGACAAGCTTGCTACTTTCCGAACATGTACCATATAAGGAAAGTGTAAATCACACATGAAAAAATTTGACTTTGAGATTTTGATGTAATTACACATTTTGAGATCTTCTGAATTCATGTTATTTTTAACATGCTTTTATCAGTTTCACCTGTATGTAACAGAATCTTGCTTTTTTTTTTTTTTTTTTTTTGTTGCTTTTTAGTTTGATCTGCTATAAAAGTATGTTTTAGTTTTTTTAACTTTTATTTTTGAGATGTATGTGTGTGTATGTGCATTTGATTAATCTTAAATTTGGTATATATACTATAGACCACCATTGCATGACTGGTATTGATTTTGGTGTGTATAGGACTTACAGTTTTTTTACAGGACTACAAAGATTTGTTTTACATTATGACCTATGTAGGGAAATTCTGGAAAGTACGTTAGCACTTTGCAATGGTGCATTTGATTGAATGCAAATTGGGTAAGTATATTATAGGTCACTGCCACATGACCTGCATACATTTTAGTGTGTGTAGAACTGATAGTTTGTTCATGGTGTTGTAAAAAATAAATCTTATAAGTACAGCCTATGGACAAAAGTCATTTAAAGTGAGCTAGTGTCTAAATGGTGCATTCGATTAAGCCTAAATTTGGTATGCATATTTTAGGTAACTGTCTAATATACTTCATAAATTTTAGTGTGTGTATGATTTACAGTTTTTTACAGGGCTACAAAAAAGTATTCTTATACATAGTGGCCTATACACCCAAATCATTTTAAGTGCACTTGCACCTGAACACTACATAAGACTGAGTTGAATGAAATTTATTTAAATGCTTGGTGAAGATCAAGTGTTCGGAAAGTCAAGTGGAGTCACTCCAAACTTTTTAGTTTGTCTTTGTTGTACTTATTTTTGTATAGACCTCCATGAAGTATACAAGTTAATAAAATATCATCTGCATTGTGCATACTCTCTCCCCTAGATTTTACTCACTCAAGTATAGTTTGAGATGTGGTTTTATTTGTATTATTTATTCTGGTAATATTTTTTACGCATTTTTTATTAATTTACTGTAATGTGACACTATTTTTATGTCCATTTTATGAAAACAATGCACTTCTTTAATATGTTAATTTTTTGTATGTTTGTATTAAATGTAATGAAAATTATAGTTTGATGTTGTCACGGTGCTTGTAAGAACATTCCTTGGGTGTCATTCAACTACTACTCATGCTGCCTGACTTCAGTATAGAAATTATGAATGTTGTGTAGTGTAAATATTTTACTTGCGATTGTAAATATTTGCATTCTTAGACTAATTATGTCATTTATTTACAGCATCATGTCAAAAACTTTTGTTAGTGGTATTTGACATCAATGCTTTCCAAATATGAATGATGTCAAAAAGAGTAGTTTTTTAAAGTAAAATTTTCCTTATGTAGGGCTGAATATATCTTAATGACTCCATTTCTCTTTTAAATTTTGGTAACATAAATTAGTTTTTCATACCTTTTCAGGTAATTGATAATAAATTATTTTAGTTGAATAAAGAAGTCACATCCAGTCAGTACCACCTCCCACTACCACAGTTTTTTCCAATTCAACTTATACTGTGAACCCCTTTTCTGCTTCAGTT
Source organism: Cheiracanthium punctorium (assembly GCA_038373885.1). NCBI lineage: Eukaryota > Metazoa > Arthropoda > Arachnida > Araneae > Cheiracanthiidae > Cheiracanthium > Cheiracanthium punctorium. Next base: position 131,803 of record JAWZYV010011992.1, read on the forward strand.
TTATCTGTAGACCACTTTAAAAAAATTAATATAAGAAATAGAACTGAAAACATAAAAAAGGAGAAAACTCAGTAAATACAGGGTAATGCAAAACTTTATTCCCAAATGGTAATAACAAAAAAATTGAATTGGATAAGAAACATTGGTAGATCCAGAGAGGGTGGAGAGGTGCATGTTGCCACTCCTCCCAGACAAACTAGACTGCAAAATGACTTAAAAAAAAATTAAATGCATTAAAAAATAAAAAGAAATGAAATGTGCCTTCCGATTTTCTTAATATTAGACAGAATATTTGTTTGTACCCTTTTTTCTTAAGTTTGTTGTAATTATACTTATCCAAGAGACAGTTTTCACAGAAACTAGTTTTCTAATACATCCGTTTATGGAAGTTTCTTTTTCTTTTCCTTTTCTACAATAAAACTAACTTCAGGATTGCTGCTGTAAATGTGTGCCAGATTAAAATTTTATGTTTATAATTTATTATTATTTTTTAAATGAGCAAGGAATTTATTTTAATGACACTTTTCATTTTTGGAATGCATTTTCTTTTCAGCTATCCCTTCTCTTGCTTAAGAGACATAACTTAGAGACATAAGAGATATAACTTAGCAGTTTCATTGTAAAATATATATTAATAAAAATAACTATAGGAATTAAGAGCTTTTTCTATAACTAATTCATGTATATCACTTCAATGTATTAAAAAAAAGTATTTTTCAGTGTTCTGTCTAAAAACCTATGCCTTCCTGAGATGTAGTAATTTTTGTGAGTGAAATATATTTTTAATTTCCAGTAGAATACATTTTTAACAGTTTCTCTATGTGACCTGTAAGACTTAACTGTATAGGTAAATAGGTTACTAATTAAATAGTTTATTTTCTCAAATAAAGCAATTAAGTAATTTTACTACATATTTCTTGTATGTATTTATCTGAAAATTTAGGAGTTCTCTAAAAATTACTGTTTTTAGTCTTTTAATTTTTAATGTATTCCCAGAAAAAATGTTAAAGATTTTAAGTTATAAAAATTGTGTACTGTGTGTGTATGTGTTTATTTATTTGTAAATGTAATATTTTATTAATAATTTAAAGATCATTTTAAAAAGAAAATATTTTGCATACTCAGATTTCATCTGAGTATGTAAGTTTCAATCTTGCAAACTTACAAGATCTAAAACATGCACTTAAATTATTTCTGGAATTTTGTTTGTTTGTTTGTTTGTTTATGCATAGTTAGATCTTGGTTATTAAAATTAATATTTGCAAACATTTAGAAAATTTCAAAATTTGTTTTGAATTGATTTCCAAACTGCAGGTTGTTGTGTAATGCAAAAATAATCTAAACATTCTTTTTTCAAATAGCAATTGCATTAAGTTAAGAAAGTGTTTCCTAATCTACTGTTTCCTTTCTTCTTTTAATTTAAGAGCACAAGAATAGTTATAAAACATCTCACATTAGTAAAGAGGATGAAAAATGGAAGGTATGATTTCTTGTCTGTAATCAAAGTCTTTAGGATAGAAATCATACTATATATTCAGTCAAGAAACAGTATCATTCAGTGGTTATTAGAAATCAACAAACAAATATGTTACCTGATTGTGAGAAATTTGTTTATTTATTTAAGAAATATTGAAAAAAATTATTGAATAAAAATGAGTGCATTAGATGAGTTTAATTTTCATGAAAAATACCTAATATTCAGTGTTTTCTGAAAATATTTGCCAGAGTTTGTTATATAGAAACTCATCTATATTCATTATTTTATTTTTATAGCAAGTATGAATTGAAATGTTTGCTGTCATAGAAAAGGCACAAAAATATTCTTGAGAATGACTTTTCTGTTTTTCTCGTCCCAGAAAAATATATTTATAACATATCTGGGAATACTAATTTGCCATTGTTATATGAATCAAAAGATTTTATTTTTAGTTATATTTAGCTTTTTTAATTTTTAGTTAATTTTTTTAGTGTAAAATGTTTTGATGGTTAAGTGCATGAACTTTGTTTAGGTGCTCAATTTTTAAAGATACCTTTTACTTAATTTTATATTTATATGGGTTGTGTTGTAAACTGTGCTAGATATTTTATAGACATTAGAAATTACTCAGGGTTCCAATAAAATAAGAAAAAAACAAATAATTTTAGAATAAATGTTTAAACACATTTGTTTGTAGTTTTAATGATAAATTAACTTTTGTTACCATATTTTAAAAAAGTATTTAAATTTTATGAAGAGATTTTAGAAATTAATTTTATATTTTATTGCAAATGCTTTGCCAAATGCAAGTAGTTAAAGCTGTTCAGTGATGCTTTAAAAAAAAAAAAAAAAAACTATACTTCACAGAGAGTTGCTACTTAGTCTCTAAAACAAAATTAGGTAGCTTATGTTTCCTTTTCAGAATTTTTTTTAAAAGTACATGTTAATGTGTATGTTAAGATCTAGAATTGTTAGAACAATCCATTATAAAAAGAATAAATTACAGTAATGCAGAATTCTACTGTTATGTGCCATGAACATTTGTCCCATTTGTACAGTAACAGAATTCGAAGAAATTCTGTCACCATAATATTTTGCTGTATCATCAGTTAGTGATTGGTCCTGTCAGGGATTGAATCTGTTGAGTTAGATTAAAGGTATTGTCTCATTAAGTCAAGTCATTAAAAACTGAATTGTCTTCATGGCTGTAGTTTAAGCCAAACATGTTCTCCTTGTTAAATAAAATGAAATGCAGGTATTGAGACTGTCCCATGCAAGCCCCCTAAAATTTTTGGTAAGAGCTATTGGGCATGTTTGCTGTTTTCTACAGATACAAGCCCTTGGACTAAAACAGATTTTAACAGTTCAAATTATTTGGCAATAGCTTGTGAAAACACAAAAAATCATTTGTTTCAGTGACAAAAAGTCCTATATGTGCATTTAGTATATTGCTAGCATTTGGCTCTTGAAAAGTTGACCAAGCATTGAATTTGCTAAAGAAAATTGATGACTGTCAGCACAGCGAAAAAGTGAAAGAAAACAGAATTGACTGGTAGCAACTCTGATTGACTCTATTTTATGTTATTGCTATGTATTTATTGTTGATAAAAGAACATTTCTGTAAATGGCTGGTGGTTTTAAGTTTCATCAAAACTATGGAATTGTAAAAAGTCCCACATTTTTAAGATAGACTTTAGTAATTCCATGGGCCATCTTAAACTCTTGATGTTTAATGTGGCCTTGGAAATTAAAACGTTAGGTCACCTCATGGTAGTGGCGAAGTATACTTGTCCCTGTTTTAAGATGTCACTAAGCTTTGAACTATGGTCTTTTATTTCAAATAAAGTAAATTTTGCATTTTGCTTGTTTAGAGAAAGAAGGCTAGAAATTTTCACCATTTTCAGAGTTCTATGCCAATATTAATAAATATGCTTTTTTTACCCAGGCTTTTACTCGCATCTTATTTTAATGCTTATGTTCTTGAAAATCTCTGTGTTGTCATTACAAAAACAAGCCCTTCCCCCTCCTCTCCCCCAAAAAGCATATTAGGTAAATGTTTTTGTTATTCTTCCCCTGTTTGCTAAATTAGTTATAGTTTCGTGCATTTTACATGGATTGGATGATCATTAATTTCAAAAGAAAAGATGTTTTGAGTTATATTTAATATTCATTTACAATGAATTTTGTTGCACTTGCAGCAGACATTCTTTTGATCTTCAGAAATTAGTGACATTGTACAAATGACAAAGTAAAACTTTTAAAATAAATTATACTCATGCTTTTATAACTATTTTCTAAAGTAGCAATGTCAAGAGCTTGGAACTTGCGTGACTGAACGGAGAATAACAGAAAGGGGGATTGGATATGTTAGCATGGCATAAGTAGAGACACTCTGCTTACAAAGAAAGCTTTTAGCCTTCTCTAAAAGAATGAAATTTACATAGAATATAAAAATCTTATGAAAGGAAAATCTCTTTTATTATTTGCCTTATTTTTCTCTTTATTTACATTAATGTAACAATTTGTTACTGAAAGTCATTGGTTGATGATTAATTAAAAATGGAGTTTTTTAAATTTATTTATTTAAAGTAAATTTTTGTGTCTTCATTGTGAAATGTTGAATTGAATGAATTGTTAGTACAGAGGGCATGATTGTCAGCATTATTGTTATTATTAAGTTTAAGAAATTTTATCTTTTGCATAAACTTTTGTTAACTTCTTGAATGTATAAAACTTTTTATTTTGTTTTTCGAATTCGAAGCAATGTTACTTTGATAATTCAAAATCTAGTCCTTTAAGTTTTGCAGGATGTACATAGCTGTGATTTGTTCATTTTTCTCGTTCTGTTAATTTTTCCTTTATAATATAAAATAATTGTAAAGCAGGTGTTATATATTTTTGAAATGCTCACTTATTTATTATTATTGTTTAAAATGAAACTGAAATTATATGTAATTTTTTAGACAATATTTGTGTAAAATGGCAAGTTGTATTAATCTAAGTGTTTTGGGTTTTTTAAATTTTTTTCATGAAGAGTTTGTTTTTATAGTGCTTCGTGATCTCAGTTATTTCAATAAAAACTGTATTTAATATTGAGTGTTCTTATTTATTTCATTGATGTGACATTCTTCAATATATTTATAAACGTTTCTTCAATATATTTATAATATATTAATAAAATATTCTTCAATATATTTATAATATTACAAAAAAAGTAGTTAGTTTTTAATTAAATACTTACAGTTAGTATACTAAACACAGTTAAACTTGGTTTCAATGATACTGAAAAGATCAGATAATTACTTGACTAGAACGAGTTACAGACGTTAAATGGAGCAAGCCTGTGTCGCGCAGTACGTAGATTACAAAATAACAATAATGGATGCACAAAAATGCAAGATCTTTCGGACTTTTTCAGAGCTTTAAAATATCGAATTTACAACACTTGGCGCATTAATCGCCTATCCAAAAAATGTCACCATGCATTGCATTAGAAACACTTAAAAATTCCTCCGGTCAACGCAACCCCCCTCTCCCCTCCTAGGCAGATTCCTTGCGTAGCTTTGCCTTAACAGAACACAACACACTAAATTGGCTAATTCGAGCGCAAGTAACGAATTTTCAAAATTCCCAATAAAATCGTCATAACTTAATTTTATAAAATAATGCTAAGCTGGGTTCATTTTTCGAAACTTTTTTTTTGCATCCTATTTGGCAATTTATCACAAAAGCCGCCAATATTGGCGATTATAAAACACTTTCTTACGCAAAATATTTTTGCGCCAAATTGGGCGATGCACTGTATTTGAATCTTGCTAGATTTCAATTCAGTGGTTAAGGCAAAGCAACATGAGGGCTATCTAAGGAGGGATTCTTTGGGCGAAAAACTTTTTTAAAGGTTTCTGACGCGTGTTCACGTTACACCTGGAGAAAATCACCCAAAATAACGTTAGATCGATTGCCACTGGGTAGACCAAAATCCAGGACAGAAGAGAATCTGAAGAGAAAGCTGCATATCACTATTAATGTAATTTTGTAAGACCCTGTAAAAAAACATTAAAATTTATTTCCGTCTTGTATATCTGAAGAGGAAGCAGTTATAAAAACATAGACATACTTAATGTATTGTGCTTGGAAAGAATGAATGCCTCTACACTGTAATAGACAGTAATTTATTGAAATTATTTTGAGTGCTAGAAAAGTAGATGAGAAATTTTGAACATATTTTCGACTGACACTGTCCACTTATCTGTAATAGATAACGCCCGTTACTACCTTTTTGGGGCACTCTGTATGTATCCTGGCGCTATCTATAATGTTTGTTTTGTACGCTCATCGCTCATTTGTGTGCGTTTTCACGTAGTGTCTCTGGGAACGTTTCAGCGCCTAGAGACAAAACGGGGATACGGAGCCAAAGGGCGATTTTTGAAATCGCGCCAATGGGAATCCTAAAATAGGAATTGATCGAGCTTTTGTATGGAATCAGTTCTCTTAAATATGGCCAGGATTACTAAGAATTTCGGGAGACAAGTAAGGAATGCGCTTCTTAGATAATGACGGAATAGGGCTCTTTTTACTTGGTTGAGATTTGTACCAATGTTTTAAAATTTTTCCTTTATAGAGGATTTTTAGGATATTAAGATGCGCGGTATCTCGGACCACATTGTGCGGATTGTTTACTTTGTCGTATCTGCTCATAGGGTCGTTTCGATTGTTAGGATTTTGTGAATGACGTCCACCCGCATTGAGCTAAAGCACATTTTACCCACTTGCTGTTCAACATCAGCTCTTATGATGACACTTAAAATGTGTAGCAACCCTAACCTAAATGAATTTAATGACAAATACTGTTAAAACCAGCGATATATAATAGTGTTACGAATTTTCGGGGCAACCCGCTGCTCTGGGGCTTAAAATGGTTTAAAATTCGTATTCTACGCTTCAAATAGATAAATTTTGCTTTTTGTTGCACCAAAATCGGCCAATTAGAACCGGAGATACGGAGGTTTCGGTTTCCCATTCAAATATAAGGGGTTTCTAGAAAACTCGAGAAATATTGGTCCTAGGGCTTCGATCTCTTCACATTTGAGGACTTATTTTTGGCGCCAAATTTAGGGATATTTCGCCAAAAGTCGCCAAGCTTGGCGACTTAGTCATTTGGCGCGATTTTCCCAATGGGGCCTGGAAGTTGTTTTTCCTGCATTAAAAACGCATAATAACCTAACATTTCTCTTCTATGACGTAATCAGAAGTCCCGCTTTATCTGGAATCTTCGAGGAATATACTTTTCTAGAAACTGCTCGCAGCTTCTGCCTACTCTATAAATTCCACCAGCGCGCTGCCCCGACAGTTCAGTGCGAGTTGAACGCTCAATGTGTGAAGAGCTGTCAGTGAGAGTACGCTTGCTTTGTGAATTGATAGTGCTATAGAAGCCGTGTTTTAGCTTGCTTTACGAGGCTGTCTTCAAAGTGCTGTGTGTACATTCTTCATTGCTGTGTCTTAAGGGATTGTGTACGATATCTCTTGAATATTTTCACTGAATTTTTGCCTGTGAAAGTGACTTATTTTGTGTGAGAAATACAGCATTTGTGAGAGCTTCTGATCTAAGAGAACTGTTAAAAGCACATTACTGTTTAATTGTGCTTGTGAATTTTGTACAGCTGATTGTTCCCCGAAGTTCTAGAAGCAATAAAGTTATATTCCATCCTGACCATTGGACTTTTTACCAGCACGTTCTACACCAACTGGACTTTGGAACGACGAACCCCGGAAACAAGAAGAGTAGTTCCGCAACATTTGGTGTCAGAATCGGGATTCTAAAGAAAGACTTTAATTCTCCAGTGCATGGTTTTGACTAGACGAAAAATGGAAGAACAACTTCAATAACTCATGGAGATGATGAAGGAGATGAAGTCCGGACAAGACGAGATGAAAGCCGGACAAGCTGATTTGGAAAAGAAAATTGAAGCCGGACAAGACGAAATGAAAACCGGACAAACCGGTTTAGAGAAGAAAATTGAAGCCGGATTGGTCGGACTAGAAAAGAAAGTGGAAGATGGACGAAGAAAAATAGAAACCGGATTAGATGAGTTAAAAACCGCTCACGAAGATATGAAAACCGGGTTAGAGGAAGTGAAGAAAAGAGTATCACTCCTGGAAGAAAGTCAAGCGAAATACGAGGAAAGAATTGAGGTAAAGATCAATCACAAGTTAGAAGAAAAACTGGACAGTTTGGTAAAGCTGGGAAAGGTACCAGAAAACATCGGGTTGTCGTCAAGCCACCCAGCAGTGAAACTAACGCCTTATGACGGAAAGACTCCCTGGAAAGCTTACAAGACCCAATTTTCGATCTTCGCCAGAGCCAATGGTTGGAGCGAGTCCGAGAAAGCGAACCAACTGGCCGCTTCCCTTAGCGGAGATGCAATTAATGTATTGCAAACTATCGGAGTGACGAAGATAGATTTTGACGCCCTTGCCAGTGCCTTGGAGATGAAATTCGGAGAGAAGTGCCAGAAAGAATATAGTAGAATCCAACTTAAGTCAAGGATGCAGAGATCTGGCGAGACCCTTCAAGAGCTGGCTTCGGACATAGATAGGCTGTGTCATCTAGCCTACATGGACCACCTTTATAATGTCCGAGAAGAAATGGCAGTGCGTCATTTTATTGAAGCCATCCGTGATCCAGAAACCCAAAAGTCACTTATGTTGGAGGATTATCAGGATTTGAAATCTGCTCTCGTCTTCGCAATGAAGCTAGAAGCAGCTCAGCGGGCCATCAGGAAAGATCGTCATGCTGTTAGAGCTGTCACGGTCCAAGAGGGAGCTGACAAAGACACAGAGAGCGTCGAGAAGAGGTTGAAGAGAATTGAAGATCTCATAGAGAGAAAATTAAGATCCGATAGAACGAGAGATCGCCCAAAGAAAGTGAAATGCTGGAAGTGTGGCGTCGAAGGCCATGTACAAAAGCATTGTGGTCGAAAGTCTCATGACCAGCAAGAGAACTCTAAGAACATGAAAGAGGGAAACTAGGAGGTGGCCATCTCGCGGGGCGGAGGTTGCCAGATAGTCAAAAGCCCCACCTAAAAGTCTTGCAGATTTCATCAGTGAATGGCGGCAGTAATAGACTCTTCGTACTGGGATACGTTAATGGTTCCCCATGCCACATGGTGATTGATACTGGCGCGAACGTAACCATCATAAGGACGGATCTGGCCAAGAAATTAAATTTGAAGATTATCTGGACTCCGCCCTCGCTGACCCTCCAGACTGTGACAGTTGACAAGATCGAAGTGGGCGGAAAAGCGCAAGTAGAAATCACGTTTGGAAATGCCAGATACGACCATGTGGTATATGTCGCCAATATTACACACTCTTTTATTCTCGGACTCGACTTTTTAAAATCACACAAATTTAACTTGGACTTTAAGAATAATGAGCTTCGTTCAGACTCAGAAAAAATAGCTGCGTTCGACATTAAAAATGAAGCAATTTTACCTATTCAGCAAATAATAGCCCAGACTGATATCACTCTTCCTCCAAGAACTGATTCTATAACTTCTGGAACAGTTAAAGAAAGCAATAAATTCCGGCTAGGATTAATCGAACACCCAAACAATAGTGATTCCGTCAGAGGAGTACTTGTGGGAGCAACACTTGTGGACGTGGACTTGTCGAGAACAGAAATTCCAGTTAGAGTAGCAAATGTGACGGACAAGTCGAAGGTGATAAAGAAAAATGAAGTGTTGGCGACATGCACTCCTGTTACCTGCATTAATAAGAACATCAGCCAAACGACAGCTAAATCTTTCGAGTGCCTGACGAAGGAATTGATACAAGACGTGGAGTTAACGGCAGAACAGAGAAGGGCTGCGGAGAAAGTGATAAGTGAATTTGAAGACCTCTTCTCTCGTACGTCCGGTGACTTTGGCCGTACGAGGTTAATGAAACATAGAATAGACACAAGCAGCCATTCTCCCATCAAGCAACATCCTAGGCGGCTGCCGTTTGCTAAGCAAGAAGAGGTGAACAGACTTTTAGAGGAGATGCAGCGTGATGACGTCATCGAGTCATCGACTAGTCCCTGGGCCTCGCCAATTGTTTTGGTCCGGAAGAAGGATGGTTCCACCCGGTTCTGCGTTGACTACAGACGTCTGAATGACATTACAAAGAAAGACAGCTACCCTCTTCCCAGGATTGACGACACTTTGGACACTTTATCGGGAAATGCATGGTTTTCCACTCTGGATTTGAAGAGTGGTTACTGGCATGTGGAAATTCATCTCGACGACCGCGAAAAGACTGCGTTCACCACGGGACAAGGATTATGGCAGTTCAAAGTTATGCCTTTTGGACTCTGCAACGCACCTGCTACATTCGAGCGTCTAATGGAGACAGTGTTGAGAGACTTTCCTACGAAGCATGTCTCGTTTATTTGGATGATATCATCATCGTCCGAAGGACTTTCGAAGAGCATCTCGAGAACATCCGAAAGGTGCTGCAGAAGTTAAAAGAGGCAAACTTGAAACTGAGTCCATCGAAGTGCAACTGCTTTCGTCGGGAAGTACGTTATCTCGGGCACATAATATCCGCCCGCGGAGTCCGAACCGATCCCGAAAAGACCTCCGCAGTCCAGAACTGGAGTCGTCCGGAGAATATCCATGACTTAAGAAGTTTTCTCGGTCTGTGTACTTACTATCGAAAATTCGTGAAGGGCTTTTCTCAAATTGCAAGACCTCTTCACAAACTGATCGAGACTGGACGAAAATTTCTATGGACTGAGGAATGCGAGGACGCATTCAACGAACTGAAGACGGCTTTAACATCTTCGCCGATCCTGTCGTATCCTCACCCTGACAAGCCATTTATCCTGGATACAGACGCAAGTAAGGAGAGTGTTGGAGCAGTTGGAGATAGATGGCCAAGAACACGCCATTGCTTACTGGAGCAAATGCCTTTCAAAGGCAGAACGTAACTATTGTGTTACGAGAAAGGAACTTCTTGCTATCATTAAGGCCGTGGAGCACTTCCAGCATTACCTGTACGGCCGAAAGTTCCTGCTCCGAACGGACCATGCCTCTTTAACCTGGCTTCTAAATTTCAAGAATCCAGAGGGCCAAATAGTAAGGTGGATACAGCGATTACAAGAATATGACATCGAGATACGTCATCGGAAAGGGGCATCTCATGGAAATGCAGATGCTTTGTCAAGAAGGCCCTGTATAGACAGCTGTCACTATTGCTCTAGGGCAGAGAAAAATTACCATCTGAAACATCCCGTTGTCCGCCAAGTTACATCATCGACACCATCCCAAGATCCCTGGAGTGACGAAAATGTTCGAGCGGACAAATTAGCAGACTGCGACATCAAACCTATTGTGGAATTTATGGAAAAATTCAGCGCTAAGCCCAGTTGGCAAGAAATATCATCTTACAGTCCGGCAACAAAACAGTACTAGGCTTTATGGGATTCGCTTCGACTGAGAAATGGAGTCCTGTATCGTAAATGGGAGACGGACGACGGCAAGATGCTCCGATGGCAGTTAGTACTCCCTCGCTCGAGGTTTCCGAAGGTTCTCGAAGAGCTGCATAATGGCTTAACTGGGGGCCATTTTGGCGTAATGAAGACCCTGCAGAAAGTTCGCGAGCGCTTCTACTGGGATAGGTCTCGAGGCGATGTCGAAAAGTGGTGTCAAGCTTGTGACGACTGTGCTGCCCGTAAAGGCCCGAAGAAACGAAGCCGTGGATAAGTACATCGTTACAATGTAGGAGCGGCTTTCGAGAGAAATGCCCTTGACATCTTGGGACCTCTTCCGCGAACTTCGGATGGCAACAAACACATTCTAGTTGTCATTGACTATTTCTCTAAATGTCCCGAAGCGTTTCATATTCCCGATCAAGAAGCTACGGCCGTAGCAGAGGTACTGGTGCAAGAATGGATTTCCAGATATGGAACCCCTCTGCAACTTCATTCCGACCAAGGAACGAACTTTACCTCTGCAGTCTTTAAAGGACTATGTCAACTTCTCGGAATAGACAAAACCCAGACTACGCCTTTACACCCACAATCCGACGGCATGGTGGAGAGGTTCAATCGCACAGTTTTGAACAACCTCTCGCTCCTGATATCTAGGAATCAAGAGGACTGGGACAAGAAACTTCGTCTTCCCGCCGATCTAGTGTTCGGCCGCCCTCCAGACGCGCCTTCATCGCCAGAAGAGTACATGGAAAATCTTCGGGCACGGTTTGAAGACGTGCATCATTTTGCTTAGGAGCGGATCAACTTGAACACGGAGAGGATGAAGACTCGCTACGACACGAAGGCTACGGGACATAACTTCAACGTAGGTGACAGAGTTTGGCTATGGAATCCTACTCGACGGAAAGGCCTGTCTCCCAAGCTGCAATCGCCGTGGGACGGTCCTTACACAGTCCTAAACCGGCTTAATGACGTCATCGTACGGATTCGTAAGTCACCTAACTCGAAGCCAAGAGTTGTACATTACGATCGGCTAGCCATCTACCACGGTTGTAATTAGTTATTTGAATATCAGACCATGGTCACTATGGTGTAATTCCTCCTTTCTTTCAACTCTCAGTTCTTTCCTGTCTTTCTCTTCTCTTCCTCTTTCTTCAACTCTCTTTCATTCACTACTTACTCCATGTTTAGTGTACATATTTGTAATATATTGGCTTTTATTAATGCGTATTTGTTTATTACATTTATTACTTATTAGTGTAATTGTTTAGTATGTCTATTATTTATTTATTAGTGTGTATTTGCTTAAATTATGTTGTTAAGATTTGGTTAAAGGTTGGACACTGTATATATTTCTGTGACCTCCTAACTGAAGGATTGTACTGCCCGGGACGTGCAGTCCTTGGGAAGGGGGCAATGTTACGAATTTTCGGGGCAACCCGCTGCTCAAATAGATAAATTTTGCTTTTTGTTGCATCAAAATCGGCCAATTAGAACCGGAGATACGGAGGTTTCGGTTTCCCATTCAAATATAAGGGGTTTCTAGAAAACTCGAGAAATATTGGTCCTAGGGCTTCGATCTCTTCACATTTGAGGACTTATTTTTGGCGCCAAATTTGCGATATTTCGCCAAAAGTCGCCAAGCTTGGCGACTTTTTGGTCATTTGGCGCGATTTTCCCAATGGGGCCTGGAAGTTGTTTTTCCTGCATTAAAAACGCATTATAACCTAACATTTCTCTTCTATGACGTAATCAGAAGTCTCGCTTTATCTGGAATCTTCGAGGAATATACTTTTCTAGAAACTACTCGCAGCTTTTGCCTCCTCTATAAATTCCACCAGCGCGCTGCCCCGACAGTTCAGTGCGAGTTGAACGCTCAATGTGTGAAGAGCTGTCAGTGAGAGTACGCTTGCTTTGTGAAGTGATAGTGCTATAGAAGCCGTGTTTTAGCTTGCTTTACGAAGCTGTTTTCAATGTGCTGTGTGTGAATTCTTCATTGCTGTGTCTTAAGGGATTGTGTACGATATCTCTTGAATATTTTCACTGAATTTTTGCCTGTGAAAGTGACTTATTTTGTGTGAGAAGTACAGCATTTGTGAGAGCTTCTGATCTAAGAGAACTGTTAAAAGCACACTGTTTAATTGTGCTTGTGAATTTTGTACAGCTGATTGTTCCTCGAAGTTCTAGAAGCAATAAAGTTATATTACATTCTGACCATTGGACTTTTTACCAGCACGTTCTACACCAACTTTACTGAGTAGTATAAAGAACATTAAGGTATGACGAAGCTGTCCGACTTGGCGTCTAGTATTGTATAGAAGGAATATTTGTATTTTTTAACACTTTCCTACATGGTTGAGAAGTGTTTATGATTTCGGTTTGTCTTAACTTCCCATGTGTCCGTCCTCCCGTAAACATGCATCGATTTCTACGAAATTCATATATGTTACTAGCCGCCTCTGGCGACCAGTTGGTTCACCATCTTAATAAATCTTGTGTTTCTCACCGGCTTCCATGGCACTGAAATATCTCGGATTCTGAATGGAATTTAAAATTAAGATTGTTGCAGACAGGGCAGCCCTAGGGTAAGGGGCGCCCTCTGCTAACGTAAAAAAGACTCCCTTTTAGGCTCTACCCTAGTAGCAATGACTGCTTGTTTTCTGCTCGGTCGTTCATCGACTCATCGTTAACTCATCGACTCGTCGAATTCAGTCATCGGCAAGTGCACTTTTGTTAATCTGCAATAGATGAATTTTTATTCATGAATAGAAGTGATCTAGACGAGCAGTTTCGCCGATGGGAAACCGAAAATCAATATCTTATCCGAAACTGCAGCTCTATAGTCAACGGGCCTTGCAAGTGTCCCCAGTAGTTTACACTTTACCCAAATTCCTATAAATATTTGCGTAATTTAGATGTGCCTTTGCATAATCTAAGGGGAATTTTGAACAATTCTTGAATTAATCGCATAATTTACTTCAAATTTCTTGTATTGGGGTTGGTGGGGTATCCCCCCCCTTGCCCCCTCCCACAAAATTTAAATTTGAAAAGAAATATTTACAAAAAAATGTAAGTATTTATTATATAAAAATCGTTTGTAATATTTAAATAATTTTTAAAAAAAGTGTTTAAAAAAAAGAAAAGAAAATCTATTTGAGCGTCAGCTGCATTATAAGAAAAACGGAAACTTCATTACAATGAGCAACTCTTTTGAAAGCTCTTTAATGTAAACAGCAAGAAGAGAAATCAGTTAATTTTTAAAAGTTATCCAAGAAATATGAAAGTTAAAATCACACTAAAATTCCTATACAATTGGCAATATTGTTTTTTAATTATTAATTATGAATGTTGTTGCTACTTACATACATTGGTAAAAAGTGAAATTAATTTCTTACCAATCGAATAATTTGACTATTATTAATAATAGCTGAACAACACTTTGTCAAAATTTCACCCGAAGTCCCAATCTGAGACTAAAATAACCGTTACTTCACACTTTGCCTTGTACATGGCAAGATTCGATGGTCTAGGGGTAGCGCACTGATCTCGTTATCAGTACGCTCAGTGTTCGGGCCCGGGGGAGGAAGAATTTTTTTTTTTTCCAGAAAAACGGAAATTTAGCATACAAAAAACGAAAATATAATAAACAGAACGGGCATTTTTTGAAAATTTTGCTGCCAGTCGTTTATTTTTTATTAACAAATATATTTTAAAGTTTATCGGTTTCTTTTCGTTATTTCATCGGTGTCATCGGGAAACGATGATCGGCTTTATGGTCTCCCGAGCGGACATTTTGTACCAGTTGCCGATGACATTTCCACTTTTTGGGATGAAAAGCCGTGATCGGCCATTGCTCACTCTCTTCGGATTTAACTCACCCGCCTCTCATCGACCGATGAGTTATTGCTACTAGGGTACTTAGTTTTAGAGTTCGACATGACGCCCCTTCGAAGCCGACATCCGATGCGAGGATTACCTTGCTTACCATGTCGGGCCGCTCTGGTTAGAAAAATAAGATTGTTTAATGATAAAAAGGTACAAATTATTTTCGCCCTATATAAATTCTGAAGTGCTTCTAGATGTATCGGCCGTTATCAAAAAACGGAAAGGAAAAAAAAAAAAAAAGTAGGAAAATCTGAAACGCTTTCAGATTTTATATACGCACTAAAGTGCTATATATTAAAAGCGGGTCATAATCTTCCCTATTTTCTTTCCTTATTCCATTAAGTCGGAAAGTATTGTATCATTATTCATGAGTATGATTTAACAAAATTAAAATTGATATTTCTAACATCCATTTTCTGGATGTAATACATTAGAAATAAAGGGGGTGTAAGACTCACAGAAAAATGCATAATTCGAACTGAATGAAAGTTTCAAAAACTTATTTTTTGTTTGTGTAAGATTTTTTCGGATTTGTGTACTTGACCGCAGCTGCTTATAAATTCACCTCAAAAAAAAAACGCTGAATTGTATTTTTTTTAAGATAGTTTTTTTTTTGTATATTATAGGAACAGTATTTTTATCGTGCGATAAAAAGAAGCCTGTTTGTTAATCCAGGACTTTAACTGTATTTATTCCAATTTCATTCAAATCCGTCAAACCGTTTCAGCGTGAAAGAGTAATAAACATACATACAAGCATTGATATTTATAATATTAGTAGGATTTCCATGCACTGTACCATGTACCCTCTTGAAAATGGTGCACGTAGCCTTTGTAGTTCTTCTACAAGACAGCTCAAAAGATTTCTAATACATGACACTCTATGGGCAGTCATTCTTTAAAGGTATTTTAGATGTATTTGCTTATTGAAAATTAAACAAAAGTGACACATGTTATTAAGGATTACAAAATCAAGCTCTTCATCGAAAATAGTGTCTGTACCTTAATAGTTTTACAGGAGAACTCAAAATAATTCCAATACAATACGTTCAGTTGTAGTTTAGAGGCATTCATCTATTTAAAGCACAATACTATCTTACTATGTAATACTACGTTATATCTCCATCAAAAGTCGTCACCATTGGCGACTTTTGCGATAAATCTCCAAATACGGTGAGAAAAAAAAGGTTTCAAAAAATGATCCTAGCTTGGCGATATTTTCATTATTTGACGGAAATCAAAAACTATATATAATGTGGTGATATTAAGGTATTATTTTAAATTGAATTTCGAAAATTCGTTACTCGCCCTCTAATAGACCGATTTAGAGTGTTGTTGTTGTGTTAAAGCAAAGCTGCGCAAGGGCGGTCTGCTTAGGGGATGTGTGTGTACGCGAGTTGGAAAGTGTTTCATAATCGATGCGTTTGGCATAATTTATCTTTCTTGTTCTTTGCAATGTGGTATGTCTTAGAACCTCTTGAACCTTTGGCTACTAAGAGAACACATACTCCCACAGAAAGATTAAAAATTTCAATCGATATTGTTGGGACAAACAATAGTGATTGAAGAGTTAAATTCAGTTAAAGTGTAGTCAAAGAGTTAAAATACACAGGAAAAAATAAATAAAAAATCGAGGGACTCGATTATAGGACTCGAAATAGTGAACAGGTATTCGGCCGAATAGTTGTGGCCGAATTCTGCAACATATTCAGCTGAATAATTTCAGAACTAAGAGAAAAAAAAAAAAAAGTATTTTTAACAGGTATTTTTAAATGCATTTGCAAATAATATTGCTTAGTTATATTCTATATGTTAATTTGATATTATAAAATAAGTCATTGAATTTTAAGCTGAATGAAAAATAATCTAATGTATTTAACAATATTACAGAAATGCAGACGTTTCTAGCTATACTTGGTGACACAACTTGACTTTTTTACTTTTCTTTACGAGGCGGGGGAATATTTTCAGATCCTCAATTACAAACATAATTTTGAAAAGCTATAAAATTTGTTTTGTCCAGAGGCTGTAAAACAAAGCATGATATGATTAAAGCATAATTACCATATTAATTACATTTACCATAGCATATTTATTAAATTATTAATACCGCAAAATTTAAGTATGCTGCTATTAGTGTAACTAAAAGGTATTTTTTCATGACCAAGATTTTTTAGTTTTACAGATGTTTACAGTTTTACTGTTGTTTGTTTTCACGCACCTACACATAATATAAAATGAATTTTAATTAATCTTTATTTAGCATTTAATTACAAATTTGAAAAGCGATATTTTATTTACAATTATAAGGAAATTTTAATAATATTCGGCCGCCGAATATTCGGTATTCCGGTTAAACTATATGTTGAATATTCAGTATCCGGCCTGAGCTATTGGCCTAAATGTATTTGGCCAAATCACTATTTGTTACATCTCTACGTATAAGAATATATTTTTGTAGCCAACTACAAAAATTGCGAGGTCTACATACTCCAAAATCTGTACAGCAGCAGTAACACAGTGACCTGCACGATATAGAAGCTGGTGCATTTTCAAGAATTTGCGCCGTAATGCAGGCCCTGACCAGCTGGTCGGCGATCGCCGAGGGCCCCCGGCCCCAAGGGGGTACCGGTGATGCATTCAAAAGTGGATATACAACTTTATAATAAGAGTAATTTGATTATTTATTTTCCAGCAATCTTACGTACTAACGCAGCGGAGGATCCCAGAAACACAGCGACGCAAGGGGGCCCCCGAAAAGTCAGGACCCCCCAATCTCTAAAATAGTTAAATGTGATTTTTAAGCGCGTAAGCCTAATTTTCAAATATTACATATTCTAAAACTCTATTCCCTCTAAATTCCTCAGTAAGAGGCAGGGCCTGATTTCCTGGAGAGCATTCGGGGCAAGCGCCCGGGCCCCCAAATTGTTCTTTAAAAATTTGTAAATTGTGAAAAAGTTTTCGAAAGAGGGGACCCTCAATGAAGCTTTTGCCCAGGGCTCCCAAATCGACAAATCGGCTCCTGAAGAGGCCCATTTTAAATCTCTAGCCGAGGGTCCCCAAGACAGCCAGTCCGGGCCTGCCGTAATGTTTAGAACTTTTCTATAGCCTGTGCAAAAAATAGAAGCCCTACACACACCAAAATCTATACAGGTTGTGTGACGGTGAACTTTGGTATAAACAAGTGAAAGAAAGCTTTAAGAATTTGTTGCATTTACGCATAGAATACAGTGATTAGCTTAACTAATGTAAAATTTAATACTTATAAACGAAGTTCTTCTCATTTCTTTAATCCCGTCACGCTAACTTTTATTCTTTTCTCCTATTGTTTGATTGTTTTTACTTCTTTCAACAAATTCGTTAAATGGGTGTTTAACATGTACTGCAACTGAACTCAAGTTTCTTTAATAAAACATAACTTTTATTTACATTCTCAGCTAAATTTTCAGTCTGCTGTTTTACATTTTCGTTGAAAAAGTTTGAAAAGTTTGATGCATACATTCATTTTTAGATAATTTAAATGTAATTCAAAAGCATTTCTTTGCTCTGAAAACGTAATAGATTTAAACTAAGAAAATTTATGATTTAAACAAAGCAGAAAGATTATTAAAATATTTATGAATATTTTGTTATATATATCCTTGCGTGTGTAAATTTAAAACAAGAAAGATAAATCATGCTAAAAGCATCGATTATAAAATACTTACCAACAAAACAATATTTTTGCGCCGAATTTTGCGATGTATTTTCCTTAAATCTGCAAGATTTCAGAGATAAGATAATGCTGTATTATCACTATTAATGCAATTTTATGAGACCCAGTAAAAGATCTTTAATTTTTTTTTCATCGTTTAATTGACGAATATAAAAATGGACACTAATTGTCTTGTGCTAGAAATGTATTAGTGTGTCTCAAATACCACAGATTGTAATTGATTGGAATTCTTTTGAGCGTTCCAGTAGAAGAACCATTAATAATACAGACACTATTTTCGATGAAGAGCATTATTTTGAGAGCCTTTAATAATATGTATGTCGACTTTGTTTTCTTCCAAAAAAACGAATATCTCTAAAATGCGTTTTCAAGACTGATTGCTTATAGAGTTCAATGTAATGGATTTTTTTTTTTTTTTTTTTTCCTGCAAAAGAACTATAAATGCTACTCGCACAATTTCCAATAGGGTACATGGTACTGTACACAAAAAAAAACATAAATTTCGCACAAATCGATGTATATTTACGGCAGTTACAGAGCCGGCAGAACAGAAAGGACAAACAAACCGAAATCATAATCTTGTTGGTAAGTCAAAATATAAATATTCCTCTTATACAACATAACGGTATAATACGAACACAGAGAGCGAAAAATTTATTCTTTTAAAGGTTAGCGGTCTAAAATAATGTTGCAAATGCAAAAAAATCTAAGTTTGCAACTTTGTTGCATGTAAATCGGCTAGTGGGTTAGAAACCCTTAAAAATTCCTCCGACCAATGCAACGTTTTCCCCTGCTAGGCAGATAGCCCTTGCGACAACACACTAAATCGCTTAATTACAGCGCGAGTAACGAATTTTCAAAAATCCCAATGAAATCGCCAGAGCTTAATATTATCACATTAGATATTTTTCGATTTATCGCCAAATAATGAAAATACCGCCAAACTCTCTTCATTTTTCAAAGCATTTTTTTCGCGTCCTATTTGGCAATTTTTGCAAACATTGGCAATTTTTGAGGGAGACACACGATTTTTAGCTAATTATATAGTGGGACAATATTATATGCTTTAAATGGATGCCTGTCTCTAAACTGCCATTGAGTAGTATTGTATTGGGATTATTTTGAGTGCTCCTGTAGGACTATTAACAATGCAGACACTATTTTCGATGGAAAGGTTCATCTTGTAATCCTTAATGAGATACTAGCTGGAACCCGTCGAAATCGACGGTCACTTTATTGGCTGTGATATTAAAAAAAAAAAGGAAAAGATCAGGAATGTCACCGAGGTCTTAGACAAAACGGACAGGAAAAATCGAAGTGCGACTTGGACGTGACATGACATGTGACAGAAAGTAAACAAAAAGTTTCGCGCCATTTCTTATTTTAGCAACTGCACAATGGCGGTGAAATGATTGAAATCTTTAAAATTTGTTTTTAATTGTCTTTATTGAGTAAAAAAAGAAGAGTACATAATAAATGACGAATGATCACGATTACAGTCACAAATTCTAATTGAGTATTTTGTTGAAGACGATATTTTAGGTAAAGCCATCGACCACGGAATGTCCAGGTGAATCATCGTGAGTTATCTTGACTGCCGTGACATTCTTTGATCTAACCATTGAAAGAACAACATACGACATTCCGTGAGAAAATACGGGTTCATGAAAGTAAACGCCAACAGCATGAAGTGAAAATAGTAAAAAATGCCGGAATTCTGCTAGCGACAAAAAATCTAATCCTCCAAATGGCGATCACCAGGGCCGGCCACAGGGGGGGGGGGGGGGGTGCTGCGGATGCAAAGCACCCGGGCCCCGGCTTCAGAGGGGAACCAAATCAAAAGTATCTCTACATATTTTTTTAATCTTACATTTAATCTAACATACAGCTGGAAATTTCAATTTCATTAAATTATGTTAGTTGAATGAAAGTATTGCTACTCGGCCTTTTCAAAAGTTAAAAAACATCATTAAAAAGAGGTCCTTTTCTACTGGGTTCAATAGGATATCCCATATCACTACTCTCTCACCTTTTTTCAAAGGAGGGAAAAAACATTTGGATCCCAGGACTGGAGAGGTAGAGATGCACTGCACACTCTTCTTTCCTCTTTTGTTGCTAAAGCTAATGGTTTCCTGCGAATTATCGGGCCTGAGAACGGAATTTAAAATGACACAGACTTTATTATGGAAATCTTCAGAGAAGACTAGTGTGGAAAACAAAGAAGGAGGTTTGGCAGAGTCGTCTCCAGTGTGAGGCCTGGAGTAGACATCACTTATGCGGGCCCCCTTTCGTTCTAATCATATGCATTCACACATACTTCAAACATAAATTGTTTTTTGAGTATATTGATCATACATGTGTGCGTATGTGTGATGCACATACATTTATACTGTAGGTAACACTGTCGTTTTATAATTTCAGGCCCCTTATTCAACGGGGTCCCCGGCTAACTGCCCTGTTTGCTCTCGACTTTAGTCAGGCTCTGGGTTTTGGGAATAATCTCCTTTTCTTTGTAAAAACCATTTTCATAAATTTCCCAGTTCACTGTTTCACAAAGTTATTAAAACGATCATTTCATGCCTGGATACTCATTAAGTCTTATTGTTGCGTCTGTTGCCGAGTACAAATTGACTTCTGATCAGTGACAAAAATTTAACCATTTGGTGATTTACTGTCTCAATTTGGGGTTCCCATGATTTCAGAAAATGTTTTCTTTTCTCTCCTCCATCCCACTTCTTTAGAAAAAATATACATATAAATATATAAATCCTAATCCAGAATTTTACTAGCTAGTACTGGACTGTGAAAACTATTATTAATAATTACTACATATCACAAAATTAACTCCAGATTGAAAATATAGACATTAGGTACGGCAAAATCAATGAAGACCATCCGAAAACCGTACTGGCTTTTCAAATTTTTTTCCTGTGTTCAATAATAAATCAAATTTAAAGATAAAAATGTATGAAATATGAAATGAACGCAAATACAGTTCCTGATAAGTCATTCGGGGCCCTAAAAGACTTAAATTTGGGGTAGGCTTTAATGCAGTGGAGTCACTTGAACGCGAACATTTATGAAAAAATAAATATTTGTCCGAGTTAAATTAGTTGATGTTATCTTAACTGCAAACATAGTAAATCCTAAAACTTGACGGTGCACTTCAATCTACTCTCCTCTGAACTTTACAAGACGCTCTACATAGATTTGTATAAAATATAAATGTAAATGATTTGTTCAGCTATAAAATGAGTCCATGTATGGTCATTATTTCACTTTACGTTCAGGCAATATTAGCTAAAACAGTTTTGATGGTAAAGTTCTCGAAAGTTATATCTTAAACTGTGTTCTAAGAGCGTAATGTTGAAGAAACAAAATCTGCCTCAATGTCGGTTTTTGCACACAAACTGAAGTAATACTAAAATTATGTAACTTTTTCGAAATACCCCGCTGATTATTTGGGGACTTTACATTGTAGGTACAAATAATAAGCTATCCCTTTAAAACTAAAAAACAAAGCTACGTTCTAGAAAACTTGTGGAATAATCCGGCCACAGTTGAAAGAGTTTGGTTAGTGTTAGTAGTAGTTTGTTAACAAAATTTAGATTTAAAAAAATATATACAAATGATTTAAAAGTAAAAAAGATTTTAAGAAAATTCTTCTCAGATTTTCTATATTTTGTAATTTTCCGTATATATTTGAACATTTTTAAGTGGTTATCAGCAAGCCTTGACTGTAATGAATTGTGCATACATTTTAACCTGTTTGTAGTAATTTTTTAACCTTAGCCTCCCACTGTTGCCCTTGTTTATAGTTATTATCATTTATATGCGGCATGCGGGTAAACAGTACAGCGCAAAAATCTTTTAAAGAACATGTTTAAAAATTACAGTTCAAGTGCGCTAAAGTACATAACACACACACGAACATCATACTATTGCTAAGTATTCATTTTTCTCGAATGGGAGAAGATCTCTGGAACTCAAAAAAAAAAAAAAAAAAAAAAAAAAAAAAAAAAATTAAATAAATAAATAAAAAATAAAAAATCAGGTGACCCGAGGGGCATTTTACACAGGGGGAAATCACCCTTTCTGCCACCCTTTGAAAGAAGAGTAATGGGATGGTATGTGCTGGTGCGCACGTTTGTAAATAAACCTAGAAGTATCGGATAACCATTCGTTTTCACCTTCACGTTTTCCACGTCTGGAATTAATTAAAAATAACCTGTATTGGAAATTATCTTTGAAGGTACGCAAACAAAGTCTGTTGGGTTACGAATCTGTTGGCTAAATCGACAGCACTCTTCTAGTTTTTGAGACCTAATATTTGAGCCCGTGTTTTGTTAGTTTCTTTTGCTTTCATTAACTCAAAACCATTGCAAGGATATGTTTGTATTGAACGTTATACAAATGTATTAACATCTGCATACGGTGTACGTATATTTCAGAAATAACTTGAATTTTATATAGTTCCTCAATCCCTATGCAGAATTTCCTATGCAGAATATTTCCTGGATCCCTATGCAGAAAGTGCACAATTAAACAAAGTATGCAGTTAGATGAATGTTTTATGTCTAATTTTATTATACTAGGTGTTTCAAAATAGATGTTAGTTACAGCCAGGGGCGTAGCCAGACATTTTTCATGTGGGGAGTTACGACTACTGCAACTCACATATATGCATACATGTGTGTGATAAGGGAGTGAAGAATATACATTTTGTAAGGCGAAAAATTCCTCATGGGGGGTTATGACCCCCCTAACCCCCCCCTTGGCTACGCCCCTGGTTACAGCGATTATCTATTAAATCGTAAGTGATAGAAATATACTTCCAATTAGAAAAGTTAGTCAAATTAAGAGTAGCTTTCAGATATGGCAATTATTTTACTAGGAGCTGTATACATATAAATGTACAACAACTCATTCATGCAATTTTATCGTTTGGTATTTTGGGGCCCCCCAAAAAATGCTTGCAACCGGGCCTCTTCAGATAAAAGTTCGGCCCTGGCGATCACGCGCTCCGTGCTTTATTTACCTTTTCTCACACTACCATCCATACTTATGTGAGAAGACAGGCTTTATTCTGGTTACTGATTAGTCGAGAAGAGTATGCGCATGGTCAAACTTTATCAAATGCGTCTTCAAGAATCTGCCTCTGGCTGCCTTAGTGTTTTAAGATTATAAATTCTCTTCGTTTCCGTAAATGAATATCGAAAGTGCTCTAAATAAACGACTTATATCACCTTCAAACTTACGCACATTCAGGGGCGGATTATTGCAAGTTTGTCGGGGGGGGGGCGGTTGGTTTGTCGGTGGGGGCGGTTAGTTAGAAGATTGACATATACATTCATTTTATAAGTAAAATAAGATCTTTTACAAATTTCTTTTTTCTCGGGAGGGGGGGGGCGGTCGCCCCCTCCACCCCCTCTTTAATCCGCTCTTGCGCACATTATATGACTCATCCAAGGCATGGTTTACTTACCGCATACCTTACTCAAAATGATAAGTAATAAATATAAGATAATTCAGTGTCAAAAAGCGTCTTATGAAATTAAATTCACACGTGTAAAGGCAGGCTTTATTTGGTTACTCATTGGTCGGCGAGAATACGAACGGAACGTATTGTATTGGAACTCAACCGAAAAATAAATAAATAAAAGTAATGCTGGGTTGATTCCTACCAAGGCCGGCCTAAGGGGCGTGCGGGGCCTCAGGCGAAGCGCAAGAGCAGGGCCTTTTTTCTATTATGTTTTATGTAAGTTACTACTAGCACTGCCGGTACATATTAACTTTCTTTCGCAGTATTTTTTCGGGATATATTACAACTATCTACCAAGCTCGGTCTAATGTGATAGCCAAAAAATGGCCCAGGAGCGGGGCTTAGGCGATCGACTACATTCG
Organism: Cheiracanthium punctorium; assembly: GCA_038373885.1. NCBI lineage: Eukaryota > Metazoa > Arthropoda > Arachnida > Araneae > Cheiracanthiidae > Cheiracanthium > Cheiracanthium punctorium. The sequence continues at coordinate 156,258 of JAWZYV010011992.1, forward strand.
CACCCCCCCCCCCCCCCTTGGGCCGGCCCTATTCCTACTTTAGGACCCCACTCCTCCAAGTAGGTGATAAATACATAGATGTTGTAAGCTTGACGACTTTCTGTAAAAATGTGGAAACCCTTGTGAAAGCCGCCATTTTGAACTCCGGTGCTATGATTTAACTAAGGTATATGAATGCGGCTGAGAAAATTCTAGTGTTTAGATTTTAAAAAGTTAGTTTTAGATTTCAAATGATTTCATTTACCCTTGCCAGGGTACTTACGTAATTATCCAATCGGTCATTCCCGCTAAATTATTTTTGCGGAAAATGCGCCGGCAAACTGCTACCAATCGTATTCTGAACCATTATTAATTTCATGTGTCCGGCATTATCTTGGCAAAAAAACACTCGTCTTGGTGGACCACCGGAATAATATGTAAGTACCCTTGCTATAATTAAGGTATGATTTTGGCTAAAAAATTATAGCGTTTAGATAGAAAAAAAAACCGTTTTAGAACTTCCGTAGGTGTCATGATCCCGGTCTAGGTGTTCTTGAACCAAGGTAATATGAAACAACAGCAAGGTTTATAACTGTTACTCTTAAAAGCCCTGGGTCTAAGCCTAACCCGTGGCTGTCGATCTGTCTGGAGTTTTGGACCATTTACTCCAGATGCAACAAACCAGATGCCAAATTTGGTGCAAAAATATATTTGTGTTGGAAAGTGTTTTATAACTGATGCATTTGGCATGATTTATCTTTCTCGATTTTTTTCCTGGATATGTAAAATCAATATGTCAAACAAAATTTAGAAATTTTCACATATTTTTAACAAAAGTCTGAGCTCCATGGGCGCCGGCAGCATATATTTCCCAGGAGGGGGGCAAAGACTACTTTAATGTGCGGTTAACATGTTGGAAAGAGCAAAAAAGCAAGGGAAACACTGCATAGAACAATCCAGTGGGGAGCCATTGCCCCCCCTGCCCTATGCCTATGCTGCCATCGCCCATGATGAGCTCTGGAAAATGATCTTTCTAAACTCTAAGCTATATTTCCTAAAACAGTGGATGCATTTCATTTTATTTCATTTCAAGGCCAAAGTTCCTTTCCTAAAAGCATTTTATTAATTATATTATTAAATCCTTTCTTAAAACCACAAAAATCTATTTACGTAAATTTAATTTTTATGAGAATCAGCTTCTTCCAAACTTCCGAATACAAGTTTCTGTTCAACTTCGATCACTAATTTTGAGAGCATCGATCAGTAACTTTTGAAAGTACTTTCAATCAGTAATTCTGAGAATTTCCCGGAGCCCAGCAATTGTAAAAGCGCTAAGTTCAGTGGCGTAGGAAGGCGGGGGCGGTCCGCCCCTGGTGTCACCCTCAAAGGGGTGACACCCAGGGCCCGATCATCACAATATTGGGCCCAGGGCAAACACAAATTTTGGGGCCTTTGCACCGGACCATAAATATTTTACGGGAAATTGCACGAAAACAGTCTTATGCATCTAAGTTATTTTAGATATATATAGCTACTTAAATATACTGCTTGTTTAAACACTAAATATAAATACAGTGCACACCGGTTATAACGGACCTGGGATATAACGTACTATCGGTTATAACGTACCTAGAAGCTAGGTCCCGATTGAAGCCATGAATGACATATTTTTCGATACAAATTTTTTTAAAGAATATACATTTTTTAACAAATGAAAATTTTTTATCAAACATAAATTTGTTGAAAAATACAACATTTTTGGGCCCTTGAAATTGGTGGACCCAGGGCAAATGCCCCGGTTGCCTGCCGATAAACGGGCCCTGGTGACACCCAATGGCTTGTACAGCAAAAATTCCAAAAATATCGTATGTACGGGGGGCAAAAATGCTCGTATGGGGGGTGACACCACTTATATCCGCCCCGGGTGCCACCCACTTTAGCTACGCCACTGGCTAAGTTGAACCTTAGCGAGAGTTCAAAGAACCATTCAAGGAAGCAACATCGGCCAAAAAAGGATAGCTCTCCGTTGCGTCTCTTTAAATGATGAGAACTAATAGGTTAAACATGGGTTCAGTATTAAAAATGAAAAGTTGAACTAAAAAAAATAAAAGAGAATGACGCGTCTCTTATAATGCTTCCTCATACTTATCGCCCCTTCCTTGAAACTTTTCTGGATCCGCCACTGCGCCCATGGTTAAGTTAATGACTTTGAGAATGCAACGTAATTAAATAAAAAGTTAAAAACAATAGAGACTGAAACCATCTATTTTTTAAAAGTTGTAGAAGTTGAAAGAACTTTTAGCTGAATTCCTTTCTCCTGTAGTATGCATGTCTCAAAAAATTCAATCAAAACTAACTTGTAGTTTATTTGTCGTACAAGAGATGTCACCCTACTCCTGCGGTGCAGTCACGTGGTGCGCTGCAGACATTTGCCGCAAAAATCGATTGGCTACGGGGAATAAGTCCTAAGGAAGAAGGCAATGCTAAAATGACATTGAAGCTATGATAGGTCCGTTTTAAAGATCATTCCCCTCCCCCAACCTCCTTAACTTTAGAAATTCAATCACAAATCATTCATTGACGAAATAAAACTTTTTTCTTTACTTGAGAAACAGTTTAATCAGCATTTTTGATCGTTGGAATAATAACAGTATAATTCTTAATTTTACTTCTTCAAACTATTCAGGATAAGTACTAATTATTTAAACTATTCAAATTAAGTAGCTATCAATTTGAGATGACAAAAATACGCTTTCGGTATCCAGTAATTTATCTTAAAAGGAAATCTACGAGCACATTTCTCGTCATTCAACAGCTTTTCAGTCTTACGTTAGAATTATAAATGACTGTGTCCTCTTATCATTATCATCATCGAATTGTTCTTGAAAGGAGTGCCTAATTCCATGACGGTTTAACTCCAGTTGTTTGATGAGTAGTTATACATCGATGGGTCATGTAAGAGAAAATGCAGTATCAGAACATACATAATAGTAAAGGTAAACAGTAATATATTTGGGATGCCAATGAATGTAGTTTTAATAATTAAGTGTCTTCAAATTCCTTAACTAGTGCGTTTATCGCTAATTTGCTCACTTTAGTTTTCATCTAGTTCTTTTGGGAGCGTTGAAGCTTGTGCATAACTCCTAGAGACCCATGACTGCAAAGTTCGCCAAAGTGCGGGGATTTTTTAGGTTGGCGAGAGTGGGGGCGTTAAAATAGGAATCAACTCTTTCTTCTCAAGGTCGTAGCCAAGGGGGGGTTTTGGGGGTTCAAACCCCCCCGAAATTTTCAGTCACATAACTTACTGTTCGTAGAAAAAAAATTATCCCTTGTATCGCCAACTACAATTATTGCACTTCAGTTCATTCAAACCGCATGTAATTTTTTACTTGTGTTTCTCTGAGGATCACAAAGTGATAAATTTCACTTAAATATGCTACTCTTTTCTCTGTACGTTATATGCATACCTGTCTTCTGAGTATGGCCAAAAGGAAATGCAATTTCCGTGGCACTTGCAAGCTGAATTTCTCATTCTCATCAAATAATTCTTTAAATAAACAGTGTTTAATGTATCATAGTAGTAGGAACATGGGCGCCCATAAGGGGGGGCAAGGTAGGGCACTCCCCCCCCTAGAGTTTTAGATTAATGTCTCAAGATGTTAAAAAATAGCAAAACCAGCACTAAATTTGTTAAAAGTTTGAAATTTGCCCCCCTCTAGAGAAAGTTTTTGGAGTTTGCCCCCCCTAGAAAAATTCCTATGGGCGCCCATGAGTAGGAATTTGTGAAGGTGGTAGCAAAAATGTGCCCTAAGTACACTATGTACGGCTGCTTTATTTACACAATTTTACACAGTATTTTCATTTCCCATAATTAGAATGCAGTATGATCGGAGCAAAAGCTCACATTCGTCTCAATGCTTCTCCACATTGGTTCTCTCTCTTCTTCTTTCACCCCCCCCTTACACGTAGAGAGAGACAAAAAAGAAATATCGTAACTAAAAAAATTTCTCTTTCCACAAAAAATAGTGAGTCATCTCTCGATTCCATCGGAGATCGAAACACGAAACAGTTTCACAGTATCGTGTTTATGACCTCTATAAATAAAAAAGTCAGAGTGATAAGTTTGTGATTTTTGGAGTTTGGGACATGTAGGCTCCAGTCTCGACCCATGTGGACCGGGAGGGAGATCCTACGTTGCATTATTCACGTAACCAGTCCGCTACTCCTTAGAATAAAAAGAGAAGAGAGTGACACTGCGGACAGCAGGAGTAAAAAAAAAAAAAAAAACAAAAAAAACATCCGCTGCCTGCCTAGTGTCGCCCCTCTCGAGTCAGCGCCCTAGGCAGTCACCTAGTTTTCCTATATGGTCCAGCCGTCCCTCCTCTGTCACACAGTGCTTGTCATTCTTTAAAGGCTGCACTGACACAGAGGTTCGCTACGCCGATAGGATATTGCTTACATAGCACTGTTTCAATTTGGATGCATTATTTTCGCGTTTTAAATAAAAATGAAAAAACACAAAGCTGGAGATCATACTTTGTTTAATTTTAATTTCAGTGTGCTGAAAAAAGTACCATATTAAAACATAAAACTTGAAACCCCCCCCCCCCGAAAAATTTTCCTGGCTACGGCCTTGTTTCTTCTATAATAATAAAAATGAATGTTTGTAAATCTGTCTGTCTGTATGTGTGCGGTCGCCAGACAAACCTACTGCACGCAGAACTCTGAAAATTTGAATATATAAGCCCATGAGTCCGATAATGTGCACCTAAGAATCAGGATTTTAAAAATTTTAATTACTTTTTAATTATTAATTAAAAACCGTTTTCAGGATGCCATGCTCGGCGAGTTTCGCCAGCATGATACTGTGAAACAAAATCGCATGCATTGGAAAACATGAAATGGCACGGAAATTTAGTCAGTTTTGCGCTAATCTATATCAATAAAAATGAATGTCTGAAAATCTGCATGCGTGCGATGTCCAGAAAATACTACTGGACGCAGAACTCTGAAAATTCGAACATATGAGTCCATTCCTTCGGTAATGTACACCTGAGGCTCAGAATTTTGAAATTTTAATTACTTTTAAAATTATTAATTAAAAACCGATTTTAGATCGTCATGTTTGGCGAACTTTGGCCTCATGAAAAGATTTATGCTTGAAGTGAGTGGTAACCGCAAAAGTAAAAAACCGTTTTTTACGTTGCCATGCTTGGCGAGTTTCGCCCGAATGCTACTATAAAACAAATCGTTTGCATTTGAGAAGCATGAAATGGCACGAAAATGTCATCAGGTTTACGCCAAATCTATCTATCTCTATAATAATAAAAATGAATGTTTGTAAATCTGTCTGTGTGCGGTCTCCAGACAAATCTACTGCACACAGAACTCTGAAAATTTGAATATATAAGCCCATGAATGCCGATAATGTGCACCTGAGAATCAGAATTTTAAAATTTTAATTACTTTTTTAAATTTCTAATTAAAAACCGTTCTAAAACGGAAATTTTCTTACCCTGTGTTACGAATTTTGGGAGCAACCCGCTGTTCTGGGGTTTAAAATAGTTTAAAATTCGTATTCTATGCGTTAAATAGTTAAATTTTGCTTTTTGTTGCATTGATATGTAATGTTCTGGAAATGTCGGGTTCTATGGGTCGTAGGTAGCGTTGCCAGGCGTCCGGATAAAGCTGGATATAGTTAGGCTTTTTGATTGCGTGTCCGGCCAAACTTAACGGTGTCCGGCTTTTGTTAGGCTGTTTACTGGTGATTTTGGCTGATTAGTAATAAAGTACTTGAACTGATTTGGCACTCGATGTTACTTATATTTCATTAGAATTTAACAAGATTCATGGTAATAATCAAAAAAGCTTGATTTTACATACAATTTTTTTGTTGTACCTATTAATACTGAGACAAAATCCTCAATATTGTAGGCTGTCCGGCCAAACTGGCAGGTGTGTCCGGCTATTTGGTTTGGTGACCTGGCAACCCTAGTCGTAGGTCTTCGAAAACCTAATTTTGGGGACTTATTTTTAGCGCCAAATTTGGCGGTATTTCTTTATTTGGCGCGTTTTTCCTAATGGCGCCTTTTCATGAATTTTTTTATGGTATTTAATACGTTTAATGACCTAACATTTCCTAATTTTCAGAAATTTAAATCGAAAATTGCGGATTTTACATGATAATTTGTTTAATTGGATGAAATATTTAATAACTCCAGCAATTTTAAAGCAAATTATATGTTTATTTTTCTTCATCTATATCTATTTCTTTTACAATACCTGGCCAATTTAAAAAAAAATTACTTAAAAACTGTGGTTTAAAAAATTATTTTGTGAAAAATTGTTCTGCCATTCGAATACTATGCGAAACACCCCTTCCGTTTTTTCAAATGGGAGAAATGTGTGACGTCACAGCAGTGAGTTGTTTTTAGTGGTGCGTTTGTAAGTACGTACCTGAAACTCTGGAACCATTATCTGCACATTCTGTTATATAATTGCGGCCTAGAGTACTAATCTGGAGTTGCAGTTTACATGTCAGATTTTGTAAATCGCATAATTTAAGGGGTTCACGGGCAACGCCGTGCGGGTCTGCTAGTGTTCTATAAAACACATCTTTGAAATCGAAATCTATATTAAAATCGCCTACTAAAACTGTTTTACAATCTTGGCCAAGCATATTAACTATACTTCACCATTTTAAATACCGTTTGGAATAGGCATCATAATCCATGAGTATGCCGTGTTCGCCTTTCTTGTTAAAAAAAAATGCACCTTTGGAACCGAATCTATCTTAAAATCACCTACTAAAACTGTTTTATAACCTTTGCCAAACATATTCGAACTATTCTCTACTATTTGAAGTACTCTTTGGAATGGGCATCATAATCTATGAGTGTGTCGTGTTTTCCTTCCTTGTTCCACAAAACACTTCTTTGGAATTGAAATCTATACTAAATCGCCTATCAAAACTGTCTAACAATTTTCGCCAGGCATAGTCAAGCTATACTTCACCTTTATAAATACCGTTTGGAAAGTGAATCATAATCTATGAGCGTTTTTTTCTTCTGTGTTCCATAAAACACTTTGGTACTTACGTATTATCCCGGCGGTCCGCCAAGAAAAGCAATTTTTCACCAAGATAAATGCCGGGCACATGAAACTGTTGATGGTTTGGAATACGATTGGCAACAGTTTGCCAGCAAATTTGACGAAAAAGTAGTTAGGCGGAAGTGACCGCCGGTATAATACGTAAGTACCAGCCAGGGGCGTAGCCAGAAATTTTTCATGGGGGGGGGGTTACGACTACTATAACTCATATATATGTATACGTGTGAGTGATAATGTAGTGAAGAATATACATTTTGTATGGCAAAAAATTTCTCATGGGGGGGGGGTTATGACCCCCTAACTCCCCCCTCCCCTTGGCTACTTCCCTGGTACCAGCACTTCTTTCGAATTGAAATCTATGTGAAATAGCTTAGTAGGCAATTTATTAATCTTCACCAGGCATTTTCTAACTGTGCTGCCCCTTTATTATAAATTGTCGCGTTTTGGCAACAAACTTAGCGATCCACTATCAAAAATTGCAAACCTTGTGCAACTTTCAACATTTTATTAACGCCCCCCCCCCCTTCCGCCTCCACATTATCTAGCAAACACATTTGAAAAGTTCATATCTACAAAACCTGTTGACAAGATTGCTTAGACAAAAATGGGTAGACAAAAATTTAGGATTGAGCAAAATAGCACCCTAGTGCTTAAAAAAAAAAGAAGAAGAAGAAGAAGACACAGTTTGGACATTAGTCAACTGTTGGTGAAATAAAATATTTGGCGACGTTAACTTCGCCATTCTGAGAATTTCTAACCTAAGAGACATAAAAAGCAATATTTGATTTAGCAATCTTACAGAGGAATGATTACTGATTATACGCATGCATAAGTCTCCAAAGGAAGGTCACGGTACTTATACCGTCGACATAACAAGCGAAGAGATTACTCGCCAAGGGTCTGTACTCTGCAGTTGCATTGCTATTGCGCACGCAATAATGCGCATCAAAATACCATAAGTTCTGCTATGGATAAAATGAATCGTGTTTCTTTTAAAATTTAAATGACTTAACGAAATTTAAGGGTTTAACAAAGCATTGTAATGGAAATAATTTGAAAAGTGTGTGTTATTAACAGCGGAGTTTGCACTAAGTGGAACTGTTATGTGTACCGAGATGTCTGGGTGTTCCATGGTGCTTTTCGTTTCTCCATTTGGCTGATCCCCACAGTCTTTCAATCTAAGAAAGTATTATTTTCTGGCTTTTCTGGTTTCCAGAGAAAACTACGCGTTCGTTGCCACAAAATGTTGAACTGATTATCTATCTTAATATGAATGTATGAACCCTTTTTATATATTTATGGCTTTAAATCTATGTACACGCGCAAATAAAAAAGGCAGTATCTATTGGTTTTTATTCTTATGGCAACTCGGGTGGTATGTAAATACTTGACCAGAAGTATTTTAAGGTAACCCGACCTTAGCGACGCTAACTAGGTTAAAAAAAATTTTGGCGAAAATGTCGGCGGTATAATACACAAGTACCAAGTTCACCATCAGCGGTAAATATTGAAACTTTTCAAATATGTACATACTATCTACCGAAAAATACAACATAAATGATTCAAATAGCAATTTATTTTTCGGATATTCGGATCATTCTCCGCTACTCATGCCCTACTATTGTTGCACATAGTTCTCCGCTACTTGTAAGTGTTGACTTTTTTGATCAATACTTTATCTTCTAGTATGTATTTCCCTGTGCTTCTGAGGATAATAGTTCTTGGTACGCTTCCATACTGTCCTTTCAGAGCTTCCATTAAATGCGGTCTACCAGGAGGTTGGTGACGACTCCGGTCAGTGAACAACTGTAAATCAGACGCTGTGTTTCTAAGTCTTAAGAACGGTGTCTGGGAGCGGGTGACAGTTCTGCTGGTACTCACTCCAGGGGCGTAAGTGTCGTGTAGCATCCACTCTGGTTCCTTCGAATTACGCCTTTTGCTTTTTCCGTTTTTTGATGAAGAAGACATGGTGTCCTTAGAACTACTCAAGGAGCTGTAAACGAATATCCACAATCTGGGTACGGTTGCTGTCTGTGATTAGTAGCTGCTGCTTCAGGGAATAGTCAGTTAAGTTCTTGGTAATCCGATGTCGATTCTGAAACAGCGTTCCGTCAGAAATTGTTGAAAATTAATAAGATACTGCTACTGAAGCTAAGGCTGGATTCTATATCTGCGTTTTATCAGAAATCTTGTAAACTGTCAAACTATTGGAAACTAAAACCGAATTACAATATTTTCTAAAACTGATTCATATTTCCTGCAACTGTTCATATAAATTTTGAAATTCCAGTGATCTGATTTCTATTAAAACTTAATTCCTCGAGATGTTACATATGATTTTTAGCAATAGAAGTTTAGTTATTTATCTTCTAACTTTTTAAGCACGTTGCATTCTTTATCCAGTTTTTGGTTTGCTTAAAAATGCTGTCATGATTTTGAGATATTTCTCGATACGCTTTGAAGCTTGAATACTGAAGAAACAGCATTGGATAAAACGAACATCGAAGACTTTTCTAGGGTTAATAAGGCTTAAAGTTTATTTTTTTACATGCATCTTTTATTGAACATTTATTAACTTTTATCAGTTTCAACACTGTAGATGTGACATTTCACTGGGAAACAGAAATCTATCTATCGTAAAAACTACATTTTGAAAGTGAGATTACGTTCCCCATAACGGTCCTATGTAAAGAAAAAGCATCCTTTTCTTTTTCTTTTCTTTTTTTCTCATTGCATCGTTAGTCCTAAATGGATAAACTAACCAAGTGAACTAAGTGAACTGAATTTACTAACTAGGATTTATTTTATGGCAGCCAAAAACGTGAAGTCTTAAATTAAAAAATTCCTCAGATTGATAAATTTTGCCTCACAATTTACGCCATATTCGCAATTCTTGTAAGATTACATAGTTTAATATTTTTCACGAGACTACAGTATATTAAGTACATTTTCTTCTTATAAACCATAAAATATTGAAATAAATTGAGCATTTCAAGTGGAGTTCTATAGTCGAATTTTTTAGCTTTATATACACAAGATAAAACACATGTTTTATTTGTAACTAAAAAGCACACCTACAGAATCTTTTAGAAAAGTAACAGATTTTTCTTTTAAATTCAGGGTATGTTACAGTCATATGCACGCACACACACACACACGAATAATTTTTTATCCTGACACCAAGAAAAAATTCCGATTTCAATAATGCGAATGAAAACTCTGTTCTTAAAGCCTTAGGCGGAGGTAAAATCTGAACTCGTGATCCCTCCTTTACTAAATATCCGCTTTGACTAACTAAACTACGGTGCCTTGTGCAGAAACATTTTCTGATAAATGAAAGCCTAGGTCAGGGGTGGCGAACCAATGGTACGCGTGCCACAGATGGCACGCGACACAATATTTTGGGCTCGCCACCGATCAAAACGGTTAGCATTTTAATTAAAAATGACAAAGTTCACCATGACGTATCACGATCGAACGGTCACTAAGTCAAAATTATTTGACGGCAGGTCTATGGCCTCATTAAACATTTCTTTAGAAAAAATGGCACGTTGATCCATAAAGGTTCGTCACCCCTGGCCTAAGTGTAGCAATTCAATCCAAAGCAAAATGTAAACCTCCATTACTCCAAAAAGATTAGAAAGTTATGCTCAGAAACATAGTAAAATCTTCCACCGTAGATACGATCGGCTTAAAATTTTTTATAATTCCGTAAAAAAATATATAGAAAAAAATCTGCGGTATTTTAAAAATCTGAAAATCCACCAGTCCCCTTATTTTTGAAGTGATTTTTCATTAATTTTCACCTCCCTCAATATGCGATGATGTAACGATAATGAATAGTTCATCATAGTTCATAAATTTGTTGCTTGAGGCGTATTTTGCGGCCCACGAAACGGCGGCTAGGTCCTCTATTATTCCGGGACAGGCGTTTTTTTTTTTTTTTTTTTTTTTTTTTTTTTTTTTTTTTTTTAAACGCACCTCACCACTTCAAACTTTTGGAGAAATCGACCAATACCCGATATCCTACTGGGGATCGCAGAGCTCTTGCTATAATTTCATCAAATGAGCAGTCCGAAGGAAGGCCAAGTTCAGTGAACATAATAAAATATTCCGTGTCACATTTGATACGGAATCTCAGCGTGTGGTCCGTGGTGTCATCATTGTAACAGGTGTCACACTGAGGAGTTTCAGCTAGGCCAATTTTGTAACGGGTACTTTATGTGAGGCGAGTCTGCATTAGAGCTCCTTTAATGCAGGCTGAATCATTCCAGCTTTGTTTGTTTCCCAACCATGAGGCTTGATATGGATATGACAATGAAAACGATAACCGAGCCAAGTATTTGTCGTCTCACGGTTTCGCGAGAGGCCCCCCCCCCCCCAAATGGATATACTACTTTATAATTAGAGTAATTGATGTATATATATATATATAAGAGTGTATAATTTAATTTCTCTTATATATGTATTTATATAAGAGTAATTGGATTATTTATATCCCAGTAATCTTACGTCTTTGCGCCGTGGAAGACCCCAGGAGCCCCGAGGCTTGAGGGGGCCCCAAAAGCTCTAAAATAGTTAAATTAGCCGAATGAAGTTGTTGTTGAAGAAGAGTGGCATTCTTATTTTGGTGTCTCCGAGCCGTCAGCGTTAACTATCAATCTTCATTGGGCGTTGTTGCAAATCCATGAACTTGCTCTGGTCTTCATCTTTCATTTTCAGTCTCTATGAAATGGTTCCAGATCCTTGATATCACACTTTGTGAGACTAAATTGGTTTCTTCTACTTCGACTTGTGTTTGGCCTCTTCTAACCGACCAACAACTCTCCAAGCTTTTGGTTCAGTTAAAATCTTTCGTTGAGAGATCGCACTCATCAAAACAAAGCACTTACGGAATCATTCTTTACCACTTTATGTCTTATTAAGTTGAAGGCCAAACTTTATACGCTGTCACTAAAGGGCGTTTTTGACGTCAAAATAATAATTTGCATACTCCGAAGTTTGGAAATGTGAAAAATTTGCATTTTTGACTGTCTTCTTCCATTTTCTGTAAAAAAAAATTGTTTTATACCGTTGTTTTATATGAAACTTACAATATCCTTTAATTTTTTTGAGCAGTGTAGTTCATTGCAACCCTTTGGAAAAAAAAACACTGTAGTTGAGAATAATCGGTGGTAAAATACGCAAGTACTGGCACTTGTTTGCAGCTTAAATCAATATTTTATTAGAAAATCGGAATAATCGCGAACATTCCTTGTGTTTTTTTTTTTTTTTTTTTTTTAGCATATTTAATAGACACCTACCGTTCTTTAATTTCATTTATGTAGTATTGTAACAAACTGGTCTTTTTCATGTTGTATAAGCAATTTGCCAACAGTGCAGCGGGCCAACCACCGTGACGTCAGAAAGCAGTCCGTAGGCATTATCTCTAGTGTGGTGGTTTTGGTTTAATAAACGGATGCCTCCGATCCCATCTCTTCAAGTACAGGCTGCCCGATAATCTCTGTTTTTGCGTACGAGTTTTGCGTACTGTTTTTGCGTGGTTGTGCTGCTGAAATATTGCTTGTCTGCAAATGTTTTTTTGAGTCATTTGGACTTTCGTTTCCGATTTGCAAAATACTTTGGTATTGCCAGTTTGCCAAGATCTAGACACAAAATGGCTAAATTGGCAGATTTAGCCACAAAAATAGACAAAACTTAATTTTTCAGCTCTGCCCTTTATGAATAATTAATTTTTTTCTCATCATGAAAACATTTTTAGCCATTTCTGACCCCTTTTTCAACCACTTTGTTGCCACCAGAGTAGGCAACACTGATTATCGGTCAGAAACTAGCGGCGAAGAGGCGAAACTTTGCTCGTACGCAAAATCCCATAGGAGACACTGCTTTTCGGGAGCCTCTACTTGAAATCAGAGGCAGCCATGGTTTAATATATCCAATTAAATGTCAACTAAAGTTATTTATGTTACACTAGCAGTCAAAAAGTTCCCGGAAAACCCCACCACTATTTTGTTACTACCGGAATTCATAACAGGCAGCATGATAGAAGTGTAGCTGAAGGTATCCGTAGAAGTAAGTGTGTGGTGATCAGTTGGCGCGATGTCGAAGTGGGAGCAAAGGGCGAACATGGAGTTCATGCGTAGGTTGGGAACATGACGGGCCAAATTGGGGACAGTGAAGGTATGGTGCTCCATGAGTTTGTACCAGCTGGACAAACTGTTAACGGTCTTTTTATATGCAAGTTTTGAAGAGACTACGGGAGGCAATCCGAAGAAAACGTCCCGCCAAATGGCAAGGAGGATGGCCACTGCATCACGGCAACCCCCTCTCTCCCACACATCGATTGTTGTGCAGACATAGATCGCGGAAAAGAATATTCCATTCCTCCACCAGCCTTCCTACTCACCGGATTTAGCACCGTCGGATTTCTGGCTCTTCCCCAAGATCAAATTGGGCTTCAAAGGCAACCATTTTGACACCGTAGTAGACATCGAAGCCAACGCGACGGCTGAACTTCGGAAGATACCGAAACATGACTTTCAGCATTGTTTCCTGCAATGGCAGCAGCGGTGGATCAAGTGTGTGTGTTCTGATGACGCCCACTTTGAAGGCGATTAAGTACCTGTGTTGTGTACATTGTGGTAATAAAGAGTTACACCACAATTCCGGGAACTTTTTGACTGCCCGTCGTAGATGTAGAAATTACGTCATGAGCAAAATAATTGAGTTTTTATGATTCACTTAGCATGGGACAGCTCTCTGAGATTCCGAAGATTGAGTGTTGAACCTTTTTCACGTTACTAATACATAAACATTTAAATATTTCAGTGGTTTTTCATACACCATCATGGATGTAGATTGAGGAGATTAGTTTTCAGAGGCTTCCTTTTAAATTGTAGGATTAAAGCTGAATAATCGCTGATGAATAAAGAAAGCATGCAAGTGCTTTTACAGCTACTCACATTAGAGCTTTCCTATGAAAGGGATTCCGTCCTCTAACCGCGGAGGAATATTATAGGAGTGGACACTCTCCATAGCTGCTTTCTTTGAATCTTGGTACCCAAAATAAGTTTCAGTAATGTAAACATTGAAATTCTAGCAACATGCAGCGATCCTAGCGGTAAAAGAATAAAACATTTCTGCGCTGACTGCTAACTAGTTTTACATATTTTTATTTTTCCAATCTAGGATGTGAACGAGGTTATGAACGCGAGCACTCAATTTTAATTATTTTTTTCACCTTTGATTACGTGGTTGCCTTAGTAACAAATGAATAAAAAAAGGGGGGGGACGATTCTATCTTGAGATTAATAAAGTTTTGAGTTTATATTTTTTTACGAGTGCGTTTATCGCAGCTGACCAAAAAGAAGTTTTCGTCAAGGTTGTCCAGCTTTGCAGTCATAAAGCAATAATTGCAACGTGCGGTGATTTTTTAGGTTGGCGAGAGTGGGGGCGTTAAAATAGGAATCAACTCTTTCTTGTACCATAAAACACATCTTTGGAATCGAAATCTATCTTAAACTCGCCTACTGACACTGTTTTAAAATCTTTGCCTGGCATATTCGAACTATAGGCATATTCCAACTATACATCGGGTAGACATTTTAAATGCTGTTTGAAATTGGCATCATAATCCATGAGTGTACCGTGTTTTCCTACCTTGTTCCATACAACACTTCTTCGGAATAGAAATCTATATAAAAATCGTCTACCAAAACTGTTTAACAATTTTCGCCAGGCATAGTCAAACTATGCTTCACCTTTATCCATTCCGCTATCACCTCCACCCCTATCCATTTGGAAAGTGTATCATAATCTACGAGTTTACCGTATTTGTCATCTCTATTCTATAAAACACTTCCTCGAAATTAAAATCTACATTAAAATCGCCTGCTAAAACTATTTTACAATATTCGCCAGGCGTTTTCTAACTATACTGGAAATATACTTATAATAAATTGTCGCGTTTTGGCACCAAATTTAGCGATCCATTATCAAAAATTGCAAACCTTGTGCGACTTTCAACGTTTTATTAACGACCTCCCACTCTCCACGTTATCTGAGGAACACATTTGAAAATATCTTCACCGTTACAGTTCATATCACAAAACTTGTCGACAAGATCCTTGGAGGAAAGATCGCTTAGAGAAAAATGAGTGGACAAAATTCTCGTACTGAGCGAAATAATAGCACCCTAGTGTTAAAAAAAAAAAAAGCTTTTCAAATATTGTTTTCAATGACTACACTAGCAGTTACCGAGTAAGGTGTTTCGTCATCTTACACCCGCGTCTGTATCTCTCATTTCGGGGGGGGGGGGTGAATCCCCAAACCCCCTCTTGGCTACGCCACTGCCGTTAACCCTTTAACTCCCAGTGTTCCCGTTCTGGGAACACCAAACTCTGACGTTTTTGACTGTTGCCAGTCACGAAGAATAGATTTGATTTCTATAAAAATAGTTGCGGGTGACATAGCTCCCCGAAAATCCATTACTTTTTAGCTCGCCATTTCCCGTAAAAAAATGGTCACGATTATTTTTAACAGCACTGACATCTGCTGAAAAATGGAAGAATGCGAGAACAGCTGGATAGATTGCCTGATGCTGAAAAACGGGCAGCCGCTGCCACCGCTCGACTTAACAACCAGCAAGATGGCGGACGATCGAAACGTTCATCGCATGCCACAGATCTAGAGACCCTTTTTTGACGCAGCTGGCTGTGCCTTGATCGTCCGCCATCTTGCTGGTAGTTAAGACGAGCGATGGCAACGGCTGCCCTGTTTTCAGCATTGGGAAAGGGTTGCGCCTCAAAGGGTTAACGCCCGCTAAGGCTATCGGGTGGAACTCACTAGTGTTGTGATTATGAACGTCTGCCATGTTGTTGTTGCTGTGACATGACTAATGCCCACTGGCCAACTGCAGATCGGTGCCAGATCCTCCACATAGGACGGCGAAGAGCGAAGGAAAGCGGCTTGCATTTTAATAAGCCCCAGTGGGAGGAAGTGCGATTCAGCTGGAGGTTTCCTAATTTTGAACCCATTCCAGATAAGGGACCTAGCACCTAGATTGGCACCAAGAAAGGTATCGTTTGGGAATGGTAGCCACGATCAGATTTGCACAGACGTGCAACAGCTCTCGTCAGCGTACACGGTTCCACGGCTGCTCAACCGAGAGAGGTTTTCACCTTCCCAAGCACTGGCCAAGCCGGTGCTGCTTCACTTTCTGTGTTCTCAAGGGAACGAAGCTTAGCGACTAAGGCACTGCGGAGCGGAACTTACTGGTTAAAAATATATATTTTGTCTCCAGTTTTTACTTTCCGAACCTGTACCATGTAAAGAAAGTATTGTAATCATGAAAAAATTCGAATTCGAGATTTTGGTGTATTGACTCGTTTTGAGATCTTCATTTATGCTATTTTTACGAGATGTATGTATGTGTGTGTGTGTGTTTGTGTGTGTATGAGTGAACACGATCGCTCCTAAACGGGGCATTCGATTGAGCTCAATTTGGGTATGTATGCTATAAACCACCGTCGCAAGACCGGTATTGATTTTAGGGTGTATAGGACTTATAATTTTTCTACGGGGCTTGGACAAAGATTTCTTTTATGGACTATGGGAGGAAATTCATGAAAGTGCTCTAGCGTTTAAACGGTACATGCGATTGAGCTCAAATTGGGTACATATGTTATAAACCACCATCGTATGACCGGTATTGATTTTGGTGTGTATAGGACTTATAGTTTTTCTACAGGGCCACGACAAAGATTTCTTTTACATTATGGCCTATGGGGAGAAATTCTTGAAAGTGCGTTAGCGTTTAAACGGCGCATTCAATTGCGCTTCAATTTGGTATATATGTTTGAATTATTCATCGATTCAAATTTATTTAAATGCTTGGTAACGATCTTAATCGTAAGTGTTCGGAAAGTCGAGTGGAGTCACTCCAGATTTTTTTTTTTTTTTTTTGTAGTATGACACGATGGCAAAATTTTTATTTCAATAAAAAACTGCTAGCAAAATTCCAATTTCAATGATAAAACTTTATTCAACGGTCGCCTGTTCTTCTTCAGCAAATTTCGCAAAAAATTAGCAATAAATTGCTTTTGCAAAATCAAAAAGCAAATCCGTCTGCCTTGCAATGCTGTTTTGCTTCTCATGCATCAACCACGTGCGTTTTCTCACGTGAATGGATACTCCAGCTATCCCACAGTCCTCTTCGCCTTTTATCATCCTCCGCCCACGCAATGTGCCCTCGGACGTCATGACGGTATTTTTAGAAGGGTTGTAAACAAACGTAAAAATTTAACGTAAGTAGGGGAAAGCGAGACAGGCATTCCTCTCCTTTCTGCCCCTATACCCCAAAAAAGATATACGGACATAAATAGATATGCATTTATATTAAAATGAAGATATTTCATGATTTTCCATACATCCATTTTTAGAGAGCGGGAATTTGTAATGAAGTCCTGTGTATTCTTGTCATTTCGATTACTAGAAAGAAAGAGAATGTTTAACCCTTTACCGCGCAGTGTTCCCGCTCTGGGAACAGCAAACTCTTGATATTTTGACTGTTGCCAGTCACGAAGAATAGATTGGATTTCTATAAAAATAGTTGCGGGTGACAGAGCTCCGAGAATCTGTTACTTTTTAGCACGTCATTTCCCGTAAAAAAATGGTCACGATTATTTTTAACAGCACTGACATCTGCTGAAAAAGGGAAGAATGCAAGAACAGCTGGATAGATGGCCCAATGCTGAAAAAAGGGCAGCCGTTGCCATCGCTTGACTTAACTACCAGCAAGATAGCGGACGATCGAAACGTTCATCGCGTGCCACAGATCTAGAGACCCTTTTTTGACGACAGCTGGCTGTGCGCGGGCACAGCCAGCTGTCGCCTAAAAAAAGGGTCTCTACATCTGTGCCCAAAAGATTCTAAATACATTACGCTCTATGGGCAGAAATTCATTAAACTCGCATATCTCACAAATTATTGGTCGTAGAATGTTGAACTTTATATTTCGGATTGCTGTAACATCTAGTTTTGCACCTCCTTTTTTGGTCCCAATCGACAGTATAGTTTATCTATAGAGGCGCAGAGCCGCCCAAAAAATGTTAAGTACATTACGCTCTATGGGCAGAAATTCATTAAAGCGTATTTTAGAGGTATTAGGCTATTTCAAACGACTCAGAAGTGATATATGTTGTTAAGGGTTACAAAATGAATCTCTTCATCGGAAAAAAATGTCTTTATCATTTATAGTTTTGCTACAGGAACACTCAAAAGATTTCCAGAACATTACGGTCAATGGCAGTTTTAGGCACATTCATCCTTTTAAAGCACAATACCTAAGGTGACCATACGTCCCGTTTTGGACAGGACAGTTCCGTTTTTGTGGCTTGTCCCGTTGTCCCCAAGCACAGCTTTGGGACACCATAATGTCCCGTTTTTAGAAAATGTCCCCTGCAATGTCCCGTTTTTAGGAAGACAGTAACCCACGGTAACGATTTCAATAAACGCCTCTGAAAATCTAAAATCATCCAACGGCAGTGTCTGTGAAAAGAAAACCTGACCTCCCTCCCTCCCTCCCTTACCGAGACGCAAAGGAAACGGTGGGGGGTTGTATTCGTTCTTTTAATGTTCTTTTTTTGTCAATTTATTTAATTTTTATTTCTTTTTTTAAAGTCTTGTTCCTCTTTTGCTTATACCGCCCCCTTTCCCCCGATCTTCACTTTATTTTCCCTTTTTACTCTGCTTTTCTAAGAACTTTTTCCTTCCGAATGACAACTTCCTTTTTTCTGTATGTCCTTTCGTTTACATTTACCACTTTCCTACCTTCCTGTCTTGTGTCGGATGGTGTTTTTGAAGTCGAAGATAGGCCTACCCCTTGTACCACTCGAAACGTACGTCTTGCACTATTTTTTATAGTATATGTGTGTTTTATCAATTTTTTTTTCATTTTATTCTGATATTAACATTAGCACAAGCTTTTTTTGCGCTCGTTTTCTTAACAACTAAAAGATACCCAGACCTCTAAATTCAGCCTCCCTACACTATTACCTTAAAAACAGTAGATGTCCCGTTTTGAGGAAAAAAATAAATACACTATTGCCAAAAAAGTAGTAGATGTCCCGTTTTGAAGGAAAAAATAAATGGTCACGTTAACAATACATCCTACCAGTTAGGTATGGTCCGACCACGGTCACATGCCTCCTTCAGAAATTACCCCAAAAGTCGCCAAGCTTGTCGACTTTTGGTGTACGTGTGTACGTATTTAACTCTATATCACAAAAACTATTAGTCGTATAATGTTGAAAATGAATATGTAAGTTTGTTGTAACATCTAGTTTACGGACATCTTCAATATATTACGTCTGTAGTCAGTCATTCTTTGGTCCATGGTCAAAATCTCTCCATTTCTCATCGACCTTGGCGAGTATTGCTGAAATATCGCTGGGCATCAAAAATAATTTGGTATTTCGCATAACTCTAAAACTTTCAACCGTAGAATGTTGAAATTTTGTATTTAAAAATATTATGGCATCTAACTATGCATCTCTTTTTTTATTGCAATCGACTGGGTAATTTATTTACAGGGTCACTCAAATGACTTTAAATACATTAAGGTGTATGGATACATTCAATTCATTGAAAATATGCGGTCAATTACTACTTTGGCTATCCCCAAATCTCACAAACCAGAGCCGGCCCTATGGGGGTACGAATGTAGGCGATCACCTAAGGCCTCGCGCCTGGGCCTTTTTGTTTTTGTTTGTTTATTATCATATTAGGCCGAGCTTGGTAGATGGCTGCGATATATCTCAAAAAGAGCCGAGAAATAAAGCTAATTCGTACTGGCAGTGCTAGCTGTAACTTAAATAAGACATAATAGAAAAAAAAGGGCCGCACTCTTCCGGTTCTCCTGGGGCCCCGCACGCGCCTCGGGCCGGCCCTGCGCAAACTATTTCAATCTTGTCGGCTTTTGGCGAAATATCGCCAAATTAAGTGTCAAATATAAATCTTTGAAATTGAACCCAGCTTGGCAATATTTATTTATTTACCAGGAGAGGACAGCTCGCGTCACTGAATTTTCGCTTAGAGTTACATAAACGTCCTTCCCGAAATTTCCCACCACAATTTGGAACCTCATCAGAAGGTGGGGGACTTCTGAATATTGGCACCCCTCGGAAACTGCTAGCGACCGCCGAGAGGACTTTCGGAACCACGGATATAACGTGCACGTACCCCGCATGTACACGGTGGTCGTTAGTGGTACGCCGATATCGAACCCACAACCTTCCGGTTACAAGTCCAACGCCTTAACCACTGGGCTACCACGGCCCTAGCTTGGTAATATCGGAAATATTTGGATAGAAATCGCTAAACTTTAGTATTACTGCAGTATTTTATCTCTTTTCAAACAAAATAAGTTTAGATGAATAGCGCCGAAAATATTTTTGATTTAATTGTTATGCAAGGAAGTCAATTTTAGGGATGGATGCGAAACCATTTTTTGCGAGACCAGAGATTTACAGATTTTTTGCAAGACGAGACAAACATTTTAAACATTACGGTATAGGGATTTTGTGAGGCGAGACAAAGCTTTTAGGCTATTTGCGAGACACGAGACATCTATTTTCCGTCTCACGTCCATCCCTATCAAATTTGGTATATATATTTAGACCACCCTTGCACGATCGGTATTGATTTTGGTGTGTATAGGACTTGCAGTTTTTTCGCTGGGTAACAAAAAATAATTCTTTTACATTATGATCTATAGACAGAAGTTCTTGAAAGCGCGCTAGCGTTTATATGGTGGATTCGATTGAGCTGCCTACGTAGTCAAATTATTTGAAGTGGACGAGCGTCTGAGTACTACATCTGATTGAGTTGAATCAAATTTATTTAAACGCTTGTTAAAGATCGTGTTCGGAAAGTCGACTGGAGTCACTCCAGATTATTATTATTATTAATTATTTCGTTAAATCCTAATCTATGATTATGTTGTATGTTTCTCTGAAAGTCTAGGCTTTTTTACATTAAAAAAGAGAAATATTGCACAATAGAAGGATAACTGTAAAGACAGGTAAATTAGGGTATGAAACTTTTCTTTTTTTGTCGGCAAGTTTTTTTTAAGTAACAGTTACATATTTATCAATTTCATGGTTTAAAGATTTCAAGTTAGATTGATTAAGCACAAACGTCTGTGATCTGGACTTGGGGGCCCAGGGCACAGATACTTTTGGGGGGCCCTTCACAAAAAATTTTCCGCAGAATATTACTTAATTAAATTAAGTTAAAACCAATTATCATTCCTAAGTTAACCATACGTAAACATTTACAAATCAGTAAAATGTAACGACAGATACCACTTATATGAATTTTTCGATTTTGAAATGTATTTATGGGTATTTACAGCCGTCACACACCTTTGAAAGATAAAAGGAGGAGCATGCTGAGGTGTCCGAAAGAATTTGCCAATATCGAATTTATCGAATGTCAAATCGAATGCATAATTTTTAGCGTTACAAGTTACATTAAGTTAAAAATTTTGAATATTTGTGATGAAATGAAGTAATCAGAAAATTTTCTCTTGAGAGATAATTTTAGTAGCTATTATGATTACATAAAAGGAAGTTTTGGGGGCTCCTAAAAATCGGAGGCCCAGGGCACGTGTCCCGAATGCCCCGCCGTAAATCAGTCCCTGACCGATTGCAGGCAGGTTCCATTTCTTTGTGATTTTCCAAAACCATGTATTGTATATCTCTACTTATTATAAAAGAAGGTGTCTGTCTGTGTGTGTGTCTGTCGGCAGCGTTACGGACAAACGGCTACACCTAGAAACACCAAATTTGGTACTCGGGAAGATGTAAATATGTAGTTGTGCACCTCGAAGCGATTTTTTCAAAATTCGACCTAGATTTTTTTTTATTTTATGTTTTATGCGATTTTTGGCATTCTTTCTCATCTAATTCGTAATGACGGCGGAAATTACGCTCGCAGCAAAACAGCATTTGTATCATCGGATAGAGGAGAAAATTTTCTTTTAAAAACAGTTTGTTCTGAATACGTAACATGATTTACCGATTTTTAGGAATTTTTTTACTAAGCATTTGCTTCGGCGAATTGTTTCGTAAAATAATTTTTAAACTGTCGCATCTTGAATTCTATCCGTCATAACTTTTTGATATTTTGACAAATCGTGAAACATTCTTTTCTCCCTCTTTTAAAATAAAAACGAAAAAATTATGTAAATTAGATGATTTTTTATGAATTTTAATGCAGCCTAATGTTTAGAATTTAATAGCATCAACGCGATCTTACGCCATTCATTACATTGCGATCACGGCACGAGAATTTATCTTCGGTTGTTACCACAGAAAGGATTAGAAAAAAGGGTTTTCTCAACCAATCGAGTTTTTAAATGGGATATCGGAATTTCAATTCGCAAGTGAGGATCTATGACGTCAAATGCTTTAAGATACGTAAAAATTACGCCATAATTTTAACTCATTTATTCCAGCTCTATTTTCAACACAGGGAGACGATATTTTGATTAAAATTTACTGTAGAAATGAACTAAGAAATTCACGATTATTATTATTAGAAGTGGTATTTTAATCCGGTGCTTATTTAAAAATTGAAATGTCTTCACGGTGCTGAAAATGTTCATTTTAAAAATTACAAAGTTCGTTTCAAAGCGCGATATATTAAAATTTTTCTATTTACTATTTTTATTTTTGACATTTAATTATAGCGCAGACGTTGCCTAACATATGCATGCAGGCTGCGAGTATAGTTTTATTTTAACGTTGAATTACGTTCCTCCATAAAGGTCCTACATAACGCAAAGTTTTAATGATACCGTTTGAAAACTACTATGCGAAATATCGAAATTAACTCCCTCAACCAACTGGGGTATCCTTTACGGCAGTCGAACAGTGACGTCATAAATTAAAAAAAATGCGTGAAATTTGTAAACTCTGCAACTCTGCGCCATGTCACAATTAAAGCGGGAGTAAGTAGCTCCTCGAGATTACACAGTTTGATGTTTTTCAGGAGACAGGACTATGGAGGATATAAAAGATATCGCTATATTAGATACATGGATATTTAAAATGGCCTCCCTTGGATATTTTCTCTCCACAATACGATGAAATGGTTTGCGGCGCTAAATACGCCAATCTTATAAAACTATGTATAAATTAAATATATATGGAGAGTTTCCTTAATGGCAACCATTATGTGAAATGATTATTATTTATGCTAATGCGTAATTTGCAAAGAATCGCCATAGAATCAAAAGATTCCATTGGGGCCAAATAATCTAAGCTGTTTCTTTTAAGGGAGCCTTGAAGAGGGAGAAGCGAAGATAGATAGTATTAATGTACGTAATAGGTAGTATCATTAGATTCGTAAGGATAATATGAATAAATCATAATATACCACGTTAATAAATATTTCATGAAATTAAAAGTGTTTCTCCTTTTTCAACGGTTGTCTTACAACCAACTAAACGAAAAGTAATTCTAATTTGCGTTAATATATCCCGCAGTAATTTCAACAGAGGAGATTACTTGAACTTTTTTAAAAATGAAATTCTGTTTTGTCACATGCAGATATGATTTTAGTAGTAAAATATTCGCTTATTCCCGTATGAAGAGCGGGGACGGCAGTTATCTTAAAAACATCTCTTGAAAATAGCATAAATGAATTCAGAAGACCTCAAAACGTGTAAATACACCAAAATCTCGAAGTCGATTTTTTTCATGATTACAATACTTTCCTTATATGGTACATGTTCGGAAAGAAATAAATGGTTGTCCATTCCATGTAGTGTCTTAGGTATTTAATGCTACAACTTGAGCCTAAAAAACAGTATGATGTAGAAATAAGACATTTTGAAAGCCAGGAGTTCTCTGCAAACCATTAGGCTTTCCACTTTTTTGATAGTGAATGACACTGACGTAGTTTTTTGAGTCATTATACTGCAATGATGCCAGGTTAATACTCGTGACGCAAACTTTACATCAAGAGTCAAATAATTTTGTTCTTTTTCTTTAAATTCCACATCACGAATAAATTCGAATTACACATGTAAGGAAAATTTTCGTTTCCTACCGTGCGAAGAACGGGCACGCAGCTAGTTATTCATCTAAAAATAAGGATTATCGAGAACCTCCTGTGAGGTTGGGATTACATGTCAAATATTATGCTGGATGTACCTTGAAAACGCTTATTGATATATAAATAAAGATTGGTGTCTCTACGGCTCTTGACTGTTTTTCTCTAACAGGTTCCGCGTATTTTTACACGATGAATTCGGAGAACGGCGAAAGCAGGTCGAAAAGGTAGATTTTTCAGTGGTTCTTCTTTTTCGGGGCGCGACGGCAATTCCTTTGCTGAGCGTTACTTCCGTCAGAAAAAAAATCTGAGTTACTGCCTAGTCGCCCCTAAAGAAGTTTTACTTAAAAAATTCAGGAAAAAAATGTTAACATACTTAATTTTGCAACAACACTTCTTTCCATTTTCGTTGGCCAGTTTTTGCTCATACATTTTTTCTTTTCTAAACGTTGCATAAGACATATGGGTTGGTTGTTAATATTAGTTTATTATTACAGAAGATAGTGCAGTTAGTGAAGAAGATTATTAGTTTTTTTCGAGTGTTTAACATGATCGGTTTGTTTTTAATGCAGCTCAAAAATCCCGCGCTGCCTTTCATTTTTCAAAAGGAACACTTTCAGAATTATTTTAAACTAGCAGCGTGGCCCGGCGTTGCCCGTGCAATGGAAGAGAAATACCCATTTACCTTAAATATAGATTGTAAAGGGAAGGAATGTGACTCCTCCCGCTGCAATGATAAAAAAAAAGGAACACGGGCTTCCCGCTGCAACGAAAAAAAAATCGAACACGGCACCTGATAGAATGCACAGGTTGCCAGGAATTGGACGTTGCTAAGCTGGAATGTGAATCCTTCCGCTGCAATGATAAAAAAAGGACATGGGATTTCCCGCTGCAAAAAAGAAAAAAGAACAAAACACCTGTGTGATAGCGTAGAAACTATCGGAAATTGGACGTGGCTAGGCTTCTCCTCTTCTACTTATATGTTTTCTAACAGTCATTTATGGTTAATATCTACGCAACTACTAAAAACAAATAGAGCCCAGTCGTCGGTATGAGATTGTAAAGGTGAATCCTCCGGCTGCAACGATAATATAAAGGACATGGGACTTCCCGCTGAACCGAGAAAAACAATAAATATGGCATCTGTTAGCTTACAGAGGTTACCAGAAATTGGACGGGGGTAGGCTTCTTCCCTTCTACCTATCTGAGTTCTGATATGTAGTCTTTTAGCAAAATTACCAACGCACCAACGGAAAACAAATAAAGAGTAACCAGTCATCAATATAATAACCAATCTGCCTGAATTTCGCGAAGAGGAGGGGATTGGATTAGCACGGTCGCCAACCCATCTCTCTTTCCCCCTCCACCTCTCTTCACTCCCCCCCCCTTTCCGTCTCTCTTTCGCTCTGCCTGTGAGAAGAAAATTCCGACCTTGAAAATGAAAAACCGAGTGGGGGAATTTACCTTCGTTCCGGAACTTGCATTCTGGAGAGAATTTAGTATGTGATCTTTTCAGAAAAAAAATCATATAAAAAAGTCTAACAAACATTTCCGCACGGTTCAAAATTTAAAAGAGGGTGAAATAAATGTTCAATCGGCGTAAAAAGATGGAAAATTTTTGCCCATTAGGTTTTTCGATGTGACAGTTTAAAAATAGCCTATTTTTAAAAGCAGTACATTTTCTTCGAAACAGTATTTCCTTAAAAAAATTCCCAAAAATCGGCAAATGTAAGTACGATTTTGTAACAAATTGTATTTGAAAAAGAAAACTCTGTAGTTTCCGATGATATAAAAAATATAGTATTCAGGTACAAATTTAGCTCGCGATAACGTAAAATGCGAGAAAAATGGCCAAAAACCTTACAAAACATAAAATAACTCAGAAACTATTAATCCGATTAATTTCATTTTTACGGCATTAGATTTCTCTCGTCCTATTTAGTCAGTGTGCTAAATTTGGTCCAGATCCGTCGAACGGCCTGAAAGCGTATAGCGAACAAACAAACAAACTTTCCTCTTTTATATATATAAAAGAAACACCTTAAGCGTATTCCACCTGAAGAGCGAAAGTCATCACAAGAATTTTGAACAGCTTTAATAACAAACCAATTCTGTTAAACACTCGAAAAAATTAATAATGGTTCTCCACCCAATGCACTATGGACTAATATTAACAGTAAAGCTGCATGTCTCAGGCAACTTTCAGAAAAAATTCATAAACACAGAAAATGCCTTCCAAAATGGGGAAGAGGGGTTAACCTGTTTAGGAAAGTATTGCAAAATTCCGTACGTTTAGCATTCTTTCTACCGAGTGTTTCGTAACTCCTGTAGGTTTATTGTTTACAACATTTCACAATACAGCTTGCAAAGAGGCTACCTAAAGTTTTCCAAGCACAATTAAATTCTTTAAAAAATTGTTGAAAAGTTGCAGGATTTCATTTCAAGAGAACAGCCTCAAATGTTCTTAAGTTGTCCACTTCTGGCGAAAGAATCAACGATCGGGGATTTAGGATTCATCCCCTCGACAATTCAAAGACTACGCGGAGCGTAACTACTGCTTGCCGGCAGATAGACTGTTGTAACGGGGAAACAGGCATAGTTTTACAGGCATACATACCTTCCATTGAAGTGCCCGCCTCCGAAAATATTCGAATTACAGCATTGGCTCGAATACTTCACGGCCCCGAATATAACGCGAACCTAAAATTTCCCATGAAGATAATTAGAAAAATCCTATATTTACACCTCGAATTTAGCGCGAGTCAGGTTTTAACGGAAATTGATCGGTCAAAAAACTTCGCTTTATATTATGGCCAATACGGTGGTCGATTATCAAGGGAATTCGAGAAAACCGATTCTGAATAATTCATTGGAGCAATAAGCACATGACATTCCAAATCCCGAATAGTCAAATTGCGAATACTAATACAAAAGTGAAAATTCCGAAAATTATTCGAAAAGAAATCGCGAATAATATTGGAATAGAAATCGTAAATACCATTCCACTAGCAAAATCACGAATACTATTCCAATAGTTAAAATCGCGAATACTCTTCGAATAGAAATCGCGAATACTCTTCGAATAGTATAAATCGCGAATATTCACTATTCGATTAACAGATTACTGATTCTGTTCGAGTAGCAGTAATCAGTGACAGAAATCACTCAATTTCAAGAAATATTTAATTTGTTCGTGCAATTCAATCCTTAGTCGGAGGGCCGTTTAAAGGATTCTAATGTGCATTTACGTTACATCTAGATATAAACCGCGCAAAACTCCACACCGTTAGACCGACAGCTTCGTTGAAGGCCAAAAACCCAGACCTTCAAACATCAGCCAACTTTCATGTACAGTGTCTTATCCACCTGTGCCATGATGGTATCCCCTACACTGGTTAAAGCATTGTTGCACTACTCCAATGCTGTAACCCCGTCTATCCGAATTTCACAACAATAGACAAAAATTCTTATAGACGCTGTTATCCTTTACTGTTGGGGCAAGCACAGCCCCGAAGATAAAGTCCTGGATGAGTAGTCGAATGCACTGTCCTCGGTTCGACTCCCATCAGTTGTGCATGCACACTTCGAGGGAAAGTGTACATCCACATCTGACCAGGTGAAGAGAAGGGAGATGGTCAGCAGTTGTGCATGTACGCTGTGGGCGGCCAGCGAACATACAGAACTGCGCAACGAAGGAAGACGGAAAAGTATATACAGCAGGAAATGAAGTGGACTGTCCTCGATGTGGAATTGGCGGTTAACACTCCAATGGATGATTTGTAATTAGTGTAAGCACTTTGATAGTGTAGAATAAATGTGATGTAAAAGAATAAATAAAAACAATTAAAAAACAAAATTTTAAAATTTAAAAATAATAGATTTAAACTCTTCAGTTTCAAGTAAACTGTTGATTGACTACATTCGAATTTTTTTTTTTTTTCATTATTTGAGAATTGCTGACTTATGTCCATTATATTATAGAATATAGTCAAATACCGTTAATAAAGTATAGTGCAGGTTGATTACAAATTAATATCTCAACTTTCAATAGACATAGCTTCTAAGAAGTATAAGGTAGCGTTTCGTCCCCCACATCGTTTTCAAGTCAGAAAAGAATAATGTTTCACTGGATTGATTTTAAGAATTTTTTTTTCCCGAAAGATTTTAAGAATGAAGTAAGGAATCCCAACTTAAGGATGTTCCATTTGAAGATTGATCATCTTCACAGGAAGCTTCAAAAGCAAATCAATCAAGTTAAACACTCTAAAAATTAAAAATTACGCTTCTTCACCCAATGCACAATGGACTAGTACTACGTTTAACCCTTTTTCCTGAGTATTTTGTAAAGTTAATTTTTTTTATAAGAGTTCACAGTACAACATGTAAAGAGCAGCGCTGAAAAAAAAAAAAAAAAAAAAAAAAAAAAAAAAAAAAAAAAAGGCTCAGGTCTGCCACTGCACTTCACGTACAACAGCAACCTCCGTTCAGAAAAAAATCGTAGATTTCATAAAATATTTTCGCTTCTTCCGTGAATTGCAATCAACTTATTACAACTTAATTATCACAGTATTTAATGCAATTTTCTTATATGTAAGTGGTGTACGTGGTTTTATTTCAAAAGAACAGACGAATGTGCATAATTATAACGTTCTACCGTTTTATTCAAATTAGCGTAATTTCATTCCAACTAAATTTCCGTTATAACGAAGTATTACGGTATCGAGAGGTTCTTTGTAACGGAAACATGCTCTATTAGCTTCAGTAGTTTTGGATAGGAAATATATTCACACACGAATAACAACGCTACCTTACGCTCCCTCCAATAAATAATCCGTCTTATAAAGTAAATTAAAATGTCGTGGTTTTTAAACTTGGCTTACGTAGTCTGTGAGAGGAATGATTTGAACGAGACAGGGTCCAATGTGTGTCTGTCTCGAGGGTCGAAATTGAACTAACTTTCCCTTGCGTTTAAAAGTTCTTACATCTGTTCTTTTCGGAAATCGTGCAACTTTTGAACAGCTTTTTAAAAAATCGAATTGAGCTAGGGACTACGAAAATTTAGATTTTTTCTTTAGAAGTTGTACTGCGAACTATTACGAAAAATGAACCAATAAGAGTTTAAAAATTTCAGGAAAAAATATTTAACATACTTAATTTTGCAATATTTCCCCAAATGCGTAAGACTTCGTCCGATTTTAGGACGCCATTTTTGTGCTCATGCTTTTTTTTCTAAGCATTGCACAAGACATATCCCTACAAGCAACAATTCCCAATTTCTGCTCGGCCAACCACCGGCATTCATCGCAACTCATCGCTCACCGAAATTCGGTACTCGGCCCAGACACGGAATTCCATCTGAAAACGATGATTGTTATGTGTGCGGCAGACACTGATCGGTCCGGTACCCATAAAACGATGCTCGGAACGATATCCGGCCTGAGTTATCGGGCCATATGCCTAAATTTGATCAAAATACGCTGAACTGAAAATAAATTTCGGCCCGCATAACGGCCGAGCGGCATTCAGCCGATGAAAATTGGCGCATGCGCTCTGTTCATGCAACAGTCGAGTGATGGCAACATCCGAGTATCTACTGGTAGGCGCCATGTTTGTTTTCATAAGAATAGGAGACGAAAAAAACAGAAGAAGTTTTTTGGTGGTGATAAGTCTATATTGGTACGTATAACTATCATTTGTAACAAATTTTTGACATTTTTAATATAGTATTAGTCTAATATAAGTAAAGTATGAGTTCAAATATCTGTAATTATTTTTTTCTCTCTTGATACTGTTATATAACACTAATGGAATAACAGTACTTTTTATTAGTATCTATTTCCTATCTTTACATGGCGTACAGTGTGTAATTGTAATAGTTCATACAGTTAATTGTTTTTTAGTTTTAAAATACACGGGTAAATTCTTCATTGAAACTAATAAAAAAATCATACTTCCGACCAAAACAAGCTTATTTGGTACTTATGTATTTTACAGTCAGTCAGCCAAAAAGAGCGATTTCGTGTGCGTGTGGAATACTTCAGAGACATTGTTACAATGTAATGCATTGCAATCCTTTGGCGAAATAGGTTGGCGTAAATTATCGACTTTAAAATGAGTACCGATTATTTGCATCCGTTGACCATAAAAAAAAAGTCCAAACGGTGCGATTACTCGCCAAGATAGTTTCCAAAGGCATAAAGCGCAGTTTCTTAGGGTTATGTAAATGAGAAGCTGTACAGCATTGATTTGATATTCAACCGACATTTTTGTTTCGCTTTATAAACTTCGAAACCCGCGTTGATGACTTTAGATTAGCTTAGAAATAGTATACGTAAATACAGTGATTTTTTTTTCTTTTTTAAATCTGACCACTGTTTTTTTTTTTTTTTTTTTTTTTTTAAATCAGAACACTGGTTAATGATGATTTCAGAATCTGTGGATACTATAAACCAGACTAATACAGGGTGTCCCAAAAAGGTGGTAACGGACTTTAATTCTTTAGAGATAAGTGGGCAGTGTAAATTGAAAAAATGTCCCAAATGAGGTCGGAAGTAAGTTACAAAATTCTTCTCATTATTTTTCAAAAAGTTACACTTTCTACATTTTTATATGACCCCCGTACAAAAACATTCCCATACACTAATGAGGTGATGTAGAAAATTTGAGAATTATATTTTTAAAAATTACATTTTAAGATAACCCCTCATCCTAGGCTGATCGCCCCCACCCTTAGCGTTGCCATCACAACACAAACAAACAAACTGGCATGAAATAAGACTTCAGAGCAAAAGTTGAAAAAAGAAGAGCTATGTAAAAATCCGTCTTTTGGGTCATTCGCTGCACACTGCAGTCTGAATCTTGGTACATTTTGCAAACGCAGAACATGAAAATTGTTATTGTTGCCTCGAAACCCCCCTGGCCAACTGCAGAGCGGGATCAGATCCTTTATATAAAACGAAAATGGCCTTAATTGGGCAGCTACCTTTTTATTGATCCCCAGTGAGGGGAATACTGACTTATCCCGGGTCTCCCTCCTAAATTTTGAACCAATTTCAGATGAGAGCTGGATGACCTAAGAGCTGGATTGGTACCCCAAAGAGATATGAATTGAACATGGAAAACATTGAAGTCATAACACATTTTTTTCGTGCGTTAATTCCCTACAGTGTACACAGTTTACACCAGCCTCACTCGAGAAAGGAGTTTATCCTTCTAGGCACTGGCCAAGCAGGTGCTGCTTCCCTTTCGGTGTTCCAATGGGAACCGAGTTTAACCAACTGTTTTAACAGCCAGACACATGAAAAATTTCTTTCACCTAATTTTTTGCTGTCTTTGCGAGTGCATTTGGAAAATCTTTCGAAATACCGATGTGTTGGGGAAAAAAGTAGGGGGTCTACTGAGAAATAACGTTTTCTAGGGAGTTGAAGTAATAAAAAGGTTGGAAATCCCTGATAGAGAAATTATGTAAAAGAACATGTCAAGCAGACTTACTCTGCATTCCCTATTCTTTGTGTAAATTAAGTTCTGAAAATTTTCTTTTTTTCTCCTAGAAGCTGCTCATAAAATAAGATGTTTGAAGATGCTGCTGCAAAACTCAAAGAAAATACTTCTTTTGTAAATTATGTGTATGATATATTTTGTGTAGAATAATTTCAATAAAAATTTTTGGAATTTACATTATTTAAAAAATTATTATAGCGATCTTATGTCTTATGGTCTATATGCTTTTAAAAAAAACCTATTTTTCAAAACTGTAAGCTAGTTCCATAGGTTCCAGAGGTCAAAAAAATTTTTAAATTGTAAGCTAATTCAAGAAAGTTCGGAAAGTCGATTTCCTATCACAAAAAAAAGTCCTGATGTGAAAAACACAATTTTCTCGTATGGCTGTTAAACTTTAGGCATTCTTGATGCACTCTATTTAAATGTATTGTAAACTGAAATGCGATACTTCAATATCTCGTTAAGCGTAAGAGATATCACCAAGATGAGATTTCAGCATTGAAAACTTATTCCTGGCTGAAAAATTGGCATTTTTCTTTTCTTCGTCAGCTTGGCGACAAACGGCGAGATTTTAAGCATGATCCTACACGCTTAAACGAACGAGCAAAATTCGATCAGTCGGAGCGATTTTTGGCCCAGTTTTCAAAAGTGCGCTTCTCCTTTAGGAGCGTTTTTCGATCACAAGAGCGGAGCGAAATATAACAATAAGCGAGGAGGGGAGTTCTCAGAAAAAAGAGGAAGAGAGGACGGGAATTCTCTGAAAAAACACCACTCAAAGAGCACTCTCGCAGAAATATCGGTAGGTTTCCATGGAAACGGATCACTCCGCAATGTATCGTTTTTTTCGCTCTTTTGGTTTAAGCGTGTAGCCTGTGGATTGTAATCAAAAATAAAAGTGTAGAACCAAATGTTACGACAGTCTTAAATACAAAATTTCAATATTCTATGTCTAATAGTTTTTATTTTTATTCGAGATACCTACTTATTTTTAGTGCCAAAATTTGTAATATTGCCCCTAAATTTACCAAGCTTGGGGACAGTTGGCAATATTTTGGGCATGAGCTAAACAGAGATAGTTCAGGCATTTTTAATGTGAAAGGCATGTCCATAGACTTTAATGCATCGAAAGTCTTTCATATAACTCTGTAAATAAACTACTCAGCCAGTTGGAATCAAAAAGGGAAATGCACAGCTATGTTTTAAGGCAGTCCTAAATTTGAAATTTCTTCGGCTATTCCTCTTTGAGTTAATCGAATTACACAAGAACATACGTACATAAATACATGCATACGAGCGGACGTCCCTCAAATTTAATCAAACTAGATCGAAAATGCAACATGCGTACGTACGGACATTACCAAATACTAGTTAAGCGAGTTCTGGGATTAAGGCCAATTATCTACACGAAGGATCTAGGCCTGTGGATGGGGTGCCCTCCGTGGGGGGTCTTTCTAAGTTGTCCTAACCCGTATTTACGCTAAATTTCGGTGGAAACCACGGAAAACTCCGAACGGTTAGGTCGGCGGACGTGACCTGGTTTTGAATGAGATACCTTCCGTCTTCCAGTTCAGAGCGCTATGCGCTCGGACTAGTTAAAGCAAATCGAACATGTAACATTACGGTATATAATTTCATACGTAGATGGAGTATACGACTACAGTACGTTAACGTATAGTATAGTTACGTATATAATACGACTATATACGTAAATAGATGGAGTATACGACGTACCTACATGCATGCATATGCGTCGTGTAGTAAAAGTGTATTTCTTCTATACTGTATTGCTTCTACACTGCATCATCATATAAGAAAAATGCGATTACAAATGCATTTCAAATATAAAAGAAATCTGCAAAACACTTAAATGTTATCATTCGAATTGCATCGTAGGGATGGAAAGGGTTAAATGCATGTCAACATCACATAAGAACTTATCGAAAAGTGATACTCACCCTGGTGTTTGGCCAACCTCACGCATTAAGTGAACGGGCCGGTTCCCTATATCCGTGTCCAAACCGATGAAAACTCATCGGTTAGTCTACTTCGGACGTCTCCACGTCCGAGGGGACATGAACTGCGTGTATCGAGCACTCTCAAAGTAAACAGCCCAATTCCTTCTCATCGGCTCAAGGCTACGTGGCCGGTGAAGGCCCGAACAAAATTGCTAGTAGGGATGGGTTGTCTGTTAACATTAGCTTAATATAACGGAAGATGCTACTGTTAGTGAAGAAGAGTGTTAGTTTTTTCGAGTACATCATTGGTTTGTTTTTAAAACAACTCAAAACTCTCGTGCTGAATTTCATTTTTCAAAAGAATCACTTTCAGGAATTTTTAAAAGAAACACCTTAATATCCTGAAATTTCCCCCACGTTTAGCCGTTTTTCCTGAGTATTTTGTAAAGTTATTTTTTTTTATAAGAGTTCACAGTACAACATGTAAAGAGCAGCGCTAAAAAAAAAAAAAAAAAAAAAAAAAGAAGAAGACGTTTTATGTCTGCCACTGCACTTCACGTACGACAGCAACCTCCGTTCAGAAGAAAATCCTAGATTTCATAAAATATTTTCCGCTTTTTCGGGTTTTATTCACTAAAGGCTGATATTTACCTAAAGAGCTAAGTCATTTTTTTCAGAATTAAAAAAATTCGTTTGAAAAAAAATGACGATTAAGGGTATTCTATCAGAAAAGAGATCCCCGCCACAGAACTTTTGAACAACTTTAATTGTAAATCAATGATGTTAAACACTTGAAAAAATTAATAATGTTTCTCCACCCTATGCACTATAGACTAACACTAACAGTAAAGCTGCACGTCTCATGCAAATTTCAGAAACAAATTCATCAGCACCAAAACTGCATTCCAAAATGGGCCAAGCAGTTAACCTGGGTTGGGAAGTATTGCAAAATTCCGTATGTTTAGCATTTTGTCTTCCGAGTGTTTCGAATCTCCTGTATCTTTATTGTTTGTAACAGCTCACAGTGCAGCTTGTAAAGAGGCATTCTAAATATTTTCCAATTCTCTAACGCAATTAAATACTTTAGAGAGTTATTCAAAAGTTGCATGATTTCCTAAAAGAATAGATTTTAAAGAGCCTAAGTTTTGATCTTTTATTGCAATATTTCGCGGATTTAGCCTTCAAACCCTCGTCATTTCATAGCGTAGCGGAGCGTAACCGCTGCTTGCCGGCAGACAGACTGTTCTAACGAGAAAAGCAGTTTTACAGGCATACATTCCCTCCATTCAGGTGCCCTCATCTGAAACAGCTCGAATTAGTCGATTTATTAAGGGCATTCGCGATAATCGATTTGGAAAGCTCAGCAGAAGGCATTCGAAATCTCGAATAGTGAACTGGCGATTACTATTCGAATAGTGAAAATTACAACTATTATTCCAATAGAAATCGCGAATACTGTTCGAATAGTAAAAACACGGATACTATTCAAATAGTATAAATCGCGAACGTTCACTATTCGATTAATAGATTACTGATTCTGTTCGAGTTGCAATAAAAAATGATAGAAATCAAACAATTTCAAGAAATATTAAAATTGTTGGTGCAATTCAATCTTTAGTCGGAAGTCTCTTTCAGGGATTCTGATGTGCATTTACGTTACATCTAGATAAAAAAAACCGCGCAAAACTCCACACAGCTAGATCAGCAGTTTCGCGGTAGACCAGAACCCCAGACCTTCAAACGTCAGCCAACTTTCATGTACAGTGTCTTATACACTATGCCATGATGGTATCCCAGGCACAGATTAAAGCATTGTTGCACTACTCCAATGCTGTAACCCCATGTGTACAAATTTTACAACAATAGAAACTTCATATAGACGTTATCATCCTTTACTGTCGGGCAAGGACGGCCCAGAAGATAAAGTCCTGGATGTATATAGTCGAATGCGAGTTCGGTTCGACTCCCATCAGCTGTGCATGTACACTTTGATGGAAAGTGTACATCCACATCTGCCCAGGTGAAGAGAAGGGAGATGGTCAACAGTTGTGCATATACGCTGTGGCGGGCCAGCGTACATGCAGAACTGCGCAACGAAGGAAGACGGAAAAGTATATACAGCAGGAAATGAAGTGGACTGTCCTTGATGTAGAATCGGCGGTTAACACTGCAATGGATGATTTGTAGTTAGTATAAGCATACTGATGATGTTAAATAAATGTGATGTAAAAAAATAAAATAAAAAAAAACAAAATTTTAAATTTAAAAATAATTAATTTAAACTTTTCAGTCATTTTTTTAGTATTCAGTAAACTGTTGTTTAGCTACATACGAAGCCATTTTCCCCTGTTATTTGAAGAGTTGCTCAATCATGTCCATTATAAAGGGTTTTCCATTAAGATTGATACAAATTAAAAATTAAAAAAAAAAGAAGAGAATCTGAAAGACTTCACGATTTTAAATATACATTAACGTGCTATGTATTAAAAGCGTATCAAAATTTATGCATCGTTCCTACTTATCTTTCCTTATTCAATTAAGTTGGAAAGTGTATCGTTATTCATGACTGTGCTGTATTTTTCTATCTTGTTTCATAACACCCATCTTTGGAATCAAAATCTATCTTAAAATCGCCTACTAAAACTATTTTACAATCTTCGCAAGTATATACTTCACCGTTTTAAATATTGTTTCGAATGTGCATCACAATCCACGAGTGTGCCGTGTTTGTCATTGTTGGTTGATTCTTACTTTAACATCCCGACTCTCGCCAAGTTGGCGATAATTAAACATATGCAGTTAACGTGACGACATTTTGTAATTATGTGACAATCGTAATTTAGAATTAAAATGACGATTTGGAACAACATGTAAGTACAGCATTCCGTTACATTTTTATTTATTTTGGGTGGCCAATTAATGTAGTTTTGATAATTAAGTGTCTTCAAATTCCTTAACTTGTGCGTTTATCGCTGATGTTTTCACTTTAGTTTTCATCTAGTTCTTTTGGAAGCGTTGTAACTTGTGCATAACTCCTAGAGATCCATGACTGCAAAGCTCGCCAAAGTGAGGCAATTTTTTAGATTGGCGAGAGTGGGGGTATTAAAATAGGAATCAACTCCTTCTTGTACCATAAAACACATCTTTAGAATCGAAATCTATCTTAAAATCGTCTACTGAATACGTAGAAACTGAAAACTACTGAAACCACCTACTGAAAACTGGTTTACAATCTTCGCC
This sequence comes from Cheiracanthium punctorium, assembly GCA_038373885.1. Classification (NCBI taxonomy): domain Eukaryota; kingdom Metazoa; phylum Arthropoda; class Arachnida; order Araneae; family Cheiracanthiidae; genus Cheiracanthium; species Cheiracanthium punctorium. The sequence goes on from JAWZYV010011992.1 coordinate 193,160, forward strand.
AGGCATATTCGAACTATTGTCATATTCCAACTTTATCGCGCAAACATTTTAAACACTGTTTGGAATGAGCATCATAATCCATGAGTGCACCGTGTTTTTCTTCCTTTTTCCTTAAAGCACTGCTTCGTAATTGAAATCTACATTAAAATCGCCTACCAAAACTGTTTAACAATTTTCGCCAGGCATAGTCAAACTATACTTCACTTTTATAAATACAATTTGGAAAGTGTATCATAATCTATGAGTGTACGGTATTTGTATTCTC
>JAWZYV010011993.1:0-197775 GCA_038373885.1 Cheiracanthium punctorium
AACTTAATGGGCCAGTGCCTTTATTGTGAGTAACGGCCAGCACATGCAGTATGCCAGCACAGTGCCATTGCCTTCCCGGGCTTCTGGCAAGGTGCTTCTCGGGCGATCACTTTCGGTACGATTCAGTTACTTTTTGCAGTGCCCGGCCGGTGCTGGACGTAAAGGCAGAAAGGCACTGGAAAGGTACTCCGCCAGCAGGTGTGTGTTTGATGGGATTCTTTCTGATATATCAGTTTCCGCGCTCAGTTTTGTTTTTTACGCTTTTCCTTTTTGAACATATTTACCTTATGGGCATGGTAGTACAACTTTAAGAAAGTATTTTTTAACGTTTATATCCGGTAGAATAACAAAACATTACAAAAAATTTAATTTTTTGTTAACATTTTCCTCTTAATTATCAGTTTTATTTATTTTGTCGTGTCTAGAGAGTTAAAAAAAATGAGAGCATTTTTGAAGTCAGTGATATTTTTTCTGCTGGAAGAAGAGGGGAAAATCTTTAAAAAAAAAAAAAAAAAAAAAAAAAAAAAAAAAAAAAAAGGTATTCCCACACTGCCCCCCCCTCTCCTTCACAAGAATTGCTTACATGTATATCAAGGTGCAAGCATATATATACATATATATATATGAACATTGGAGGAAAACTGTAAATAAAATTCTGATTTTAACGGCTGCGTTTTTTGAAGGATAAGTTTCTTGCATTAGACACTTAGATTTAATGATCATTCCATCATCATATTTTCATACCTAAAATTCACCTAAATGACAAGATTTAATCAGCTTAAAACTCTTTTTTTTCATAATAGGAGACTTAATTAGTATTAATAATTAACTTAAGACAATACTGGAAAAATTTATACTAATATTTACTTTTCACATTTTTTTTTTTGCAGAGGGAGGAGGGGGTGGAGTTTGACTTAAAAATATTTCAGCGTTGTTTCCAATGAGATACCTTTTAAAACATTTAAAATGACTAAAATATACACTGTTTATACTAGCCAATATTTTGTTACTCTACAATTATTAAAAGTTTTTAAATTTTAGTTGCTCCAATCAAAGTTTATACTTTGACTTATACTTGAATATATTTTGACTTACACTTGAATATACTTTGGCTTATACTTGAATATTTCATACTTTAGCATTTATTAGATTGAAATTTAAAATTTTTAAAGAAGTAATTAAAGTTTTTCATCTATGAGTTAATTTTGTGGTAAATTACAAAAGTCCCATATTAATTTTGTTTTGATTGCAGGATCATATGCCACCAACAGTTTGGCGCGATAAAGATTAATCTGTTTATACCTTAGTAATAAAAAAATGCAAACAAATGTTGATAAGTTTAGTAAAAACAGGTAAATACACCAATGGCACTGTAACATTTGCGTACAATAACAGTAAAATATTTATGAATACTGAAAAAACAAACATTCGAAATCAAAACAACCTGCAAACAAACGCTGCTTTTAAAAAGGAAAAAAAAAATCAACCATATGATAGAAGAATAAATTAAAATTCACGATCAACCATCTTCTTGCACGTAAGTAAAGTTTTTATATTATTTGATTGCTCTAAGTTATAGATATTTCATTCTGTTTTTGTTTATTTATATTTAAGACGCTGGTCGGTCGTATAATTTTGTATTTCGGCTAGAATTTTTTTGGTCGGTGGAATTGGTTTAGTAATCTATCAGGTTGTAACGAAAGTTTTCCGCCATATCTGCCTGAAAAACTAACTTCTTACTCCTTAGATAACTGTTTTTGAACTTTCGGTACCAAACCTGCACAGTGTCACATGATACAACAATAGTACTTAAAGCTGTACTCATAATTCGTTGATATTATGTAGCTGACTTTTTGCAACACAACTGGAAGTAAATGATGGTTCTAATCCTCTAGAGTTATAGTTCCCTTTGAGACACCTTATACTTAATGATAACTATATTTTTTACAGATTTCACAACACAGTGTTATAAAGTAAGCCTCTTTCTTTCAAATGGTAAAAATCGTTTGACAAAATATGAGCAAATACGCCAGCGAGAACTGTGTGCTGACGATGTTTGCGGTGGCGGGAAACTTTCGTTACAACCTAATAATTTTGTTTTCATATTATAAGAATACTTACACAAGAGAAATATTTGTGTTTTAATCAATTAATTTTCATTGTTTATTTATTCTGTATACTCACCTAACAATAAGTTACATTTGTAGGCATAGACTATGCTTAGGAATGAAAAGGTCACTGTATTAGAGTGATTTTTTTGAGAGGAGGGGGGAGAACATAATATTTTTAAGGGTAAAAATACTGAAGTTAATTTAGATTTTAAAGTTTTTAATATTCATGGCTTTCTGAACAGTGTTAGGGAATCTCTATGCTTTTGGCAAGTTTCTTTCAGATTAATGGCTACAGATAGTCATACCAACATTCTGTGATTATTGTACGTCATATCAGTGTCTTGAATATAAATAAAAACTGTAACAAAACCAAATATTTTACGCAAAACAATCAAATTATATACAGTTTACTTACGCATAAGATAATGGTTATTCCTAAATTTCAATCAACATGTTCAAAAATAGTATATTTAATAAGAATATATGAGATTCTTGTATAAGTGCATACAAAAATCGATAATCAATATATTCATATTAAATATAATAAAAATATAACAAAAATGCGCATGAAAAAAACATATTAAATATCAATTCTTGTATGTATTCAAAAATGATTTTTTCATATGTTTTCAAAAATGAGCACATAAGGTGCTCGAAAATTTTGAGTATACGTACACTCATGTCTGAGTTCTTGCACAAAATAAAAAAAGTGAGTATATTAGTTTCTTACATTTAAGAACACATTACTCGTAGCTATTATATGAGTACATTCTGCTTATTTTTGATTATCTTATTTTTACAGTGGGTTTGCTCCATCAGCGCCATGCGGAGCAAGTGTCTATCATCGCGCATTTTTCGGTGTCCACTCCCGGATTTTCGAGTTATCCGGTTCTCGTCAGCCAACTACTTCCAAACTCGCATCACTGTGCTGTTACGCTGCACACAAGCTGCTATTGTGCGTTAATAAAATCCTCCTTTACGAAGGCCGATGATTCTTCTCCGCTCAAACTCCGTAAGTTGTTCAATTTTCGCTCACTGCCCCCCCCCCGTACTAAAATAAAAACTGCAGAAAATCTTAAGTTATTTGACCTGTTCAATTCTTAAGAATATGCTTTAGCAGTTTATTCTGCAGCTATTCTTCAGAATTTAATGGGCCAAATAAATTGAGGTTTTCAGCATTTTTTTTAACAGTATATTCTGAAGATACTCTTCAAAATTGAATAGGCCAAATAGCTTAATACTTTCTGCTTTATATTTAAAATATCAAGGTTAAAATGTACAGCTGCGGAAAAAAAAGGCCCACTTGTACTTTATTAAGCCGTCGTTCGCCGCACAGAAAAGTTACAGATACCAATCGTTTACGATTGACGTACACTTTAATTTGCTATACATAAAAATTGCATAAGGGGCCGTCTCCATATTAAAATTCGCACCAACTTTTTTTTTTCCAATAGCAACCCCTAGATTTCACTTCATATTTTAACCCTTCAATGCATGGCGATGCATATATGAATCATACCAACTTTTACCGAATTTTGCTTTAAAAAATTCACAAAACAGGCGGTTTTCTGGGCTGATTTTTATCTTCATACATCCATATTGATATGTAACTGTCATTTTCCCCAGTACATGGCAGTATTTAGCAGCACGTGTTATTGAATTAGCGCCAAATGTTTAAATCTTATTTCTGTATTTTCAATGATCTTGTCAAGTGGTTGCTGTTCTTCAATTCGACTTTAGAGACCTGTAAAATTTACTATATATAGCTCAAGGTATTTATTTTTCATTTCTATGTTCAGATTTAACCAAAAAATTATTTTTATGTGAAAATTTCAATTTTTTTGTTTGATTCAAATATGCATCAACATGCATTTATGAATAGGCTTCACTGCAGAGAGCAGTTTGATGCATTTATGAATTAGTTTAAAATTTGGGCAGAATTTATAATTATAAGATCTCATACTACCTTTTATTTCAAGCTAATTTTTAAATCACACATACCCATTCATTATTTACATGCATTGTTTATTAGAGACATAAAATATTATGTAATGTATACTGTTTGTATGAAAAATTTCTAAATTATTTTTTTTATAATCATTTTAATTCAGCAGGTAATTAATTGCTTTTACGAGTAAAGAATTGACTAATAAATACTATTTTACTGTTTTTTAATTTTATTATAATCATCAGTATTTAATAATAAATCAAATATATAGAGAAACATATCATTTCAAAAGTATTTAATCCCATATAGCATTTTTTTTATTATTATTGCGGTATTGCTAACAAAGTAATATATATATATATATATTTTACAATTTGTAATATTTATAACTACACTAAGTATTATTTTCCTGTTTCTTTAATTCTATTATAATCATCAGTGTCTAATAATAAATAAAATGTATGGAGAAAGATAGCATTTCAAAAGTATTAAATCCTATATAGCATTTTTAAAATTATTATTGTGCTATTGCTAACAAAGTATAATATTTTTTTTAATGTGAAGTTCTTGTCGACACAAAACATTTTTATCTACCAAAACCCTATTATCGATCCAAAAACATGGAACTTTAAACAGCAGTGATAAGTGTCATAAGATCGATTTCAGCAGGCTAACATAAGCGAGTTGTCACTAGTTTTGAGCAGAGGTATACCATGTGGTGGATGTCATGTTTATCACATATGGGTTTAAACATATGGGGGGCGTATATTCGCTTGATAGTCATATAGGGTGATATAAAATAACCCTGAGATCAAGAAAGTGGTACATGAGACTGTTTTATCACTTCTTAGACCTTGCAGTCATAAATTCGTGGCTGCTATATAAAAGAGTTTCAGAACAAAATGGAACAGGCCCCAATGGTTTGTTAAAACTAGCCGCCTTTCGATGTGAGCTTGCAGTCGGACTATGTCGAATGGGTGAAAGTTCTGTTGTGAAGCGGGGAAGACCCAGTAGCCTTTTACAGAAGAATGAATACAATGTGAAAAGGCAAAGAGGTCCTGCAGCGTATATTCCTCCAACATGTGTTCCACAGGACAAAACTGAACATATGCCAGTATGGAATGAAAACCGCACTTGCTGTAAAGTGCCAACTTGCAAGTTCCAAACATTTATTGGATGCGAAAAATGTGCTGTAGCATTATGTCTAACCAAGGACAGAAATTGTAATTGTATTTAAAATATTTCATTCAACATAAATTTGATAGTAATGAATGTATATCAAGTACAAAGTATTTGGCATGTCATTTTTTTCTGTTTTATTTATTCTGTTATTGTCATTTTTTTCTGTTAACAATTTTACTAATTAAATTTAATTAAAAATTTCAATTAAAATCAATATCTTTTGAAAACAATAATTAATTAAGTGTTTTATGCCAAATTTTATCAATTATGTGATAGTAAATAATTTTTTATTGTGATTCACATTTTAGCGCTAAATGCATGACGATTCATATATGCATCAAACCTAAAATTTCAAAAAATAATCAATAAAAATAGCTAAATATTTTTTAAATATTTTTTCACGTGTATTTAAGCCATGATATTGAAGAAAAAAAATGTTTGGTAAAAATATAAAAAATCATGCATTGAAGGGTTAAATATTTAGCTCATTTTAACCCCGGATACCAATTTTCAATTGGTATCGTCTATTGTTGCGTCCGCTACCATATCCCCCCTAATAAAATATTTTCCAGGTATAGAATTAGATGCAGTAGATGTATGTCTTCTAATACAACGTCCTATTTATGAAAAGCTAACATCCTTAACATTCCAGGCATGAATTTGACCTCTTTTAACATCGGAAGCATTAGGCCTTTGAACTTCCCCATATTTTATCAAACATTCAAAAAACATTCAAAATCACGTTCTCTATCTAAATTTTTATCTGACAATAAATTAAAATACCGCCAAAAGTCTTATAAGGAGCAGGCGATAATATTAAATGAAGAAAGTGAAATAACAAACATAGTGATAATATTGGGTCAGCAAAAAAGTAATTGCGTTTTTTACATGAAATTCAAACAAATAAATTTTCAATCATGAAAGCATTCTTCTGTTCGACCGTAGCTGAGTAACATTCCTTCTTGTAGTCAGAAGAGCAGAGAGTAGCCTCTCACTCCTGCGAACATTTCACCAGTTTAAGAGAACCATCAAGGGAAATACTCTTTCAATAACAATTTCAAAATTAGAACGTTTTTCAAAATCGTGAGCAGTCGTTTTGCATTTTCCCTCTAAATCTTGTGTATGAACTAAGGAAGTTATGAATTCACGGGTCATTTGGACCACAGACTAAATGTTCTAATTTCTACCCTTGATATTCTCAGTACAAAAAACTTTAAGAGACATGGAAACAACATTTTCCTTGAAAATAATATTAATTTCTTTTAACTCTCGCGAGCGAAATGAATTAACGACGAAATGTTCGAAACCTACAAACAGCGTTTTTCAATTTGCAGAAAGTCCCTTAAAAATGCGCAAAAAATTATTCGCAATATCTTTATCGGAAATTATCGTAGAAAATTAGTGAAAATTTATATTTAGGGCAATTCGAAGGTTTCCTTTCGTTTAATAAATTCAAAATATAGTGTTGCAATTGAGAAAAACGAAGTTGATGTAGAATTATATATGAAGGCGGCCCCTTATGCAAATTATATTAATATTAAATTAAAGTATGCATTATTTGCAAACGAATGGTAATATGACTTTGCTGTACGACGAAGGACGGCGAAATAAAGAGCAAGTGGTCCTTTTTCTTTCCGCAACTGTACAAAGTATCAACTTTTTTATTACAATTATGTTTTTAAATTATTTTACATGTTTGGGGGGCCAGGGCGACTACATCCATCTCTATCAGCTGACGTTAATTTTCTTTGCTAACAATATAAAATGAACCAAAGTACAAATTCGATGATGATCCAAAATGGCAGCTGGGTCCCGGACTATAAAGATGATTAGTTAAAAAATGTAAATATACTCTACATAACTCGCCGAATAGCTTCTTTGTTAAAAGGTTATAACGGTGAAGATATAAAATAAAAGTTATAACAACGGATACGCAAATAAACTATTGAAAACAAGTAAAAGCGATGCTCGGACCGAGCCACGTTGTTTGTACTTCTTGTTGCAAACAGAAAAACGAAGTAATTCAACTCTTCGACTACATTCGAGTTAGTCGGTTTATCGATCTCTACTGTTGCAGGGAAGTCGCGTTTGTTTATATTTTAAAACTCAAGATAAAAGCACTGATAACTATTGAATCGACATGATTAATATTTTATTTTAAAGCTAATGAATTGCAGATTCATGTTTATCAAACAAACAAAAAACTGATTTTGGGACACATTTTTTGGAATATAAGCATGCATTGTCACTTTAGTCTGAAGAACATTCATTGTATCGAGTACCCAAGTATATATAGAGGTTTAATTTATTACAGAAAATAGGGTTGGATTGTAGAAATCCCCTTTCCGGGCATTAATAACAAAAGGGGAAAATGAACGAAGAATCTAGTATCGTAACAGTTTGGATAGTTTTTCAGTTTACATTTTAATTGTGAAATACTGCAATTATTTTATACAAATATATATGATAGCATTTTGTAAAAAGCTTTTAATGTTACGATAAATCATATTTATTTATCTTGTGTTATCATTTATTTATTTAAAAAAAATCAGTTCGCTTCATTAGCATATGAGATCAGTGATTTTTTTTTCATTAGTCATTTTTCTAATTCAACTGAGTTTATTTATACAGAAAAAGTGTTATTACAGAATTACGGCGAAGAAATCAAAAATCTTGTGTAACTTTTTTGTGCATAATTTTAAAAAAACAAAAATTAACTATTTGCAATTTTTTTTCTTATTCTAATCTTTCTGTAAAATATCTGTTGACAAATTTTGATGACTTCAAAAATAAGCTACAGATGTTTTGAAGATAAAGTTAAATATTTAAACTTGTCTTTAGATTCTTATGAAAATCTTAAGACAAATTCTTTGATTTTAAGGTATTCAAAATTTCTGCAAAATTGTCTGCAAACAGTCAGCAGATATTTTGAAGATAAGGCTCAATCTGTAAATTTTTCTAGATTTCTTCAGAATATATGTAGCATACGGCACTTTCTGAAGAAAACTTAAGATAATTTTTAGTGGGATCGACGAGGCATAGTTACGTCTCACTTCACGTTTATCCCAAAATATACAAACACAGACTCATGGGCGCCACCAGCTATGGGCAAGGGTGGGCAAATGCCCATCCTTTGAAATCGTAAGGAAATCGCACAATTAATAAATATAAAAAGTATGAAATCTCGTCATTTTCTTAATAAGATACTCCATTAATTTTCCTTAAATATGTCTTAGAGGGAAATTGTCAATCCTAAAATAACTTTTTGTAAATATCTCTGGAAAATAATTTTTTAAAAAATGGAATAGAAAAAGGTAATAAAACGAACGGAATAAGAATTGTTCCCTACGTGACTGCGGTGTACCACGTACTCGTCCAAAATCTTTTCTATGAAGTGTCCCAAATCACCATTAACATTTTTCTCCATGAACGCTTAGCATGCAAATTCCTGATAATCTCTGATCAGTCATTATTGATCTTATCAAGGACTTTACTAGCTATTAGAGTACTGGGAAAAGCCTTTCTGTTGTGCAGGTAGTATCTGCAAATGCTAGAGCTTTGCAAGCCTTTAGAAACTGCAGGGAAGAACTTAGTATAATAGTGTAATAAATCGAGGAAGTGTTTTTGTATGAAATTTTATAATTATTGGAGGAGAAATCTACCACAGTTCATACCATGCTTCGACTTCAGACAAAACATTTTGTAAAAAGTCTCCATAGGAACTTCCGACATGTTTCGTTTTCTTAATAAAGTCTTTTTCTTAATAAAGTCTAAAGTAACCAATTTTTTTCATCGTTGCTGGGTAAAGTGTAAATAAGTCGCAGACAACTTCTCTGCATGAAACCTCTTTTCAAGCGATGTCGTAAATACATCTAAATATTTGATATTCTAAAGTACTCTTCTGTTTCCGTTTTAATTTCTGGATAAGATTTGCAGACTTGGCGATTAACTGTAGAGGAACACTTCAGTTCATTGTTATGAACTTCTGCTATTTCTTTAGCAGATGTAAAGAGAGCGGCGAGTTTTCGATGTGACCCACTCTTCTGGAGATTAAACTAGTCTACAATTCACATGCTACATATCAAATAATTAAATTTTACATTTTGTTGCATGAAAATCGGTTAGCTAGAACGCGAAATAGGGAGTTTTGGATGTATTCATCGTTTAACATAGGGTTTTCTTGAATTCTCAAGAAATATTGGCACTATCGCTTAGTTGACTTCAGTTTTAGAAACTTATTTCTAGAGCTAATTTTGATGATTTTTCCCCAATAACTCACCAAGTTTGGTGGCATTTGGCACCTCTTTACTAATAGCGCTTGTAATTTTTGCTTCCCTGCATTAAAATTATGCATTTTGTATTACTTAATTGCGTTTCTATTACGTAATCAAAGTTCTCGATTGATTAAGATTTCTCTAAGGATAAAATCTCTAGATTTTTCACGCTACGTCGACGTAAGGAATAAAAGAGAAGGATCGTTCCAGAGTTCAGAGCAGTTCAGTGAGCTGTTGCGAGCAGACGTTCATTCTGCTGAGAGCACAAGGCTCTGATTTTGTACTTTTGCAAGCGATATATCGCTTGTTTTGAGAAGCTTATTTTTGAAAGCTATTTGGGCTTTCTTCATTTTTGAATCTTGAGGAACTGCTGATAATTTGTCTGGAGAGTTTCCTTTGAATTTTAGCCGTAGAAGAATTTTTATTGCAAATGAAATATAGTATCTGAAAAAGCTTCTATGTTAAGCTGGCTGTTATAAAATGTGTTATTGCTTATTTATTCCTCCTGTTATTTGTGTACAGCAGATTGTTCATCGACTTTCTAATAAAATTTGTGTTTCGTCCTGTCCACTGGACTTTTTACTAGTAATTTCCATCTACATTGTACTCTTAAGATTCAATCCCGGAAACAAATCAGAGTTTTCCGCAACTATAATTTTGGATGTACTTTCAGAACTACTGCGAGATTAGATTTAAATATTTATTTTTTTAAATCTATCAATATGCTCCTTAACAGAAAGCAAATAGATGTCCATAGATTGCAGAATTTTAGCTGCAGGCTCCATATATGAGGAATACTTTGCTATGATGCATATTGCTACGATGAACTTTGGGGAGGTTTATGCACAGTACAATTGATACGCGTTTATCCGCTCATTACTGAAAACTGTTTATTTTTGTGACTTTCATTATCTATTTTTTCTTTTAATTTTAATACCCGTTTTTTGTAAAACTCACTCTTTTGCTTAAAATAATTTATAAAACAAATTAAAGTATTCGGTAGTGCCTACGTAGGGTCGATTTAATGGACAGTATTTTTGTGAAGGAGCCTTTTTAATCGATTATAATTTTGTAAAGGGGTTGTTTTAATCGTATTTTTGTGAAAGGGCCGTAAAACGTGTATATATACAGTGTTTAGTTTGGGACTTTCTCAGAAACTTAGTCCGGACTTTTAATTTTTAGGATAGCTTTTAATTTAATTAATTAATTAATTTTAGTGCTGCCATCTGGTGTTATGTTTAGGAACTACCTTTTCAGTTTTGGACTTAGAACTTTTCAGAGTTTGGAACTCATTTTGATGAATTATTTAATTAATGAATTTTAGTTAATTACAATAATTTAGTGCTGCCATATGTTGTTGAATTTTATAATAAATTTGCGGACTTGGATTTTCTCAGTTACCGGCAGCGGGATTCGAACCCCGGACCTTCTGATCTGGAGGCCGATGGTATACCGACCAGGCTACTCGTGTCCCGACTTAGTAGCGCTAAAGGTTGAAGTGTTCTTTACTTTTGTTATGGGACTTAGAAAATTTTTCGAAGAATGCTTGGCCGGACTTGTAATTTTTGGATGGTTTTGACGGCTTTTAATGAATTTCAGTTAATTTTATTTAATTATTAATTAATTTTAGTACCGCCATCTGTTATTGAATTTTAGAATTAACTGGTTTTGGTATCGGACTTTTTTTGGACTTGTAATTTTTGGATGGTTTGGGATTGCTGAGTGTGAATGAAAAACCACTTGGGTTGCAATCTTCATTTGCAGGATTAATTAATGATATTTCACTAATTAATAAACGCGATTGAATCTGTGCGTTGTTCGACTTAACACCTTTTGCCCCACCCCAAGTGATACCGGTTTGCACTTCTAAAAAGCAGAAGCCCTGCGCAAAGTCCCGACTTGCCCATGAGACAATCAGACCCTGATTCAAGGCATCCCTTTTCTGCCCATCATAACAACATCGTTATAACAAAGAAAGCAATGATTTCACCAGTGTTCCCAATCTGTTCTCAAATGTGTTCCTAATATGTGCTCCCATCTATTCTCAAATGTGTTCCTAAGTTTAGATTAACAAATATGCTAAGCATAACACTTTCAGAACACTCTAGGAACACTTCCTTTATAACGGATCACATTCGGAACGCATTTCAGAACACTTTTAGGTAACTGGAACACTTCTTATCAATAAATGTGTTCCAAATGTGTTCCCAATGTGGCCTGGAAATTTGCAGTGAGCTATTATATTCAAAATCATTCTTTATTTAAATTTCGTAAAAAATCTCCTAATTTATGTTTTTACCCCAGTTTTACTTTAAAAGAGGGCGAAATGAATGTTCCGTCATTTTTCAAAATATTAAAAAGTTATGACGGTATGACGGATAGAATTCGAGATGCAGCAGTTTTAAAATTATTTCAGGAAAACTTTCGTCGAAAGAGAATTTTTTTAGAAAATTTCCATAAATCTGCAAATTATGTTACACAGTTAGAACAAATTGTTTTTAAAAGAAAATTTTCTACTCTATTCTATGATGCCAATTCGTTTTATTGCGAGTGTAATTACCGGCGTTATTATGTATTATGGAGAAAAAATGCCAAAATTCGCATAAAACATAAAATGAAACATTTTCTGATTCGACTTTCGAAAAAATCGCTACTAGGAGTCTTAGCACATGTTCTAGTGAAGCCGTATTCAAAATTTGGTAGGTCTGTGACCACCCGTCTCGGCGATATGCGATCGAAAGGCACACGCATAAGATTGGAGTTCACAAACTTACATACATACATAGCCAGCCAGCCAACCAGTTACAAACTTTGCTTACTCTCGGATTTTATTATATAAGATATGTGTGTGTGTGTGTGTGTGTGTGCGAATATAATATAATGCATGTGTATGCACGCGTGTCTTAAATTTTGCCCACCCTTGCAAAAAATCCTGGCGGCGCCCGTGCACAGACTATTTTAAACACGCCGCTACAGCCCTTTATTTATACGGTTTCTGTAGCAGTACAGAGGGCCTGCTCAGCCCACGCATGCGTAGTGGCTTTGAAATTTTAATCATTTGCTTTACACAGTATAATTTACATTTCCTAAAAATTTCAGCTCAATCGCGTCATTCTTCTTTGCTGTTATATTTTTTACAAACAGGAGTGCAGTTTCATACATCTAAATGCACATGCACAATTTTAGGGGAAGTGGGATAAGATGGCGAACTTAAGCTTCAGATACTTTATCTGAATTCAGTAGTTTAAAACCTGAAATTTACAGAACACTTCTTTGAACCTGCACGTTTATAAAGACATTGAAACGACTTACTCTCCTCCTGGATTATGTCTAAATATTCCTGACCGAAAAAAAAGAAAGAAAGGAAAACTAAATAAAAATATCGTTATCTTACCCTTTACGTGGGGTAAGATGACTAAGGACGTCGAGTAAGATGAAAATAAACAATCAAGATAAAGGTTTATAGCGAAACAATTTCATTTAGGTGATATTTTTTAGTAGTTAAGGGAAAAGACACATATTACCCATAATGAAACAAAAATTTAAATACATAAAAACACAGGTAATAAAGTTCATAAACAAAAATGGCATTTCGAGGGTTTGTCTTTCGCTTCGCTATCATCCTACCAAGATCAGTGACTATGTGTACAAGATTTACACTTCATTCGTTCCATGTTTACTTGCTGACATTCGAAAAACGCAGATGAGATCACGAACGCCTCGTCATCTTACCCATATGGGCAGTTTTGGTTTAAAGTTATTTAACAGTGTCCAAACTTGCCCTAAATCTATATAAATAAAATTAGATTTTTGTCTCTGCATTACTTGGAATTGAAACATTTTGCGACTTCTGTCCGTTTCAAGTACCCGAGAACACAAAACGACCGTCAAAGAAGTAAAAAAGAAAGAGTTCTGTTGTCTTTATGTCCTCTTTTTTTGTTCACGTATCATGTAAAATTGGCAGAAGCAAATAAAATGAAATTCGGTGGCATGATAAGTAGTCCATCAGCTTAAACTGTAGGCTTCGAATTTCTTAAAGCATTTGTGATTAAATTCTGACAATTTACCAAAATTTATTCAAAATGAGTAAATTTTTGTTCGCACATCACCTAATAACGACTTAAGAGAATGAAATTTGGTGACATGATCGGAGGTCATTCAACTTAAAATATACGGGAAAAGGGGCACAATGGAACGAAATACATTTTTCTATGAATCAAAAATTAGAAAAGTAAGTCATAATTTTGTTAACCTGTATTGCAACTCTATGGAAACTAGTCACTGTCACAATTCATCTTGTAGGAAAGTTGCAGCAATTTTTGTTTCTACTATCATACCGTTGTAAAAAATCAGACGTTTTACTTTTTTGGATTTGAGCAGTAAATTACGGTCCAATAATCAAAGTCTTTGCTTTAATTTAAACCTGGAACTTTCTTAATTGCATACATGTAATATCCGTAATTTTATTGATAATTTTTTTACACCTATTTACCTATTTTTAGAGTTAAGATGACTTGTTGGGGGGGGGGGATATCCTGATTGGGGTACAGTGGGACAGTGGCCCACTGTATGTAAAACACGGCTTGTGGAGGGACTGAAAGATCAATGACCCAATTATCACTTCCAAGCACAGAATTTTCTTGCTTGGAATAAAATTTCAATACAATAATATTAACCAAGTGTTAATAAAAATTTGGTTGGTGCTATATCAACCGAATAATTTTGTTGGTTTTAGCAATATTATTGTAATATTAACAAAATATTTCTCTGAATTAATAAAAAATTTGCTGATACAACAAAAATATTTCTTTAATATAGAGACTTTTTTTTTTTTTTTGATTCAGCAAAACATGGTAAACTTCCAATCTTATTCCCTGAAAAAATGAACTCGTGAAATTATTTTATAATCGCTTATACTGCTTAATTTGATGTTTCTGTATTATTTTAATTCATCAAACATAATTCAGCAAATAATTTAGCACTCCTAAAAATTTGTTACACTTAAATGTTCTCTTAAATATGTGTCTTACCCATTGCCCTACTGTACCTCATCCCTTGTGCCATTGTAGACCGTAAAGGGTCACAATTTGACTACTTGATTAGGTTTTGAAAATCCTCTGTTTCTTTTTTAACCAATAAAATAAGGATAAATTCTGAAAAAACTTCCATTGAAAGCTATATATATATATATATATATATATATATATATATATATATATATATATATATATATATATAAACGTTGTGAATATATTTTTATTTGATTAAAAGGAAGAAAATTATCATAAAACAAGTAAAACTTGTCCCACTGAGTCCTCTTCTCCCGCTAAATGTCGAATATTTTGAAGATTTTGATTAGATTTAAAGATGGAAAGCATTTTCAAAATACGTAAATTTTTGATTCCGCATTGTATAATAACGACTAGAGTAAATAAAATTAAATTTAGTAGCATAACAGGTGTGCACTCAAAGCACGAGCGTCGAAATTTTTGAACGTTTTCATTAGATTTAGAGATTTTGCGCCTAATGTTACATATATATATATATATATATATATATATATATGTGTGTGTGTGTGTGTGTGGGCGTATAACATTAGGCGTTACGGGATAGTTGTGTAGTCGTGGACCGGAGAGAGGCAAAGCTGTTGAGGTCTCCTGGCTGGCGTTGGTATAAGGCGGCTCGGGACTCTGGATTAGAGCCGCTATTGCGTGAACCGGGCCGGATGGGTCGAGGCTGTTGAGGCGGCCGGTCGTCGCTGGCCGGCAAACGCCGGGAGGGCTCGGTGAAAATCCTTGGACACGCCTTACGCTGCCGATGGATGAAAGGAGTCGGAGCCTAATTGCGATTACATAATTTTATTTGGTGATTCCATACATCTTTGTTTGGCAGCTGCGTCACGCGGAAAGTTTGCTTCTGACCTGCTGCAGGCACTTTTAACACTTTTTGAGGTCGTGTCACGTGACCAAAAAAAGCGCTACAATTATTGGCCGAAAGCAAAATCTGGGCAGTGGTTTTTACGGGATTTGTTATGACTTTTAAGACGCCTTTGTGGCGGGCTGCCGGGACCGTCTACAAAATTACAAAGAAATTGCAGGGGACCGTGTACTAATTGCAGTTTTTGAACGCGGATTTCTTTTTCCAACTGAATTAAATTGCGCAGTTCCAGAAATAAGGGATTTTCATGGGCTTTTGATTTGTATATATATATATATATATATATATATATATATATAATATAATAGCTTACTTACGTAAAGTGAAATCCCAAGATAATCCATTGTTAAAGAGAAAAAAATATAAAAAAAATAAAAAAGTAGATAGACATGGTGCCAATTAACGAGCTTATACCGGATAAGTGTTTAAATATAGCCTTTTAAGGCAATGAAAGAGTGGAAAAATTGAATATAAAGCGCCAAATTAGAACTGGTGTGCTTTTTAAGCCTAATCACATGTAACCAGAAATAGACGGAAAATGGAATTAATATTGAAATGGTGTGCTCTATCATCAGGCGCCACCGCACACACATTTCAATTTAATCGAAAAAAACAATAATAGCTAGGTTTCTGCAAGTTACCTGACCAAAATTAGGGTCCTTTTGTACCTTGGGGGCGCGACCGTAGCTATTAGAAATGAACAACGAGGAAGTGGACCGACACGAAGATCAAAGCTCAGTAATGGAGGCAGTATTAGTGCATGTTGCCATCAGAGAAGGCTTAATGCAATCAATAGACAAGTAATGCCATGGAGTGTGAATAAAAAAATGATATATTAATAATACTTCGGAAGTATGGAAAGGAAAAGAATAAATAAATAAATAAATAAAGTAATAATTAAATGAATAAATAAAAAGAATAAAAATGGTAATAATTAAATGAATAATTAATAAAATAAATATTACACTAGTATAGCTAGCCTATGTTTTACGTAGTACTAGCTGCAGTAGCTAAGAAGTACTTAGTTGAGGTTGTGGAAAAGGAGAAAAACTGTAGAAATAATTTTAACAGTAATGATATTGATAATAATTATACTCATTTATTATTGCTGTTTATGCTAATATAATTGTAAAATATTTATGTAGAACAGTACTCTGTTTGGCTTCATTGGTTACAGACTCACATAAAAAGGAAAAAGTACCAGTAATCAACCATTCTTAAATATAGATTTTTTTTTTAAATAAAATATATAGATATATATTTTATGTTTTTTTTTTTTTTAAATATAGAAAGAACCAACAACCAACCCCATCCTCACCAATCAATATTCTGATTAGGACATACAGTTTTTTGATTACATAGAGGATATAAAATGGAAGTTAGAAATTTACTGGGATAATTATATTTTATAGCAGTTTTATATAGGTCAGTTAAGTTATTGGCCTTAAAACTATTGGTACATAGAGACTCTATTCTATACTTATGATTAGAGATAATATTTCTAAACACAGAAGTGTGCATACATGAGGTGAAATGAGTGAAAGTATTAACCTGAAAATTAAAGTCATTTCTTTTATTATATATATTAAAGGATAGACTCTTATCGTCATTGATTCTAATTTGTAAGTCTAAAAAATTAATTATTCTATTATTATTAAGATTTTTTATTAGTTCTAGGGCTGAATGGTAGGCTATGGGTAGGTGGTCAGTATCACTATAAGTATTGTCAGTAGCTATTGTTATTATGTCATCTATGTACCTATATATTATAAGAGAAGGATTATTGTAATTTTTTTCATAATTATATAAAGATAGGTCTGCTAAGTAACTGGAATTGGAACCACCTTGTGGTATTCCTATAACTTGCTTATATAATTTATTATTATGTAGAATGTAGTTATTATAGATTATGAACTTTAAAAGATTTTCGAAATACATAGTATCTATGTAAGAAGGCAGGGTTATATTATTATTACTATGTATAAATAGATTCAATATTATATTGTATAAGTCGTCTAGTGGTATACTATTGAATAAGTCTTTAAAATCATAAGGATATATTAATTACATCGTGTAGAGCATTAATCTTATTTTTTAGTTCATAGCTATTACCTATAGATACAGAAGAAGTGTTAGATTTTATGTACAGATCATGCATAGAAGTAAGTATTTTTAGTAATATTTTGCTTGCTACATTATTATAAGTGTTACATCCTATAGTAAGAGTTCTGAATTTTAGTGGTGTTTTATGAAACTTTGGTATTAGCACTAAGTAGGGATATTTTAGATTGTCATGCTTGATTTTAAGTAACTTGTGGAAAGCTAAGATCTTTTTGTTAAATGTTATCTCAGAGATAGATGTTAGACTGAAATTTGGATTATTGTTAATGGATGAAGCTAAGAGATTGTGATATAACTGCTTACATATTATAGCGTAGTTATTGCTAGACTTATCAACATAAGTAATGATAAAGTTATTCTGTAGCTCTGTTATTTGACTGCTTAGTTTTATATTTTTAGTATATCTAAATTTACAAAGTAGTTGTTTTTTAAGGTCAGCAAGAATATTAAATTTCCATTCATTAAAGAAGGCGGAAGGTTTGCTGTTTTTTATTGAAGTGTTATATATATATACATCTATATTATAAGTGAAAGTATCTATTATATCATCTATACAGTATTTAGTGGGTAACCTAAACTTAGTACCTCTTTTCATGATCCGTTGAAGTTTAAGATCTTTGATAATAGAAAGATCTCCGGTAACTATATGTCCAAAATCAGAATTAACATAAGAATTGCATTGACCACTGGTACAAAGACAGGGTACCTCATCATCGGGTACAAAGTTCCTACAGAAAGAGTTATAATTAAATATCTTTCTACCCATAGGTATAGGGTATTTGAAAGATTTTTTTAGGCTGAGATGCGGTAAAGGGAAAGAGTCAGAGTGAGATGATAAAAGTTTATTGAAGTTAATCATATTAAAAACAGGATTGGAGAAATTAATTACAAAATTGGAATTTAGCTTAGTACTATTGCGATTGTGACCTAGTAAATTGTAATTTAGTGCATTGGCACGAGTAACTATTAAATCATAAAACAAGTGGGCAAAATGGTCAGAGAAAGTATATGAAGTGAAAACTTTATAATACTTTGAGAGGTGTTTTTTCTTTAAAGAGAAAACGTAGGCGCGTATTTTTAGCCAATTATGGTCAACCTCAAATCTTTTATTTAAGGTATATAACTCAGACTGAATGTGCTTATTTGACATTATGTTAAGTAAAAGAAGTAGATTAAAGAAGTAGCTTTATGCCTTCCTCGTTTATATCGACTTGTTCGTTTATATAAGGACAAATTTAAAAGGTTATAAATAGGAGTATACTTGGAGGGATCAGATTGTGTATTATAATAATGTAAGTGTTTATTATGTACTATTTGGTTAAGACCATAAGGATAACAGGTGTTATGACAATTGATTAATTGTGATTCGAGGAAAAGCCGTTCAGATGTATTGGTTTGTATTGCGAGAATTTCGATAGTAACATTTTCAAAACCGTGGGAGTGAAAGTGAGCATATTCTACATTGGTAAGGTGACTATTGGATAAATAGTTTTTTACGTTATTGCGGTGCAGGTTAATGCGTATGTGTAACGGGCTACGAGTCTGTCCAATATAAGCCATGTTACAGATAGTACATGAAATTTTATATATACAATTATATACTTTGCAAAAATTGTGATATTTAGTACTATTGTCTATTAGATTGTTAGAAGCATAAGGGCAAGTTTTGCATTTTTTGGAGCCACAAGAGTTAAAAAGAAAAGATTGCCAATCACTACTGTAATTTTTGTAGGAAGAGTAACTGTTTTTCGATCCATTGTTCCCCTCTTCCTGTAAATTAGAACAAATGTACCGGGCTTATGGACTTACATCATGTAATCCACTTTTGCCAGTCACTAAATTATTTTTGTCTAGTACCATTAAGGGTGATATTATACAATATCAGAGTAGAATAGACACAATTATATCAAAAAGTACAAAATAGGTTACAGTCCAAAAATGTAAATAAGAAGAAAAAAAAAAAAAAAAAAAAAGAAAAAAAAGAAAAAGACATTAATAAGAATATCTGGAATAAAGAGTAGAAACTATCAAATAACGGTAACCAAAAGTAATTACTAACACTGGAAAATGTAAATTGAGAAAAAATCTAAAATAATCAAAATACTGTAACCAAATGTAATTACCAACATTAGGAAAGAAAAAAGAGAAAAATCTAGAATACGCAAAAAACACTGTAACCAACAGTATTACTACACAAGAAAGAGAAATTAAAAATATAAAAAAAAAATAATAATAAAATTAAATAATAATTATAATAATAATCTGGTCTAAGATAGCGTGATATTTACAAGATGTAGTAATTGGCATACAAAGGGTTATTTTAAACTCAAGGATCCTACATAGCAAGGGGAAGAATTAGAAACTTCCCTTATATATCAATCTAAAATCAATGCTTACTATTTAGTATAGATGGCAGCACTATCCTAAAGGTATCAATAGTTTACTTGGATGACGCAAGTGCAATAAATATTTTACAAGAATCAAAAATTGAAATCAAAACTATAGATTAGATTTTAATAAGTAAGTTGGATATCGTGGAGAGAAAACATATACGTAAAAGCCATTTGATAGGTGTAGTAAATCACTGAAATGCATAAATAGGAGAGATTTAAATCACATGAACTTAAAAGCGCAAGATGCAGCTATTTTAAGATATGTAGAGATTAGGATTAAAGAATATTACCTAATATTGGCGATATTTTTGGATGTCCAGTGCTAATGTTGCACAATGGCTATTTCCTAAACCGTCAGTCAATGACACATAGTTTCAATTGCAAAAATTCTTTAAATTATGTAATCTATTATACCAGAAACGATCAGTCAATAAATCAATTCCTATAAAAATTACGAAATTTAAATTTTTGTACGTTCCCCCAGTCCTATCAGTTGTATCTAGAAAATTTTCTTTACACAATTTCATACACAATTAAAAACAAATTCGTCCTCCTACGACCAAAAGTCACCGAGTTACAGCTTCTTAAAGTTAGAGCACTTTTCAAGCAGCGAAATAGTGGTTGTATACAAAATGAATTTGAGAAAAATTAATGTACATGGTTTTGAGCCTTGTAATATTTATTAACAGTTTCATTAACTATTTTATGGATGCAGATTGCAATAAAGAAGAAGATTAACGTTTCACTATGTCTATCCAATAAAATAAAATAAAAACATAGCTTTTACTGAAAATAGAATTTTTTAAAGCGTTTTTTTAAATGAACTGGTGTTAAATAACTTAAATTTAAAAAAAAACACTTCATTAAGCATTAAATTAGACAATGAGACATTTTAATATAAAAATATATGCATTTTAGAAACTTAAAATAATATTACACATTCTGTTAGCGTAACATTTGCTCAAAAGCATCTTCCTTCGGCTGCAATGCAAACATTCACCCGTGTAGAAAACTCTTCCTGTACTTTGCTTAGCATTCTCGGTGCTAAACATCCGCATACTACAAGAATAGGCTTCATTAGGTCTGCCCCCGGCTATTTTTATATCGAGCCTGACTTTTACCTTCTGCTTAAAGATTAATAATCTAAAATTAGATTTGCTTCTTTCTCCTCATTTGCCAGAAAATAAAATTAAAACCTATAATTTAAAATTTCAATATTTAAATGGGCCCTTACCCGCTTACCGTAATAGGACATTTTTAAATGTGGAAAAGTGACTTAAGTTAAAATATTAGACGCTTTATAACTGGGTAAATTTACGTTATAGAAGGACGAGGTTTTTTTTTTTTTTTTTTTTTTTTTTTTTTTTTTTTTTTTTATAATTGTGCATCAAATTGTATTCAGAAATTTCCTAAATATAACCGATAGGACCGGGGACCTCGTAAAAATTTAAATTCCGTAATTTTTATTGGAATTTATTTATTGGCTTCGGTTTTCTCATATATAATAAATTATACAATTTAAAGCATTTTTACTAATGGAACTATGTGTCTCTGACTAACGGTTTAGGAAATAGCCATTGGGCACCGTTAGCACTGGACACCCGTATATGTATACATATGTATATAATATAAAATAGCTAAACTTACATAGCATGGAATCCGAAGTAATTCATTGAGCAAGTGATAGCCCACAATAACAATTAAAAACTTAACCAAGAAATAAAATTATAAATCCAGTGGCCCTAAAAGTAAGCTTGTAAAAAACAGAGCTATCAAAGCTGAAGAGAAGTGGGAAAAAACAAGCCAGGTGAGAACATGTGACTTAAGCCTAACTTCATGAACCCAAACAATGATGAAGAGATGGAATGGAAATTTGAAATGGAGTACTCCATTATCAAATACCACCCTACTAACATTTCAATTTAAAAGAAAAGCAAAAATAGTTTATATATATAGCGCATCGTGTATCAAAAACTGAAGAAAATGAAATGAAATGAAATTTATAGCATCACTATAAGTATTCACTTAATATATGAGAGTCAACAGCGGCGAGTCGTGGCCTATTTTAGTGGTCGGGACCAAAAAATAATCAGTTCAATCGTTAAAACATATATGTACACAGAACACTATTTGTCGTGCGCACAGAGTTAAGTATTGGAAATTTTTGAAATGAGAAAATATTATTATAGATATCAAGACAAATTTTGCGATCTTATAGTATAACTATGTTACTCTTACCGACGTTGTTCTTGTACTAACCGAAAATCCATTTTCAGCGATACTTTTAATTTTCTTTATTATTTACATCTATTACAGCTGTTCATTCATAATTTTAAAAGTATTGTTAAAAATTGTAATGTTGTTTTCCCGCAATAATGTGTCTCGTACAGGCACTCCTGCAAGTGAAATGAGTACGTGGTCTCTTGCCCTTCCCGAGGAATTTGGCGACCAAAGGAAATTATCGAAAAGAGTTGAATTTTGGCTGCATCTAAATTAGGAAAAAAGTTATGAGAAGAATCGAGAAATATGACATCACGAGATGATTGGAAATCTATAAATATGAGATTTTCACGGGCTGGGAGTCAGTTGACGGACTGTGGATACAGAGAGCAGAGCTATACGAGAATGCGATTTGAATAGTGTTAATGCTGAAATAGTTAATGATTTGCCGTTGAACGTGTTATTAAATTCTGTATTTTTCTGAGATATTAGTGCTTCGATTCGTCGAATAAAGTTTTATATTCTCTTTTCGAGCTTGTTAGATTATTTTAACGTGCATTCATTTTGTGATTTTTGTAACAATGATGGCCGAGGTGGGGTTTGTGTGTCTGTGTAAATGCCCTTGATCAGAGGAGCCTTGGATGAGAAATTTGAAAAGCTGTTGGCCATGATTATCAAGTAAACACACTACGTCCTGCAAATAACCGCAGGGTGCCGGTCGTTCCGGTAAAATGCCGTATATCGGGAGCAAAGTACATTGTTGTCGACTGCAAGTCACTGGAATGTCAGTGTGTGAAAAATGCATATGGGCCAGTACATAACGAGTAATGGCGAATTGCCATGTGTCAATAACATACACGGACAAGTTAACGGCGTGGTACTGTATAAAATGTACCAGACCAGCATTTTTTAGCGGTAACGGGCCTGTATCTATTCCGTTTTTATTAGCATAAAATTTCATTCTTTTAATTAAATAATATTATTTTACATTTATACTGTGCAGAAGTGCTAGGGGATATTAGTTCCGGACCCAAAAGTTACGGTCACTGCTAAAATTATTTTGGTGGAGGGGGGAGGGGAGAAGTTCATATTGAGCTTTCAAATATTTTCGTACTAAAAACTAAAATAACCCAAACGAGTTCAGTATGCTGTAAAAGTGTTCACTACACCGACAGTAAAACCCCCACTCTATACATGAGCGCCTATGTATAGAATTATGAATTTTATTCTTAAAAGTTTCAAAATTTATATTAATTTTTTACAATTTCGCTAAAATTTTTATAAAAACATATTTCAAGACTTTAGTCTACGTTAAGCTCCTTTTAGAATCTACGGTATTGGAGTTCAGAGACATATTAGAAAGAGAATTACAGGAAGGCCAGTCAGGGCTTAATTTGAATGGGAGCTCAGCTCCTGTATTTCTCTTCTGTCAGATAATTTTAGATCAAATTAAAATTTTTAAAAGCCTTCTTAATTATTTCTATTGATAGTTTTTTTATTACATTAGATATAACAGCCGTAAAACAAAAGCTTACTTAATTTTATAATGTAAATTA
The DNA here is from genome assembly GCA_038373885.1 of Cheiracanthium punctorium. Taxonomy (NCBI): domain Eukaryota; kingdom Metazoa; phylum Arthropoda; class Arachnida; order Araneae; family Cheiracanthiidae; genus Cheiracanthium; species Cheiracanthium punctorium. Next base: position 23,743 of record JAWZYV010011993.1, read on the forward strand.
ACATAAAATAAATATAAATTAAATTTATATGATATAAATTAAAAATTGGGTAATTAATGCAAAATTTAAAATGAAACAAATTAGGGCTCCTGCATCTAATTTGTTAGAAATAAAGCCATGGGGCAGTAGTTTCATGTAACAATCAAAAATAGAAAGTGCGCAAATGTGTTTCCTGTAGGGGGGGGGGGATTCTTTACGTTATTTCGATTGCTCTTCCATTATAGCTTGATTTCCCGCTCTTACAAATAAAGTTGCACCTGTAAAAAACCTGACACAGTCGTACCCCAGACGTCTTTAACCCATTAAGCGCCAAAGCTCCCGTTACGGGAACATCTATTATATATTTTTTTTCTTAAAATATTTTAACGCAGTTTACGGAATACACATTTTATATAAACATTTACACTATAGGGTGTGTTATATAGTGTAAATGTTTGTATAAAATGTGTATTTCGTAAATTGCGTTAAAATATTTTAAGAAAAAAAATATATAATAGATGTTCCCGTAGCGAGAGCTTTGGCGCTTAATGGGTTAAAATTCCCGGCCGAGAAAGCTGGCGTCAGAATCGCGGAAGCTGAGACATGGTTGCAAGATTTGAACTGTTCTCGCTGATTTGGCTGCATTAATTGAGATTATTTATAAGAAGTACAGATAGTTTTTTAAGTGTTTGTAGGAGAAAATAAAAACTTACATATCTATTTTAATCTAAGGTGTGCAAGATAGCCTTTTACTTGATCATGGAAACTATATTCATGGAAACTGGAGTGAAAGATATAGATATCTCGGTATGAGCGAGGAAAAATTATACGTGTTTTTATATCTGTTTCTTTTCAACGGACTTTATAAGGATCTTAAAATAATTTACTGGAAATTTAAAAATACGCGGCTATTATGAAGCAATTATCAACACATAGCAAACAAATAAAGCAAATAAAAGAGGTATTAAATCATTGCACAACATTTCGAACGTCATTTGTGATTCTTTTATGACAAACTGTAAACGATGAGTACTACATCAACCCAGACTATTATAAGAACATTAAAATTTATTTCATTTTAGGTTAAATAAGCTAAATCCAATTTGGACGGGGATATAATATGGATATATTTGATAACAAGATATCTTGCATCCATTTTCAGGCTGCGTATGGAGGGAGTTTATCCTATTCGATACGCAAATATGGGGCAGTTTTTCTTGAATGGCCTTCATTTTGTTCTAAGGAATTACCCCGTACTCCAAGGGGCATAAAATAGATATAATAATCTTCCGCTGCTCTCTTTTCAGTGAAAAAATAGATTAATATGGTATAGCATAATAATGCAGAAAGGAGCAGAGGAAAAATTAGAAATATCTAAAAATTCAGAATGATACATATTCTCTCAGAAAAAAACAATAAATAAAAAAATTCTAGGAATCGAGCAAATATTCTAATTTTCCAAGTTTCATGGAAGAATAGTACGCACGTTTCGAGTGGTACAAAGAGTCCACATTTCTTTCTAGGAGCGTGGTGAAGGAGGGTCGACCTTTTGTACCACCCGAAACGTGCACACTGTTTATTCGATTTTTGTTTAACCGAGTTTATAATAATGTGATATATGCATATAAGAATTTAACGGCCTTTTCATGCTTAACCTGTTCGCTCTCATTATTGAGTACGGAGAATACTATCCTTCTTTGATCTTTGTTGTTTCTCAGTATGGGTCTTTAAATACCCCTCGCCTCAGACTGCGCTTACTCAGGCGTTTGGCCTCAACGCAGCATTCAGAAACCTACTCTGCAGACACGTAAATGGAGTTTTCAGTGTCCGGAACTGAACCTTTTGCTCCCCTTCTGTTTGCCAGAATAGAAGACAGTGGCAATTCCAAAATAGAGTGTCCTTGTATATGCTGCGCCCAGGGACCTTGGCAGAAGGACTTTCTAAGGGCTTCTAATGCGTATTATAACGTTACTTCTAGAGAAAACCGATCAAAACTCCAGACCGTTAGATCGACCGTTACATCGCACTCTATCAAATATATGTAAACAAAAGAGTTTGAATATTGCATAATGAAGGCTGAGTGTGAAGGTCCTGGGTTCGGTCCCTTCGCGCAGGGACCGAACCTGGGACTACTCACTCATCAACTCACTCTTTTGTTTACATATATTTGATAAATGCTTAGAAGCTACGTTCGGGATAAATGAACAGTGTGCAATTATCTTCAAATTCCTTACATCAAATTCCTTACAAATTCCTTCAAATTCCTTTCAAAAATCGAGCGGCGTTAGAACAGGGGATCTGGGGGACCATTCTGCTACTACTTTCAAACCAATCCACTGTTTACCAAAATTAACATTGAGACAGTTTGTTACACTTAAAGCCTTGTGTGCAGGTGCTCCATCTTGTTGAAAATACATACATTTTACAGACGATAATTATGTATTCTCCAAAATATCTGTTACTATGCCATCTAAAATAAGCTGCAGATATTTTGAGGCTGTAAGTGTCCCTTCATAAAACACAGGACCAGCTAGTTCTCCATTCCAAATTACACACCACACGGTGACAGAAAATTTTTTTTGGTGGTGTATTTCTTGCACAAAATATGTTTTTGTATTATTCCAATTCTGATCGTTATGAGTATTTATTGACCTAACTTACGTAAATAAGCATTCATCTGTCCACATAATATTTTGAACAAAATTCACATTTTCATCTTGTTGAATTAACAACCAATTGCAGAATGCTAGACGTCGAGCAAAATCAGATGGATGGAGTGCTTGCACTCCACTTATAGAAAATGGAAGCGAATTATGTTTTTCAAGAATTCTATCAATTGATGTGCTTAGGTAGTCCCAAAGTCGCGCTTGCTTTCCGAATACTTGCACGTGGTTGGTAGAAATGTACGCTATAATATCCGCTTCTTCGTATTCACCGTACAAGCAACTCTCCCAGGGCCAGGTTTTGGATGAAAAGCACAGGTAGTTTTCATTGCCTCATCTTCCGGTAAACAAACATGCAAGAAATTTCAGGTGAATTTGGATATCGTCGTCCAAATTCTCGAGCAGTTTCTGCATTATTTCTATTCCACATAGAATATATCATTGCTAATTCAAACTGCTCATCATTTGTTAAAAAAAATCATGCTGTACTAGTTATATGTTTTTATTTGTAAAATATGAAACTAAATATACTATCTTTGCATAATTTTTAATACACTATTTATTCTGGTGTGTACAAGAAAAGTTTGGTTGAATTGTTCCGACAAGAGTTACTAATGCCAACAAATGAGTAAACTCAAAAGAAATCGTCTGTTTTCATTATGCAGTTGTTAAAAATTGTTTTACCATAAACATTTGAAATGGTTAAATACCACTTACAGCAGCAGTTCTCAACCTTTTTAACTTCGCGCCCCCCCCCCAAAAAAAAGGCTAACTTACGGCGGCGCCCCACCTCACATTTTTCAGCATACATTCTGTTTTTTAATCTTTAACAATGAACATTTAGTCGAATTTTCTACAAGATAATGTTATCAGTAAAGTTTGATGAACATTTTAAGCGAAAATGGATATATTTTTGAGTAAAAATGAGAATAAATAAGAGGATTTTTTAAAAACATGCATCACTACTTGCTCTTTGGTTTTTCTCGCACCCTCCCCCTGCAAATGCTCTGCGCCCCCCTTGGGGGTCGCGCCCCACAGGTTGAGAAACGCTGACTTACAGGAAGTAAATCGTCTGAGATCGTCTGTTAGAACGTTGTTTTGAAAAATATAATAATTTTCAACGGAACCATGACTCTACCCCTAAAACACAAAAATGGCTCTAATGTATATATTTTCATACATTCTATCTTTTATAATATGCCACAATGAAAAATTGAAGTGAAAAATTGAAAAAATTGAAGTGAAGGTTGAGGGAGTAAAGAGCGAAATGCAAGGACAAATTAGTGACATTGAGGACTCTGAACTCAAGGCATTACAAGAATTATCGAATAGTCTCGCTGTTCGGAAAAAGAGTTGTTCTCGACGAAATCCGATCGCGAAGTCTTGGAGATGCAACAAAAGGCGACATGTACAAAGAGAGTGCCACGTGACTATTCCCAAACAAAGAACTAAATTATGGCCGTCTTGCGCATAGAATACCAGGAGGTGGCATTAGCTATCTTCAGCATTGGACGAAATGAAGTAACTGAGTTGGTCACAGTATGGCGGAACAATTAGTTTTGAGAGTTTTGATTGGAGCGGATCCAAAAGAACCGCGTCTGAAGGAATCGGTCCTTCAGAGGACCGGATCCTCAAAAGGACAGACTTTACCCACCACTAGACTATACTTCCATTTACTTGGTACGAGGTAGTAAATGTTGTTAAATTAACACAATTTCAGGAAATATTAAAATTGTTGGTACAACTGAAGGGAGAAATTGGAACTATCACCATGGAATAACAATGTTTTGATCAGAGCAATATGGCGGTTCGGTTACAGTTTCGGCTTCACTATCAGATAAGTAATGCCATCTCCTGGTATTCATATCTCTATGGTCTTGCGGAACAAAGACTGCTATTTCTGAACAAAGTTCCTGAAGAAAAAACTGAAAGTTTTCGCACTTAGTGGAAGGAAAATGGACGATATATACCAGAATGTTCTTCGAATGCGTAAAAAAATGTGTAGTGTGGTAGACAGCTACAGTGTGAAGGTTCGGAGAGCGGCTTTCTATCTAACGATCCACAGTTTTGGTCGTTTTCTCGAGATATAACGTGAATACTTGTTAGAACCCCTTAAAAAGTCCTCCTGCAAAGGCACCCTCCCCCCCTTCCTCTGTAGACAGACGCACTTCGTGTAAGCTTTCCTTTAAAAAAAAAGATTTTCAAGAATGTTTACGCTTTCTTTTCAATCGCTTTTTTCTCTCTCATTTTACATAATACATTTGACACTGATTATTCTGCAATATTTAATTTCTTATATCAGAAGCAATTTTTTATAAGGTTTCACAAAAAAATGAATATTTAACAGCAAACATTTTATTTTAAAATTATTTGCATAATTGGTGAAAGTTGAAGTAAAAACGATTTACAAAAGACATTACATAGAAATACATATTAAATGGCATAAGCATTAGAATTAGTTTTATGGAATTAATAATGGAAATACTATGCTATTAAATGAGTTAATGAAAGAAAAAGTTCAAGTAACATATTTGACTCGGCTTCGTGAATAAATTTCATTTTCTAGCAGATATAGTTTTATTTGTTGTGTTAAATGAAAGAGATTTTAAATAAATAAGGAAAGTTTTATAAAATCTCTCACTTTCGTATATTTTTTTTCCTTGAAAGTTTTTAATACAAGGTAATAGTTAGAAATTTCTTTGTTTGAATTGATAATGTTTTCTGCGGGAAATTCATACAGGGTGTCACTAAAAGATGGTAGTACGCTTTAAATCTTTAAAAGATAATGGGCAAGTAAACTGGGACAAATGTTAAAATAAGGTAGGAAAAAAGACTACGTTAAGAAAAAATTCCCTTCGTCCATTTTCAAATGGTGACGCTTTTTAAATTTATGTACGACCTCCGCAAAAAAAAGTCAGTAAAATTGCCCTATACATTAATAAAGTGATAAAATTTTAGACTTGCATTTTAAAAAGTGTCAGAGATATGTTGATAAATTCAAGCTGAGTTGAATCACTTTTCAATGGTTCTGCAAGGAAAAAATACCCCGTCGGAAGATCGCGCCATACAGGGGTCCTACAAAAATTTCGAAAGAAAGTATTTTTTGCACTCTAGCAATAAGCGTTTACATTGAAATCCATGTATTGGCACCGGATCATCTTTGTTTAAAGATATCCCGGAGCAGTTTTACGATAAAAGTTTGAAATTTTTTACAGCTCCTCATTAGTGTGTGGGGCTTCTTTTATTAACTGGGAAATTTTTTGTACGGGGTAAATTTTAAAAATGACGCTTTTGAAATTTAACAATTCTAATTTTTTCTGTGAATTTACACTGCCCACTTATCTCTAATGGATAAAAAATTAAAGTGTCGTACGATTTTTGGGGACACCCTGTTGAACCCTGGCAATGCAGAATGTTTAGCAATTCATGATAAATGAATTCAACTTAATGTTGAGAAAATCAAGCATTTTAGCAGGTATTTTTTATTATCTGAGAGTAAAGGTGAAAAAAAAGACATGTTTTCAATTGTGCATGTTTTAATTTTCGTAAGTATTTTTAACCTTGTATTTTTATGACTTAAAATTTCTTTTTTGGGTTCGAAAATACATTTTGTCTATATTTTTTCTGACTCGTTACTGGTTACATGCATTGGGTCAGACTTTATTCCATTTTTTGATGTCTACATCCATTAAAATGTCAAAAAGGCCTTTCTAACTGCCTTCAAGATCAAAGCTCATTAAAGAACGATCATCGTAAACTTTTATATGATTTATTTAAAGCTGTAGTTTTTTATGAATGCAATTTCTTAAACCTCTGAGTGTCCTGGAAAAGGTAAAAATATAAAGTATATTTTACTACACAATAAGTTTAGACAGTTATGTACGTAAAGTGAAGACAGGTTAATTTTTGTCAGTACCACTTTTTCTTTGACCCCTTCTCTCAGATTTTTTCCAAGGCACTACCTTTAATAATGCTTTTTTCTTCGTGTTTTGCTTTGATCTTTCAATTTGAATCTTTAATGTCACGGTCTCAGAAATGCATTTTTCACTATTACGTCTTTAGATCAACAAAGGTTCACGATTAAAAATTCTAAAAAAAAAGGACTGCAACCCTTCAGGCAGTTTAAATAAAAAAATATAAATATAAATAAAAACTGTAATAGCAAGATATCAACTTTCAATAAAGCTGATATCCTGCTATTACAATTTTTATTTAATCAATATCAGCATCTCAATAAAAGAAATTTTAAGTATCAATCACTCCGGACGCTAAAATGAATACCGTTGATTTAAAACTTCCAAGAGCTTGTGCAAAATAATTCTCAACAGGAATATTATCAATTTTTAATTTCTTGGAAAAAAGTCATATTTTGTTAATTTGTACTGTAACCTTATATCATAAAAAAATGTTTACACTTTACCTTATACAGGGTGTCCAGTGCTAACGCTGTCCAATGTCTATTTCCTAAATCGTTAGTCAGCATATCCTAACTCATAGTTGCAAAAAATGCAAAAATGCTTTAAATTGTATAATCTATTATATGAGAAACAATCGAAGTCAATAAATTAAATCCTATAAAAATTATGAAATTTAAGTTTTTACACTGTCCCCCAGTTCTATTAGTTATATTTACAAAAATTTTCTTTATCCAATTTCATGCACAATAAAAAAAAAATTCGTCCTTCTACGACCAAAATTCGTCGAGTTACAGCTGCTTAAAGTTAGAGAACTTTTCGAGCTGCGAAATAGGGGTTGTATACAAAATGAATTTGAGAAAAATTAATGTACAGCTGCGGAAAAAAAAGGCCCACTTGTACTTTTTTCAGTCGTCGTTCGTCTTACAGCAAAGTTACAAATGCCAATCGTTTACGATTAAAGTAAAATTTAATTTGCTATGCATGAAAATTGCATAAGGGGCCATCTACATATTGAAATTTACACCAAACTTTTTTTTCTCAATAACAACCCCTAGATTTCACATCATATTTCAAAAATTTAGCTCATTTTAACCCCGGATACCAATTTTCAATAAATTTGATCTAAAAATGGGCAAGTTATGAGCTTCCAAAATCCCCCACCCCATATGTTAAAATATTTTTTCATACTTTAATTCATATCTCATATAATATTGATAAAAAGAAGCTGATTTTTATTCCTACTATTAGAAGTAAACGACCGAAACATAATTCACTATTATTATGATTTTAATAAAATATTACTATGAATTATGAATTATTAAATTAATATTAAACAAAAGAGCGTGTGTACAGAGTACACGTATCAGAAGTGAAACTTCTTTGGCGAGATTGATTAAAATCTGTTCGATTGTCAAATAAGTAGTCAGAGATAAAAATTAAAGACTAAAATTAAAGATAACATTTGAAAACAGATCAAAAGTGAGATGTTGTAGGTAGTCAAAGGATTGAGGAATAGTATTAAAAAGATTTAAAAGAACATTATATACTGACATTACTGGAATTTTCTCATTATTTAATGACGTAAAGCATGTAGCACATAAACTAATCTGCTCTATCGGTGTAAGAGGAAGAATTGTATTTAAAATATCTTTATGTTAAGAAGAAGCAAATTTTAGATCACCTTTAAACCACAATCTATCAGACTGAGCAAATATGCCCAAATGAATAATTGATAAATTTCTTCAATTTCTTAAATTCTTCATTAGCCTTCTTATGACTATGAAAAGTAGAATAAGGTAAAAGTGAATCATTAGCTGGCAAATCTCGGGCAATATTTTTGATACTTGATATTGTTTGAACATTTGGAACGTTGATAGTACAGTTTGCTTCAGGTTAAATTGAATGCACCTGATCAATAGGGCATGGATAATATGATGAAGCAATTTTTATAGTTGGAGTATTCAATGTAGATTGTTCAAGGTCCATCAAAACTCTTTTCTTAGCTCTATAATCACGACTACGTTGTGCTGGTGTTTTTGGTAAAAATGATGGAGAATTTTCTTGAAGTACCTCTGCTTGAACAGTGATCGACGTAGAGCCCAGTGAGTTGCGATCAGTAACATTTTTGAGAGCTCTTTTTCCAGCTCTGTAATCACGACTACATTGTACTGGTGTTTTTGGTTTTTTTGGTAAATGTGATGGAGAATTTGCTTGATCAACCTCTGCCTGAACAAGATTGGACATAGAGCTTATTGAGCCTTGATCAGTAGCATTTTTGAGAGCCTTTTTTTCGAACCCTATATTCACGACTACGTTCTGTTAAGATTTAGCCGGAATTTTTACCGGAATTTTTTGGTTCAGTGTAGCGCTTTCTAGTATTCTTATTTTCGGCATCTTCAAATATAAAAGGAAAATATAATTAGAATTTTTCTTTACCAGAAAATTTTGAAATTTAAAATTACGATAAAACTTTGCATAATGCAGTAATTAATAAATAAATATTTTTAAAAAAGTTCACTCTCAACGCGCCTAAAGAAGTTTCTTTCGGACCTCCACCCAAACACTCTACGGATAAATGAATTATTCCCTCACTGGTTCTTCATTTTGATGTCACGTGAAGCGAGTCGAAAAATCCCTTCTGTCTTCGGAAGTTTTAAATTATTTTCGTACGGGTTTTACTAATAAATTTTTTAGCTGATCAAAAAATTATCCTAGATGCTTAATTTTTTTAAACGAAAGCTGAGCAGTTTGTCCGTAACAGCATATTTTTTTTAGTCGAAATATTCCATAGCTTTTTAGATGCGAGCTGAGATTGGCTCCTCGTTCTGAAATTCATCCGAATTTGCCGGAAAAAAGGATTGTCGATTTTTATTAATCATAAGTCGGGAAATGCAGCTAATTCAAAAAGAAGGTATCTTTAGAAAGAACACTCTTTCCTCTTTCCGATCGTGTAATTATTTTTTTTTCTCGGACAATCGGAAGGCTTCTTTTTCGGAGGGCAAATACAGAAAACGGTCGAAAATAACGTAAAATATAAAATAATTCAAACAGTAATTCAAAAATTAAAAAACTACGCTCGAGGTGCAAACTCCGGTATGCTTGGGAACCCCCCTGGAGAGTTTGGTGCAATTCGGTCATATAGTTAATCCACTACGCGAACGACAAACACACAGACATCGAACATCGTTCCATCTCATCATGACGCTATTGCCCGTGACGCGACCTTGAAATTTCACTCACAACGCGCCTAAAGAAGTTTCACTTAAAAAATTATGAACAGCGACCTAGCCAAATTTCGATGGAAATAGATACAGAAAGTAATACTACATGGCTGTGCAAAATTTCAAATTTTTACTTGTTTAATTTATATTAAATAAAATGTGTTATTTTCCTGAGTTAAGGGACCATATATAAATTTATTAAGTGACAATTGTTTGAAAATTGCTTTAAAAAATATAAATTAGATTTCTTTTGTGTAAAAACACAGGAAAAGATAGCGGTATTAAAAATATCAAACTTTGAAGCAAATAAATTAGAGGTTTTTACAGTTTGATGGTGATTCTATAAAGCGTCTATTGTGTCTATTGCGTCCGCTACCATATCCCCCCAAATAAAATGTTTTCCCGGTATAGAATTAGATGCAGTAGATGTATGCCTTCTAATACAACGTCCTATTTCTGAAAAACTAGCATCCTCTACATTCCAGGCATGAATTTGACCTTTTTCAATATTGGAAACATTAACTATTTACTTCCCCATATTTTATCAAACATTCGAAAAACATTCAAAATCACGTTTTTCTGTCTAAATTTTCATCTATATAAATAAAACAGTGTGTAAACTGTCCGTTTGTCTGTCTGTCTGTCTGTCTGTGTCTCGCGTAGCTCCGGAACGGGTGATCGTAGACCTTTCAAATTTTGTACGGAAATTCTCCAAGACGGGTCTCGACACACCTCGAAGCGATTTTTTCGAAATTCGAATTAGAAAATGTTTTATTTTATGTTTTGTCCGATTTTTAGCGATTTTTCTTGCGTAATACATAATAACGCCTGTAATTACACTCGCAAGAAAACGATAGTTACATCATCGTATAGAGGAGAAAATTTTCTTTTAAAAACTGTTTGTTCGGACTGTGTAACATAATTTGCAGATTTTTGGGAATTTTTCAAATAAAATTAAATTTGACGCTGACTTTCGTAAAATATTTTTAAAACTGCTGCATCTTGAATTCTACCTGTCATAACTTTTTTATATTTGGGCAAAAGACGGAGCACACAATTCGCCCACTTTTAAAAGAAGAACGGAGGAAAAATATAAATTAGGAGAATTTTTACGAATTTTTAAGTAAAGAAGGATTTTCATTTCAGTAGCACCTCTTATAATTTTCGGTTTGATATCTTGCGGTTTGGTTGTCATGGATACAGTAACAATGATTAAAATTGCCAGTTGAAAAAAATAAATAAAAACGGGTCCCGCGAGCAGACGATTTCTTTGCTTGGCTCGATTTCCTTTTATAAATACTGGATTTATTTGTGAGAAGAAAAATTAAACTGCATAATCTAGAAAAACAATTTTAAAGCCTTTATAAATAGCGCATTCTTATCTCATCTCTTTTCTTTTTGTAAAGGGTTGCAAGAGAGGGTGACGTATTTTTAAAATAAAAAAAATGTCCATTTCATGTAGTGTCTGAGGTATTTAATGCTAAAACGTGAACCTAAAAGACAGCATGTCTGAGGAAATAAGACATTTTGAAAGTGAGAAGTTCACTGCAAACGGTCCATTTTTACTTTTTTGATACCGAATGACGCTGACATTTTTTTTTTTTTTTTTTTTTTTTTGTGTGTGTGTGTGTCATTATACTGCAATGATCTCAGATTATTACATATATGACGCAAATTTTAAGTCAAGAGTGAAATAATTTTGCTTTTTGTAGATTCCACATCACTGGAATTAATTCGAATTACACATGTGAGGAAATTTTTCGTTTCCTACCGTGCGAAGAACGGGCACGCAGCTAGTCTGACAATAAATTAAAATACTGTCAAAAGTCTTATAAGAGTATTGCACATTGCAGACGGTAATATTAAATGAAGAAAGTGAAATAACAAACACACTGATAATACTGGGTCAGCAAAAAAGTAATTGCGTTTTTTACATGGAATTCAAACAAATAAATTTTCAATCATGAAAACATTCTTCTAGTTGACATTCTTCGACCGTAACAATAGAAACATTCTTCGACCGTAACTGAGTAACATTCATGCTTGTAGTCAGAAGAACAGAGAGCAGCCTCTAACTTCTGCCAACATTTCACCTGTCTAAGAGAACCATCAAGGGAAATACTCAATAACAATTTCAAAATTAGAAAGATTTTCAAGATCGTGAGCAGTCGTTTTGAATTTTTCCTTTGAATTATGTGTACGAACGAAGGAAATTTTGGACTCACAGGTCATTTGGACCACTGACTAAATATTCTAATTTCTACCCATGGTATTCTCAGTACAAAAAACTGAGAATATCAAGGGTAGAAATTAGAATATCTAACATAAGAGATGGAAACAATATTTTCCTTGAAAATAATATTTATTTCTTTTAACTCTCGCGAGCGAAATGATTGAAAGGCGAAAATTTCGGAACCTACAAATCGCGTTTTTCAATTTGCAGAAAGTCCCTTAAAAACGCGCAAAAAATAATAGGCAATATCTCCGGAAATTATCGTAGAAAATTAGTAAAAATTTATATTTAGGGTAATTTGAAGATTTTCTTTCGTTTAATAAAGTCAAAATACAGTGTTGCCATTGAGAAAAATGAAGTTGATGCAGAATTAAATATGAAGACGGCCCCTTATGCGAATTAAATTAGTAGTAAATTAAAGTATGCGTTATTTGCAAACGAATGGTATATATGACTTTGCTGTACGACGAACGACGGCGAAATAAAGAGCAAGTGGGCCCTTTTTTCCCCCCGCAGCTGTACATGCTTTGAGCCTTGTAATATTTATTAGAAATTTCATTAACTATTTTATGATTGTAGATTGCAATAAAGGAGATTAACTTTTAACTATGTGTATCCAATAAATTACTATAAAAATATAGCCTAAACTTAAAATAGAACTTTTTAAAGAGTTTTTTAAATGAACTGGTGTTAAATAACATAAAATAAAAAAAAGGGAATTGAACTTTTCAGTAAACATTAAATCAGACTATCAAGCATTTTAAAATACGAATATATGCAATTTTAGAAACTTAAAATAATATTACAAATTCTATTAGCGTAACATTTGCTCAAAGTAGCTTCCTTCGGCTGCAATGCAAACATACACCCGTGTCAAAAAATCTTCCTGTACTTTGCGTAGCATGCTCGGTGTTACACATCTGCATGCTACACATATACGATTTAGTAAGTCTGTTGATTCTTTTTCATATACTTTACTTTTCAAGGAACCCCAGAGAAAGTAATCTAAGGGATTCAAGTCTGGTGATCTTGGAGGCCACTCAACAGGACTGCCGTACCCAATGTTTCTGTTAGAACAGTACGAGGCTATAGTGATTTATGTCCTGGAGCACCATCATGATGAAACCACACTTGTGACAGATCTCGTAGTGAAATACACTCGTCTAAGAAGTCAGTCACTGAGCCCTCTAAAATCTGCGCATATCTTTCGGATGTTAAAGTGCCATCGAAAAAAAATGTCTCAATTAAGGTCTCTTTCGATATGCCGCACCAAACATTTATTTACAAACGCATTTGATTTCTGTTCGGGCGAATGATAGGCGAATTTTGCAGATAATGTTATTTATTATTATTATTTATTGATTAGTGTTGAAGAAAGATGTACAATTATATATATATGAAAACGTCTTAATAGTCTAAACGTCTGATTAGAGTTTTAGAAGTTTTTAATAATTTTGCAATGATTTATATGATTAAATATTACTATTATTTAACAAGAAATATTCTAAAGTTATTTGTTTTTGTTTTACTTGAACCTCTATATTTTTGTGTACACTTGTATGATTTTAAGGAGTGGTAAAACTTATCGAATAAAAATCAGTGAAGATAAGTCTGAAACAAGTGAGGCTGACACTCAGACTGAGGAAAAAGTTAGTAAAATAGGTGCGGAATCCAAAACCATAGCAGAAAAAATTGAGGTGGTAAACTTAAGCTATAGCTACTCTACTGCTTCTCAAACAGATAGTAAAAGCCACAAAATTCCTATAAACTGTAAATCTCGAGAAATTAAGGGTTTTCTGGAAATTTTAAAGCTTGAACCGGAATTAGGTATTCACTTTTCAGCTTGGCTATCTCATTTTAACAACAAACAGAGGAATTTAAGTTAGATAATGAATGGAAGTTTAAAAACTTTAGAAAATTTATTTCTGGTTCGACTTTAAAACCTTTTTTAAACCAGTGCCTTAAATGTAGTTCTTTTCAAAGAATAATTCAAATTTTTGAAGAACATTATTTCACTCCGAATGCCAGTTTCATGGATTTTCAATATGTAAATTTCTCGAAAAGCTAAAGATTTATATACGAATTTTACAGAGAAAGTGGAACTAGGGAGAAAGACTAACCTGGATAAAAAACCTATTACAGAAGGTCTCTCAGTAGGCTTCCCACAGCACATTAAAGCATGCCTCCTAGTTAAAGAGGTAAATACCCCTTCGGAATGGTTTCAATCACTCAATAAACTAATTTATGAGATTCCAGATGAGACACTCAAGACTGAATATAAACCGGTGTTCTCAGAACACAAGTACAAAACGCAACCAGAGCAAAAATGGAGCACAAGAGGTCGAAACAATACATTTCGACTTAGACAAAAGTTTCCATTTGGCATCCGACAGCAGACCTCAAGTAACTTCTACTACGAATCATGTAAGTCATTTTTCACAAGATTTCCCCCCAAACCCATGCAAATTTGGGATGAGTTAGACATTTCCAACGCCTTCCACTTTGGACAATCGTGAGTAAATAGGACAACTAAATTTGGTGTAAAAGTCACCGATACATGACCAACAAGAGGAAAATGGCAAAAACTAACCACATGTTTATTGACAATTAATAGTATCCGGTTACGCTCAAATAGAATTGGCTCTGAAAGAGAAAAAAGACCTGATAGATAGAGAAAATGTCAAATTTCAAAACTCAAATTCCGTTAAAACAGTATATTTAAACATAGATACTGGTTCAACTTTCAGTATCATTTCAAAGAAGTTTGTAGATAAAGTAAATGTTAAAATTGAAGAGAAAAAATGTGTTACAATTAAACAAACTAAAGGTACTTTGCAGCTTAACAAAACTTGCTCCCTTCAATGGTTGTTAGGCAGGGATGGCGAATACTGATCACATTCTCTGATTCCTGGATTGGCGGTCTGTCCTTACACATTACTCCTGAAGTTGAGAGCAAACTTGAAAAAGTAACAAAAAGTAGAGAAATAAAAGTTGAGGAAATTTTAAATCGGAAAAGAGTAAAGTCGGGGTAGAAATAAAAGTGAAAATGTTAAACAAAATAAGTCAAAAATGGTAAAAAAAGAAAAAATAAAGGCGGTAAAGAGTACCGGAATAAAAAATATATGTTATAAGAAAAAATGATGAAATAAGTAACGTAAAAAATGAAAGTAATTTTGAAGAACGTAGACAAGAAATTAAAGTAAACGGCAAAAAAGTAAACAGTCGTTGCGAGTCCGATGCTTCTGATGCTGACCCTCTTGATGGGGGTCCTACGTTGCCAGGTTCGTAACGGCGAAAGCATGGTGACTCAAAGGAGTGAAGAAAATTGCCAATTAAAGAAATTGTTGGAAAATTATGATGATATTTTTGCGAGAAATAAATATGATAAGGGGGAATTATAATCGAACCTGAAAGGGTAAGATTAGCATCCGACTTACCAGTGTCCTTAAGACCCTATAAAACTTCCCCAAAACAGCCGGAGGAAATTGATAGCCAGATCCAAGGATTATTGAAAGCTGGTATTATTAAAGTGACCTCATCACCTTTTCCAGTACCCGTGACATTAGTTTTTAAAAAGGATGAAAATAAAAACAGCAAATTATACATAGACTTCAGAAAATTAGATAAGTTACAAAACCAAATGCAGAGCCTTTACCTTTAATCGAAACACTCATAGATAAGTTAGGAGAAACCAAATATTTCTCTAAATTATACATGGCCTCAGGTTTATTGGCATATTCCCATTCATCCGGAAGATACGGAAATCCTTGCTTTTGCAACTAATAGTTGGTAATTTGAATGGAAAAAATGACCTTTACGTTGGAAAAGTGCCCCGAGTATCTTTTAAAGAACCATTCGTAGAATTTTTACTACACATAAAATCAAATCTGCAGCTAACTATTTTGAAGACATAATTATTTTCTCTGAAAGTCATGAGAATCATCTGGATCATTTAAAGCAAACATTTGAAGTATGCAAACAGGAAAACATAAAATTAAAATCTTCCAAGTGTTCCTTTTTCCAAACTAAAATTCAATTTTTAGGTTATGAAATATATAATGCTATTGTCACACCTGATAACAGCAATATTGAAGTCATTAAAAAACTAAAACCTCCTCATAACGGGATATCCTAACAAAGATTCCTTGGTTCAATAAATGTGTATCATAAATTCATAGATAAATATGCTACCTTAAGAAATCCCTTAAATAAACTCCTCAAAAGAGACCAACCTTGGCAATAGACTAATGAGTGCAATCCCAGCAAACACACACCTGCTGGCGGAGTACCTTCCCAGTGCCTTTCTGCATTTACGTCCAGCACCGGCCCGGCACTGCAAAAAATAACTGAATCGTACCAAAAGTGGTCGCCCGAGAAGTACCTTGCCAGAAGCCCGTGAAGGCAACGGCACTCTGCTGGCATACTGCATGTGCCGGCCGTTACTCACAATAAAAGCACCGGCCCATTAAGTTTATGATGCCCAAAATGAAACGGCCGGGCGCCGGCTATTATTAAAAATAAAGGCACTGGCCTGGCATCTTAACAGTGTCTACAATATAATGGCATGGTACCGGCTTAGTGCCAATTCACAGCAATGCTGCCGTAATTAAAATACGAGCCAGTGTCTTATCCAGGGGAGGGGATAGGGGGCTTATTCATCAACCCCCCCTCCTCCCCCCCCAAAAAAGACATTGCTTAAAGGTAACATTTGGATTTACTGTACGTTTCGTTTAGGTAAAATAAGCTTTAATTAGTTTCTATCCAATCAATTTATATTCAAGCCATTTTTTTAATCAATAAATAATAAAAAAGCTGTACTATGGTTACGCACACACATACCTAACTTTAGGGCAACATTTTGCTAGGTATTGTACAGGTTGTTTAGATCAAATGATTTTTCTTATGTCAGCTATTCTAAATAGAGATTTCTACATCTATACCTGTTGCATAACTACATAACTCAAATTTTATGGAAGAAAATAATTTTATACATTAAAATACGCTATGAGATTAAGTATATTAAAAACAGTGAAAGCAAAACTTTACCTGTAATAGTGTTATCCAAGTAATTTGTAGAATCAATGTTATATCAAAACTAACAGGGTCTCAACATTGAAGCAAATGCTATTCTTATATTGCTCCAAACGACGAAACCAAATTAGTTGTCTTGAACAGCTTAACAATTAACCAAAGCAATTAAACTTTTCGAAAGTTCAATCAGAAATCGGAAAAATTGTACCCTAAAAAATATACTTGATTCATAATTCATCAATTATAACTCTCTCGTTGCTCAACGTTTGCGACCGAAATTAAAGACAAAAAAAAGAGAATGGTTGCTGCACCGGAAATGCGCTAAACTCGCCAATTTTAAAAGCGAAAATATTTTTCGCATTCAGATATCTTTGTATACGAATTTTCATGACGATCGAATGAACAGTCCTGAAGTTCATGTGTTGACGCGACATCTAATGGCAAGTTATAGAAAAATGCATAGCTCCAAACTCTTCCCCGTGTTCAAATATCTATGTATACCTATTTTCATAGCGATCAGTTGCACAGTCAAGAAGTGATACACTGCAGCGCCATCTAGTGGTTAATTAAAGTAATGATTTGTTACAGCGCCGTCAAGTGGCGAGTTATAGTAAAATGGATAACGCCAAAATATTCTCATTGTTCAAAAAGCTATGTATACTGATTTTCATAGCGACCGTTTGAATGGTCTAGAACTTGGCCTACTGCAGCGTCATCTAGTGGCGAGTTAAAATAATAATGCATTGCAGTGCCATCTAGTCTTGAGTAACATCAAAAGGAACACAGTTAGAATATATTCTTCGTGCTCAAATGTGCAAGAAAAAAATATTTTATGCCGATCGGTCGAACGGAAAGAAGTTGATGCGTTGCAGTGCCATTTAGCGGCAAGTTGCAGCAAAATGGATAGTGAAAAATATTCTCCGTGTTCTAATATCCGCGTGTACCAAATTTCATCGAAATCGGTTGGATGATATTTGCATAGCAAACGGCTAAACGGAATAGAATTCGACGGTCTGCTGCGCCACCTAGTGGAAAGTTAGATGAAAACGGATAGCTTAAAAACCTTCTCGATGCTAAAAGACTTAGGTGAACCAAATTTCATGGTGGTTCGGTCAAACGGTGCTGGAGTTTTTCAACCTCATACACACATACCAACATTCATTTTTATCTATAACCAGTGTTATTATATATACCAGTCTCAAATAAAATCCAGTTTCAAATCTAAGCCTCGCCAAAGTGCCAACATGCGCCATTTTGCAAGAGTTTTTTCAGGGAATCATTCGAAGCATTGACTTAGCAGCAATCGATATGGGAATTGGTTCGACAGCCAAAAAGTAAAGCACGCATTTATTTGAAAAGTGGAATCTCTTAATACAGCGAATTTTTACAGCATTTTTTAAATTATCAACTATAACGTGTTTTATTCATCGTTACTCCGATGTACTAAATGAGAAGATTTCAATTTTCTGAAATTTGGCGGAATTCCAACTGAAATCAATGTACTCAATTGGCGAGAATTCTGAAGAGAGATCGCATGAAATCCCTTAATAACTGCATTGTTTCTGCACGGATCATTAAAATTTAACGCTGTATTCTAATAAAACCTTTGCACTTGTTTTCAAAAATCTATTTCCTTATGCTCTCAGTAAATTGCACCAAGCCGAAAACTGTGCAAACCGCTAGAACTCACTTTCTCGGCATTTCAGCCATTTTATTTTTCGCCAAACTAAAAAATTTTACATGTTAGACTCGGAAATCTTCAATTCTTATTGTTTTGCGTATAAAACATTTCATTCCTGCTCTGCTTTCCCATTCACACGATATTATAATTCAAAAAAAATATAACCTTACGAATATAAACTAACAAAAAAAATCACTATTATTCTTTTATTTTTACTTTGAGAATTTAAAACATTTTATTCGGCAAAATCGCCACACATGGCAACAACGATGCTTATTTCACACTTTTTTCACTACAGGGGTTACAATTACGGAAAGCTTTTTGCGTGGAGAACATAAAAAATCTCTTAAATTCCGGGAACGGGTGGACTTTCAAAGTTTTAAAGGGGACTATCATTTATTCTATATTATTTTACATATCTGTGCAAAATTTCAGTCTGATAGGTCCATTTTTGTGGATTTGTATACAAATCAAATCCACAAACAAACAAACAGAATTGCATTTTTATTTAAGACTAGCTGAAGTACCCGTTCTTCGCACGGGAATGAATGGACTTTTTGATATTACGATTTGTGGTGATTACTATTCATTGTAATAAACAGATATAGCAAAGTGGATATCGCTTTATATTGTGTCCAATAATCATGCATACCGAATTGCAAGGCAATCGTTTGTACGGTGCAGAAGGCCATGCGGCGTAGCGCAATCTAGTGGCGAGTTTTAGCAAAACGGATACGGCGAAAATATTTTTCGCATTCAGATATCGATGTATACGAATTTTCATGACTGTCGGCTGGACAGTCCTGAAGTTCATGTGTTGACGCGACATCTAGTGGCAAGTTATAGGAAAATGGATAGCGCCAAACTCTTCCCCGTGTTCAAATATCTATGTATACCTATTTTCATAGCGATTATTTGCACAGTCAAGAAGTGATACACTGCAGGGCCATCTAGTAGTTAATTAAAGTAATGATTTGCTACAGCGCCGTCAAGTGGCGAGTTATAGCAAAATGGATAACGCCAAAATATTCTCATTGTTCAAATAGCTATGTATACTGATTTTCATAGCGACCGTTTGAATGGTCAAGAATTTGGCCTGCTGCAGCGTCATCTAGTGGCGAGTTAAAATAATAATGCATTGCAGTGTCATCTAGTGGTGAGTAACATCAAAAGGAACGCAGTTAGAATATATTCTTCGTGCTCAAATGTGTAAGTATAAAAAATTTTATGCCGATAGGTCGAACGGTATAGAAGTTGATGCTTTGCAGCGCCATTTAGCGGCAAGTTACAGCAAAATGGATAGTGAAAAATATTCTCCGTGTTCTAATATTCGCGTGTACCAAATTTCATCGAAATCGGTTGGACGATATTCGCATAGCAAACGGCTAAACGGAATAGAATTCAACGTTGTGCTGCGGCACCAAGTGGCAAGTTAAGGAAAACGGATAGCATAAGAACCTTCTCCATCATAAAAGACTTAGGTGAACCAAATTTCATCGTGCAACGGTGCTGGAGTTTTTCAACCTCATAAACACATACCAACATTCATTTTTATCTATAACCAGTGTTATTATATATACCAGTTTCAAATAAAATCCAGTTTCAAATCTAAGCCTCGCCAAAGAGCCAACATACGCCATTTTGCAAGAGTTTTTTCAGGGAATCATTCGAAGCATTGACTTAGCAGCAATCAATATGGGAAATGGTTCGACCGCCAAAGAGTAGCACGCATTTATTTGAAAATTGGAATCCCTTAATACAGCCGATTTTTTTTTAAATTATCAAAGATTTCAATTTTCTGAAATTTGGCGGAATTCCCCCAACTTAATTCAATGCACTCAATTGGCGAGAATTCTGAAGTTAGATCGCTTGAAATCCCTTAATAACTGCATTATTTCTTCACGGATCTTTAAAATTTAACGCTGTATTCTAATAAAACCTTTGCACTTGTTTTCAAAAATCTATTTCCTTAAGCTCTCAATAAATTGCGCCAAGCCGAAAACTGTGCAAACCGCTAGAACTCACTTACTCAAAATCCATATTTCAGTCATTTTATTTTTTCGCCAAACTAAAAAAATTTACACATTAGCCTCGGAAATCTTCAATTCTTATTGTTTTGCGTGTAAAGCATTACATTCCTGCTCTGATTTCCCATGCACACGATATTATAATTTAAAAAAAAATAACCTTACGAATATAAACTAAAAAAAAAATCATTATTATTCTTTTATTTTTACTTTGAGAATTTAAAACATTTTATTCGGCAAAATCGCCACACATGGCAACCACAATCCTTATTTCACACTTTTTTCACTACAGGGGTTACAATTACGGAAAGCTTTTTGCGTGAAGAGCATAAAAAATCTCTTAAATTCCGGGAACGGGTGGACTTTCAAAGTTTTAAAGTGGACTACGATTTATTCTATATTATTTTACATATCTGTGCTAAATTTCAGGCCGATTGGTCCATTTTTGTGGATTTGTATACGAACGACATTTTATTCGGCAAAATCGCCACACATGGCAACCACGATCCTTATTTCACACTTTTTTCACTACAGGGGTTACAATTACGGAAAGATTTTTACGTGAAGAGCATAAAAAATCTCTTAAATTCCGGGAACGGGTGGACTTTCAAAGTTTTAAAGTGGACTATGATTTATTCTATATTATTTTACATATCTGTGCTAAATTTCAGGCCGAAAGGTCCATTTTTGTGGATTTGTATACGAATCAAATCCACAAACAAAGAAACAAACAAACAAACGAACAAACAAACAAACAGAATTTCATTTTTATTTATAAGATATATATATATATATTGTAATTATTCAGCTTAAAATTTGCCTTAATAGCTGTTATATTAAATTTTACTATATTAAAATTGTTTTCCTTTTGCTGTGATTTTTGTTTTTCTCAATTTTTCTGGAAAGTGAAGTGCTTCTTATTTTATGTTTGTAAGGAATTTGAATATAATTACACACTGTTCATTTAGCCCGAACGTAGCTTAAAAAAATTTACAGGGCCAGATTATGATCAACAGGGGTCCCGGGCATTGATGAATTTGGGGGTCCCCATCTATAAAATTTCTTTTCTTTTTCATAAAATTTTGACATATGAAAGAATATTTCAGAGCAACATTTGAAACTGGGGCACTTTCGAACCGGGGACCCTGGGCAAAATCCCGATTTACCCATGCGATAATAAGGGTCAGAAAATTTATCAAATATATGTAAGCAAAAGAGTCTGAATATTGTATAATGAATACTGAAGTGTGAAGGTCCCGGTTTCGGATCAGTTCGCGGAGCTGTCGATCTAATAGTCTGGAGTTTTGGTGGGTTTTCTCCAGATGTAACGTGAATGCCCATTAGAACCCCTTAAAAAGTCCTCCGACTAAGGTCCCAGGATAGTATTCTCCACTGCATCTTTTCAATAATGAGAGTGAAAAGGTTAAGCATGGAAACGCCGTTAATTGCTTATATGCATATAGAATGTTATTATAAACTCACTTAAACAAAAATCATATAAACAGTATGTACGTTTCGGATGGTACAAAAGGTCGACCCTCCTTCACCACGCTCCTGAAAGAAGGGTGGACCCTTTGTACCACCCGAAACGTGTGTACTATTCTTCCGTGAAATTTGGATAATGCGAATTTTTTGTCGATTCCTAGAATTTTTTTATTTATCACTTTTTTCTGCGAGAATATATATTGTTCGGAATTTTTAGTTATTTCGAATTTTTTCTCTGCTCTTTTCTGTGTATTATTATGCTATACCATATTATCTATTTTTCCACTGAAAAGAGGGCAACTCACAACTTAAAAGTTTATTGGATCTGTTTTATGCCACTTGGAGTACGAGGTAGCAGCAATTTTGTAAAATTTTCCAGGAGCAACCCTAAGGTACGTGGTGCCCCCCTGCAAACGTAAAAAAGGCTATCCTTTTATACATTTTCCACGTTTTGAGCTCGATATTGCGCCCCTTCGAAGACAGCGCCTCGATGCGATGCTTACTTTACCGTATCGGGCAGCCCCTGAAATTTCCAATAAACTATCAAAAGATCCTTTGAAAAGAAACATATATAATGACACTTATACATACCTCTTATTCAAATAAACAAGCAATTTTTTATTTTCCGTCTTCAAACGCATAAAAAAAAATTCATCTGTACTACGTATAAATAATCTGAATTAATGTAGCCAAATCCGCGATAACAAATCGAGGCTTGTAAACTCGACGCGGGAGAAGTTAGCTGAGCACACAAGAATTTCTTGATCTAGCCGTCTGGTCTGCGTATCTAGTTTTCCATGTGAGGCTCCAAGGTAAATCAAACATTTAATTCAAGAGGAACGAAACAGCGTAAAGAAAATAGAATTCCTAAGTGAACCCATTGCTTTCTATTTTTGACTATTACATGACGGTAGATTTTAAAAGGGGCTTAACGTAGAAAAAATCTTCAAGTATTTTTTTTCAGAAAAATTTTAGCATAATTGTGAAAAATTAATATGAATTATAAAAATAATGAATACAGCATATGAATTTTATAAGAAGATAAAATTCATATTCTGTACATAGGAACTCATATACAGGGTGGGGGTTTCACTGTGGATGTAGCGAACATTTTTATAGCATACTGAACTCATTAGTTTTATTTTAGTTTTTAGTACTAAAATATTTGAAAGCACAATATGAACTCTTCCACTTCCCCCTCCAAAAAAAATCTTTACTGTGACCCTGCCTTTGGGTGTACGGAAAACACTTCTACACAGTATGAAAGTAAAATAATATTATTTAATTAAAATAACGAAATTTTATGCTAACACTACGAAATATATACAGGCCCATTGCCGCCAAATAGTGCTGGTCCGGTACATTTTAAATAGTACCACGCCGTTAACTTTTTTGTGCATGTCATAGACACATGGCAGTTCGCCGTTACTATTTATGTACTGGCGCATATGCACTTTTCAACCACTGGTTATCCAGTGACTTCCAGACGATGGCAATCTACCTTGCTCCCGGTATACGTCACATTGCCAGCACGACGGGTACCCGGCCGTCATTTTGCGGGCAGTTGTGTGTTTGCTGGGAAGAGGCTTTGAAAACTTGAAGAATGCTCTTATATGTAAACCTATTCTAAATATTTTTGACCCGAGAAAAGAATGTCATGTGTTTGTAGATGCAAATCAAATTGGTGTAGGTGCAATTTTAAAACAGCCAGATGTTTCGGGTGTCTTGCATCCAGTAGCATTCCATTCCCACTCTAAAACAATATGAGAAGAATTACTGTATTACAGAATAGAATGCCTTGCTATTGTGGATTCTTTACATATTCCATCCAAAATTTACGGCTTTTCCGACCAAAATTTACCATACATACGGATCACTAATCTTAAATGGCTCAAAAGCGTTAAAAACTTAAAAGGACGTTTGTTTCGGTGGTCATTGCAATTGATTATGTATGAGTATGATATCAAGTACAAAAAAGGCACCACAAACATGGAAGCTGCTATGTTGTCTCTAGATATTTCTGATGATAGTGTAAATACAGAAGATGTAATGAAAAATGAATCTATCCATGTTTCATCGTTTCTGCAAATAGGTGAAATCCAAGATGCTCAAAAAATAATAATTTGACTGGAAAGTTTACTGGAATTAATATGTTATGCCTTGGGAAAAAAAGTTTTACAAAAATTGTTATCCCTTCTCGTTAAGATATAAATTACTCAAAATTCCTCATGAAACATTCGAGCATTTGGGGATACAAAAAACGAGTAATTTGCTTACTCCTGTGTATAGCTTGAAAAATATAACTACAGATATTTGAAATTTTAACAAACATTGTCACACCTGTCAGGTAAATAAAAAATCTAGACAAAAACGTTTTGGCATTTTACAGTCTAAGCCTCCAACGGACCTACCATTTGATTTGACTGACTTAGATAGTGTAGGGGGATTAAAGTATTATAATTTTACTAAAGAATATTTAACACTAATAATTGATCATGATACAAGATACATGTGGCTTTTTGCATCTATATAAATCCATAACTACTGAAACCTATACTAATTTCCTCCAAATTTTTAACATTCAGGTACCTAAAAGTTTTTTAAGTGATAGAAATACCTCATTTACTTCCTCCCATTTTAAGAAATTTCTCAAGCATAATAAGGTCAAGCAATTGTTGACAACTGTCCATAGGCCAGAATGCAATGGAAAGGTAGAGAGGCTTAATCAAGCAATAATAAATGATTTAAGATATAAAGTGAATGAGTCTTCTAAAAATATTCTCTGGCCAAAATTATTACAGGAAGAAACTGAGGAATATAACTTGACGCCTCACTCTGTAACAACCCCCCCCCTCCTTATTTACTGTATGGTAATGTTCATTTCCAAATCCTTTACAAGAAACTATTTATCCTCCAGTTGCAGAAGCCAGAGAAACAGCCATTGAAAGAACTAAACAATACCACGAAAGAATCAAAATTGTTTATGATGCCAGATTTGTAGACGTAGCTTTCAAACCCAACGATGAAGCCCATCACATATATATATAAGATGTACCGGAAAGTTACGTCTTTTTTTACATAAAATTCAAGCAAGTAAATTTTATGCAAATATTGTTAACAACAATTTGCCGAATTTACATTATTTATATATATAATGTTATATATATATATAATATTTTGTATTGTTAATTACAAATAATCTGTGTCTAAGTATAGGACTCATATTTGCTAAATTTCAAAAGCCGTTATTTATTTTTAAAAAATATGATGGTAGTAAATTTATTTTCCCAGCTGACACTCTAAGCTAATGTAATCACATAAAAGTGCAAAAATACTTCAAAATTTTAATTCACGCGCATTACAAGTAATTTTTTTTCATTTTTCGTCAAAAAATGCTATTGCAGTAAGCGTACAAACTACAAATAACATTAGTCCGTTTAATTAGCTATCTAAAAACGCATTAACCTTCTCACTCCTGCGGTACAACAGTTGTACCAAAAAATAAATCTGACAGAAGAACGGCGCTGGTACAAATGCCTTACCAAGGACTTCTTTCCCCTCTTTTGACAGGGAATCCATTCACCCTTCATGGAAGATGGATAAGAGATTCCCGCCTCTAAAAATTCCTTTTCTTATGCTGTGGGAGAGTCAGGCGTATCAATAGATAATTGACTGGGGAGAAAGTGGTAGTCAATTGACCAGCATTGAGCATACAGATTTGTATTTTGTTTGTGGACTGTTGTGGTCAGTGATATTTGCCCCCACCTACCAAACAAAAGGCAAATCGTGCTCTTCAGCTGAGAAGTAGGGGAATGAAATCTTATAGATTCCGCCGCTTTCTGGGACAAAAATCCTCATGTGTGAGCCGGGGCGAAAAGGTTAATGTCCATCAAACACATTTTATTCGCAAAGAAGGGTGAGTTTTACTTAGCGCAGGTAAAAAACGCGAAAGGATGCGGCTTCATTCATCGTTTAGGATCATCCGAGAACTATTCAACGTCGATCAAGTTATCACTACTTTAAAAGGTTGGTTGGTTGGTTAGTTGGAGTTTAATGGTAGAAGGTCCAAAGAGGACATACTGCGGCAGTATAGGGGATTTTAAAGGCTTAAAATCATACTTGAACTACATCATATTATGAGCTTCAAACTGGTTCGTGTTGTGTTGTGTTATCGTGTTAGTTTTGACTCTGACTTACAAGAGCATGTTTTGTTGATTAGCCAGATAATAAAAAAACATGCTTACGCGATGCAGAGTCAAAAAACTAACACGACACAACACATAACCGTTTGAGATTCACAACCTTACTTGTCTAAAATTTTATGCACGTACAAACAGTGATAAATTGAGGGGTTGACCAACGACCCCAAACAATAAACGTTTGGTGCCTCCATTGGTGTGTTTACCAGAGCAAATAAGTTTCACCTTTCTCCTAAGAATTATAGGATTTTGGTGGATATTAATATTTTTTGTATAACTCATTATTAGGAAAAATTTTATTTGTCATTTGTATACTTACTGCAATACTGTTTTTTCACATAAACAACACTTTTGAAAGAAAAATGGAAATAAATTTTTAAAAATTCTTGGAAAGAGCGTGAATTAAAATTCTGAAGTAATTTTGACCATTTTCATGATTACGTTAGCTTAGTTATAGTGTTAGCTATGAAAATGAATTTAAAAAACGGTGATAACTTGATCGATTTAGCAACGATCCTAAAGAATGGGCGGGGCTGCATTCTTTGGCGTTTTTACCTGCGCTAAGTAAAACTTACTCCATTAATACGTTTTTGCACAGCTCATAAATGCGAGAAATTTTATTTTTAATTTGTACGTTTACTATCATCGTATTTTTTAAAATAAATAACAGCTTTCGAAAGGAAGCGTGAATTAAAAATTGAAAAAAAAATGCATGTAATAGCTCGTGAATTTAAATTTTTAAAGTAGTTTTGTTCTTGTTATGGTTACGCTAGCTTAGTTAGAGTTTCAGATAAGAAAATTAGTTAAAATAAAACTAATTAATTTGGTAGATTTTTTTTAAAATTTGCACTTGAATGTCAAATTTTGGGTTATTCAAGCAAATGGTTTAAAATTCAGTTTCCTCAAAAACTATTGATTTTTGGCCATACATATGGGGTGAAAATTGTAGGAATTTGGATTCCTTATCTTATCTTACCAGGAATACGTCAAGTTATCCGTAACCCTATATGTGTGTGTGCGTGTATGTAATTAAGATTTATAAAATAATGCTATCAATCGAAAATAGTGTCTGTAGCATTTATAATTTTTCTACTGGAGCATTCAAACGAATTCGAGTATATTTATGATATATGGCATTTGGCAGATACTTATCCATTTCAAACACAACACCATTTAAAGTTCATTTGCAGGGACTTGCAAAATCACACTAGTAGTGAAATGCAGCTTTTTGGAGCTGATTCTCAAAATTTGACTAAGTTTTTGACACTTTCCAACAAAGTACAAAATGTGTATGATTTTGGTTTGTCTGTCTGTCCGTTCCCTAACTGCTGTATATATACAAATTGATGTATGTATTCTTTCAAAATTGATGTATGTCATTCCTATTTGCTGTACCATGTACCTCAATGAGAATAGTGTACATTTTTATTTATAGTACTTTTCGTTTATAGTACTTTTACTGGAAAATCAGAAAAATTCCAATACATTGCCCTCTATGGACGGTCCTTCTTTAAGATCTTTAGAGGTATTCGGGTATTTTCGACAAAATAAATTGATATATATTACTAAGGATTACAAAATAATGCAACCAAATAGCAAAATTAAGTACCGTTATATTTCTTAAATACGCATCGTTCTTTACATTCAAATGTATTATAATGTGAATAGCAAAACATGAAACTAGTCGCTAATATGGAAGTGCATAATATGCCGTAAGATATTTTTGAAGTGAAAAATTTTCAAAGCCTGCTTTACAAGTCAGGAACCACCCTTAGGATATAGAATATTAAAAGAAAAAGAAAAAATAACAGCAGGATTTCAGAATTGCGGCAGCATATGAGTAAATTAATATCTCTACAATAGGGCTTTTTCTAACCTCTTACGGGGCTAATATAAAAGTTACATAGCCTTTAAGATAAAAGGCTATGTAAATGTAGATGCAGCAAGAAAAAAATTGAAAGTGTTGACAAAACAAGAAGAGACATTTAAGAGATTTTGAAAATTGTCAAGACCAGTTACGGAAAAATAGTAACCAAAACCAAGAGGAGACAAATCATGGAGTTGGTCTGCTATTTAAAATTATGTAACACAAATAACAGAAAATTATGTAACACAAATAACACTAAATTAATAATTGATAATGCTAACTCAAGATATGTAACGGCTTATTTAATATAGCCTATCTTAAATAACATTTAAATGCAGTAGATACACATAATGCTGTATATTAAGTTATATTTTTAATATTATATATCTTATATCACATATATGTTTAAGCATTTTTTTACTAGATATTTGATGGAAAGAAAGAATAGCAAAGTCTTTTTTGTTTCGTTTGGCTTGCTTTAATACTTTGCATTTTAGGAGCCCAAACTAAAGACATCCTGAAATATTACTCCGTGAATTCTATCTGTATCGATTTGTTAAATTCTAATTTCAACGAAAGCGAAATTCTCGCAAGAGAATATGTTTTGAGTTCAATCACAATTTAAAGCATCTATGAATGGTAGAAATTCAGTGAAGATGTTTTTAAAAAATGTAGATATAGGCATATGTATATTTGATGCGGATTTTGAAAATTCTGAGGTAAATTGAAGTGTCAAAACAAGATATGGACTCTGAGAAAGGCTTCGAGCCAATGCAAAGTGACAACCGGGGGTGGATGTTTTTAGAAATTCTGAAACGATAGAAATGTGGATATCGAAAGTAGACATTGTATACACTTTTTATTGTTATTCATTCTGATAACGTAAACTCTATTTTTATTATCAATATTATTTCAAATGCCAAGAAAAACAAGCTTTAAAATGTCGTTTTTTTCAAACGCGACATGAGAAAAATGCCATTTCAGTTTAATTAAGAAGTAGGCATATTTAATGAAGTATATAAAAAATAAACCTTTCGTGAAAATTTCCCAATGTAATAAAAGATTATTATTGCGAAATCATGTGAACAATATACGAGACAAAAAATTGCTTCTGAAATGCTACGATATATGAGACATAACGTGAATGAGATAAGCCTTATATTGAAATAAAAATTAAATTTTCAAAAAATAATATCGAAAGTTTGTTTTAGAAATTCAAAAGAATCATTAAATCTAAAATGTTAGAATGCTTTTTGATGATAGTATTTATATAGATGGTGTAACAAAAGCATCGAACTCGGATTTTATTCCTTAAATATTAACATACTTAATAAACTTCAAAGTTACAATCAGCGGTGGAAATCAATTTATGAAATCATAGTCTTTCAGAGTAACTTTATTCATTGAAAATGTTTCATATTTCAAATGTTATGCATGCTGTGTATAGCCAATAGCTTAAACAACAAGTAGTCATCCACATTAAAAAATAAAAACAAATATTAAACATTTCGAAATTTATATAGGGAAATTGATTTATGAAATTTATAAATAAAATGAAACTAATATTTTGTAAAAGCACTTATCTTCATCAGAGTTTCTTTAATCCTACCCTTCGTGGATAAAATAAGATTCTGAATATATTTCTGATCAATTAATGTCCGTCATTTCCATAAGGCGTTCGAACAAGTTCTGCCCAAGCATTTTCCATGAGGTTAAGATCGGTACTATTAGGAGAATGATCTAAAAGAGCAATACTTTGTTCTTTAAACCAATTGTTCATCTCATTTGAAGAATGAATGCGTGCATTATCCTGCATAAAGATGAAATCGAAACCATAATTTTACCATGCAAATGGTAGAAGGTAATTTTCGAAGGTTAAGCTGTATATATAATTTTTTTTCCATGGGCGGGTACTTGCTCATCAAGCATTCGCCGATACTAAGGCCCGAATTACTGGCCATTTTATAATGGGAGCACCCAGTGGGCGGCCAGTGTTACCACTATGAAGGGACAGACAAGTTAACACCCATGCCCAAGCCGGGATTCGAATCCGGACCTAAGGCGTGTGCTGGAACGATTTCGGAAAACCTTCTAAAAAGGTCATTTCACTTCTGATATTTTAAGCAATTTCTGCTAAAACTATCAAACCTCCACTTCCAAAATTTCTAAAGAAGATAGTTTGGGTTCTTTACTGAGATCCCTCCAATTCCAATAGTGCTCAAACCATCGGGACCATCTATAATCTTTTTTTCGTCAGAAAATACTGAGTTCTGCCATTTCTGACCCAATTTTATATACTTACTACGAATTTGAATACACAGTACTATGAGTTTTCTAAAAATACTGTCATTTCATAAATCAGTTTTCCACCACTGTAATAAAAAGGTACAGAATTTTAAGAAATAGATTAAAATTTTCAAGGTATTTAATATGAGTAAATGCAAAATTTTAATATTTATACCGCCTCTTTACGAGAAATTCCCTCCTAGTAAAACATTCTCCCATACACTAATGGGGTGATTTACGAAATTTGAGAATTTTATCCCGAAAAGCTCAGAGGCATGAAAATAAATATATATGCTAACTTAAACCTCTTTTCAATGTGTCTCGAAAGGAAAGATATCATGGCGGATGATCGTGTTTCAGGGGTTTATAAATTATAAAAGAAAACACTAATTCCATATGTACAGCTGCGTACAAAAAAAAAAGCACCGCCCACTTGCACTTTGTTCGGCTGTCGTTTGTCGTACAGCAAAGTTACATATACCAATCGTTTACGATTAACATACATTTTATTTTGCTATACATAAAATTTACATAAATGGCCATCTCCATATTTAAATTCACTCCAACTTTTTCTTTTTCTAATGACACCATCTAGATTTCACTTCATTTTTCAAAAATTCCAGGAATGAATTTGACGCAGTAACGTAGCCAGGATATTATTCCGGAGAAAGGGGTGGAGCTGCATCCCCCTAACACCGCCTCGCCCTCCGGATGTGCACCTGATTTGACCTCTTTTAATATCTGAAATATAAAATCTTTGGACTTCCTTATAGTTTATCAAACATTCAAAATGACATTTTACTGAATAAATTTTCATCAGACGGAAAACTAAATTAAAAGTTTATAAAAATATTGCACACCGCAGACGATAATATTCAATGAAGAAAGGGAAATAACAAGCACCAATATTGGGTGATAATTTTGGGTTGGCAAAAAAATAGTTCTTTTTTTACATGAAATTCAAAGAAATAAGTTTTCAAATAAATTTTGAATCAAGAAACCATTCTTCAAGTGGGACCGTATCTGAGTAACATTCATGCTTGTCGTCAAAAGAGCACAGGACAGCTTCTCACTCCTGGCAACATTTCCATTTTTCTAAGAGATCTTTTAAATACTCAAGAACAATTTCAAAATTAGAAAGATTTTCAAAATCGAAAGCAGTTGTTTTGCATTTTTTTAAATCATGTATATGGACCAGTGATAAATGTTACGGACCAGAAAAGCTATGAATTCACTGATCCTTGGACTACTGAATAAATGTTCTAATTTTTACTTCTGCTATTCTTCGTACAAAATATTTTAAGAATAGAAACATTATTTTCCTTGTAAATGATATTTATTTCTTTTAACTATCGCGAGCGACATTTTCGTCACAAAAGACGAAATAAGATGAAAGTTCGGAACAAAACTACATATAGTGGTTTTCAATCAGCAGAAGACCCCTGAAAATCGCGCAAAAAAGAATTCGCAATATCTCAGGCAATTGTCGTAGAAAATTGTTGAAAATTCATATTTAGGGTAATTTGAAGGTTTTATTCCGTTTAATAAAGTCAAAATTGTATGTTGCCATTGAGAAAAACGAAGTTGATACAGATTTAAATTTGAAGACGGCCCTTAATCAAAATTAAATTACTAGAAAATAAAGTACATGTTATTAGCAAACGAATGGTATATACAACAATGGCCAAACAAAGAGCTTTTTTCCCCGGCTGTACATTATTTTGCTATTTATGGTATTGTGTAGCCCCTCATTAACTTTGTTTAAAGATTTCTCAGAGAATTTCTTTTATGATGAAAGGCTGAAATTATATGCATCATCTGATTAATGTAAGTAGGACATTTTATTGCTAATTAGGAGTTTTGTTTTTTTTATAACGGCAGCCGTATAAAAATTTAAGTATTTTATTTATTCAAATTTAATCCTCTGACAATTTTATTCGATTTCATAGTCTTTTTTAAGCAACATTTCAATTTAATATTTATATGTCTATGATCGATATTTAAATAATAAAAGTCTAATTCTCTATTTTGGGACACCCTGTCGATGGAATAAGTTATTTTACTAATTAAACCCTTCGCAATATACCAAGGTCAAGTGAATTCGATTTCATAATAATGTAAAATATTCATTAGATGGATAAAACGGAAAAGATAAATAGTATAAAATTATGAATCTATTTTCTAAATAATCACTCAGAATAACCAACCACATAGTAAAATATTATAAATCAAAATGCAGTGCGTTAAAATTATTGTTAAATACTTACAAAGTTACTTATCGTTATCATGGTTTTTCTGATAATTTTATACAGTTCTGCGCTACTGAATAAAACCTCCTATGACGCCACCTGGTGTAAAACTACAGAGTTAGCATGCCTATCTCGAAAACGTAACGAGATAGGGAAAAGAAGGGATTTACAAAGTTGTAGAGCGTCATCCATTTAGTACGAAAAGACACCGTGTGTTATTAATACGAAGAATAGAACGGTTAAAACGCGCATTTGTTTTTTCGTGATTTCTGCATTCTACCGTGACAAAATGATCTAAGAAAGAAAAAAGCAAGTAGTTACAACAGTACTATCCCTTTACTTGAGATGTTCAAACTCCTAACCATCAACTGCAATGCACCTTTGAATCCTCGTTTGAACATGACACGGCACATGTTGGAGTATAGAGCGTGATACATTGGCACAAGCGTCCGTAATACGTCGTTTAAGATCCTACAACGTTTGTGCTTGGATACGTTGGAAGTTACAACCTTGTTGCAGATCGTGCCTTGCGTCCACATTCACCGTACAGTTAAACCATCTCACAATACTTAACTTGGGAAAATCTCTCCCTGACCATGAGCATCAACATACTATAACCCCAGTAGTTGTCTCTTTTACAGCTGTCTCAGGAAAATAGGTGTGATGTTTCTTGCGTATTTGCATACTGCAAAAATTTCGAACACCAAGCGGAAGTTGTGTTGAGTTGATCGACACTTTTAACCGCTGTACGCATTGGCTACTCTGTTTATAATAGTAACTCTGCAGCTTTCCACCAGATGGCGCCGTAGGCGATTTCATTCAGTAGCGCAGGGCTACTTTACTATACCCACTGTTATGAATACAGTAGTAGCCGTTCCGAAATTAAGAGCGTAGCAATTTACTTTAGTGGGCATACAGTATATTATTTGAATGCAGTTTATAAAACGATGAGAGTACCACAAAGAAAATGTAGCTCCAGAATTGTGATTTGACGTTAAATTTCCATAAACGATTTTCAGAAGATTACACTTTAGAGCATGTAACAATTGGTAAACGGTTTTTAAAATTATTTTCACAATTGTTTACTTCTATAACTCTATCGCAAATATATTTGAAATTTATCATATTAGCAAAATGGCAGCTATTTGTTTTCTTAGCTCAAACGAATTGACATCAGTGACAACGATGTAAACCTCGTGCATAGCAATATATTTATATGTTGATAGAAGCTGTCAACCATTGAAAAAGAATGATTACTTTAACTGTCCTATGATGATTTGTGAAGAATTTAAACTGACGGTAATATATCACGAGAGGAAAGACATTTCGGGATATTTTCCGATTCTTACAAGAACTATTTAATGTGAACGTTAACGTAAATAATTTGAAATTACATCTGTATTGCCTATTCCATGAAAAATTTGTGAAATCATCATTTATATAAACAAAACATTTCAACAAAAACAATTCGGAATGTTTTTATAGGTAATTATTTCTTGGTGGATTGCACTTATTCATGTTCTGAACACGTGAAATGATGCGTAAAAGTGATTAAGAAATAACTTTAAGTTATAAAACGGACAGTGATAAAATGTTTAAAATAATTAAATACTATTTTGATAGAATGCTATTATGACTCATATTTTATGACTCATTCATATAGCAATAGTGACGCGTCACAGCGCTTAGGTAGAGCCTAGTCTCTAGAATATATAGACTGAAGTATTCCTGCTTTTAAAAACGTATCCATTTAGAAAGATGAGTTTAGAGAGATGTGAAAGGCTCGGATTCTGAAAATCAGGATTGTGATCGGGCTCTGGCTTATGAGGAATTTTACATCTATATAACATGGTCCTTGGAAACAGAATTTAAAAAATAGTTTCATGCACGCTAACTATGGTTTATTGAATTTAACAAAATTTGTTTGGTTAAGCAGTTTGGTAGTTTTATTTTGTTGATTTGACAAACGTTTGATTTATTTAACCAAATCGATTTAAGAAAATGCTTTTAATTTTAACAAAAACATTTGGTTGAAATTGGACCAATCAGATTCTTTCAACAATCAATTTACGCATGCGTCAATAGGCGGTACGAGGGAGCCAAAAGATGAGAATTTTTTCAAAAAACAGTTAGTAAGGTCCATTTTATCAATACGTTGAAGTATAGCTTATATAAAGTCTTCTTCATCCTGGACACTTTTCGCTTCTAGGTCCTGATGTCTTTTCCTTAGAGTTATCCCGACCCCCGTTGAAGCTTTGTGCACTTAATCCTTTTGACTGATGTATAGATTTAACTCCGTGGCAATGTTTTTGCAATTCAAGCTGACTAATTCCACCGTACCACGGACATTGGGAGTACAAAGCCGTTTGCCCGAACGAAGCTAGAAGCCCAGACCACACCCAAAACAAAAAATACAAAATATACTAATCGACTAGGGGCAATTACATCGCGCGGGGGAGAGGGTTGGTGCGATTTGGTGTCATCCGGTGCGAACCGTACCGGATGACACAAAAAAATGCTGCTTTTAAAATTTTCAATAAATTTGTAAAAAGATCTGATTTGGCGATGAAAAAAAAATTCCGAGATTAGAAATAAGAATAAATATACACGCTGAAAAGTGTATTGTTGAATTTAGCAAAATTTCTTTTGTTAAACAGTTTGGTCGTTTTGTTTTTCTGATTTGACCAAAGTTTGTTTGATTCAACCAAATCAATTTAACAAAACGCTTTGAATTTTGACAGAAACGTTTTTGTTGAAATAGTTCAAAGATTCTGATTGGTCCAATCAATTTACGCATGCTTCAACGACCGGAGCAAGGAAGACGGAAGATCAACATTTTAAAAAACTGACGTCCATTTTATTAAGGCGTGGAACTATGGGCTATATGAAATCTTCTTCATCCTGGACACTGTTCGCTTCTAAGCGCTGGCGTCTTTTCCCGATGGTTGTCCCGAACCCCTTAGGTGTTTTGTGCCCTCAATACGTTTGACTGATATACAGCTTTAACTCCGTGGCAATGTTGTCTTTTTTTTGGAATTCAAGATGGCTAATTCCTCCATACCACGGATATTCAGTAGTACAAAGCCGTTCGCCTGAACGAAGCTAGAAATCCAGACCACACCAAACATAACTACAGAATATACTAATCCACTGGGGGTTTGTTGAGTTAGTCTAAAGCTTCTGAAGTAAGTCTAATTATTTTACCTAGTCATTGGAATTTTCAGCTTTATTTTAATTCTTTTGTCTGTATCTATATAGTTTAAACCAACTCAATGTCAGATTCGTCAGAGAAAGTAGTATCCGAATAGCATCTGCCTGCGTGATAAAATAAAAAAAATATACATATTCAAAATTGATACCTGTGATAACGAAATACATAACAGATGGTAATGGTACAACTGCACTTCATTCGTTTTGCTCTAATCACGAGTGATCTGTTTTTTTTGTTTTTGTTTTTGTGCTCGCGCGCGCGCGCGCGTGCGTGTGTGTGTCGATTTTAGATCAAGGCTGTTCGCAGACTTCTAACAAAAATTGATCTGATGCTTAATCAGCGTATAAAAACTGTTCCGTGTTTCCTCAGGTTTCAATTATTTTTCGTGATTCGTTGAAATTGTTATGGCTATTTTAAGTACAATTGGTATTTAATCTTAAACTGTACACCTAAACAAGTATCTAATAATTTATCATGTATGACCACATAACAGGGAAACAGCGGTAAAAAATAACATGGAATAAGTTTTCTTGACACGGTTTATATTATTATTAAGAACATAATTAGGTAAGTAGTTGTATTTAAGTAACGTTACTCTCAACATACTACACATTTTTCATATTCTTAGAAAGTATTTTTACCTTGTCTAATTTATTTAATTATGTATTTAGTATAAATAAACAATATTTCACTCATTTAAAATAATTATTTCAGCGGTTATTTGTGTGCATACCTAACTTTACGGCTAACGGTTATTTTAACTTCTCGCGAGAAACGCTTCTTTTATGGATGCATATTGTTTTTTTTTCACGTGTAAGAGATGAACATTCACCCAAACTTTGTCATTAAATTATTTTCCATGTGACTACGTAATGCAAAAGCACACTCAGCATGAATTTTGAATAATCTGACTGTGTTACTAAGTCTGTCTTATGTGGACGGAAAAAAAACAAAAAAACAAAAAAAACTTGACGTTGAAGTTGATAAAATTAAACTTGTAGATCTATAAAAGCAAGTCAAATAAAAATGTAAATTTTGATGAATAGATAAATAGATAATTAATTAGTTTTACCTCTAAAACTTTCAACCAACTGTTTATGGGTTAAAAAATAACATTGTAAAATCAACAAAATGATTTTGTTAAAGGAGCCCGTGAACACACCAGTAAACAAAAAATTTTGCTAATTCCAACAAATAATTTGGTTGATTTTAAACAAATAATTTGGTTAAATTAACATAACATTTGCTTATTTTAACCAAATTCTTTGGTTAAACTGGCAAAATGTTTGTTGAAATAGGAAAATAATTTTGTTAATTTAACAAAAATTCGTTGGCGCTATTTCAACTGGATAATTTTGTTGATTCAACAAATCATTTTTTTCACTATAATGAAAGACACATGTTCTCTGCACCTGTAAAAATAAATTGTGTTATTTCATCTGAATTTTTTTTTTTTTTTTCAGT
Source organism: Cheiracanthium punctorium (assembly GCA_038373885.1). NCBI lineage: Eukaryota > Metazoa > Arthropoda > Arachnida > Araneae > Cheiracanthiidae > Cheiracanthium > Cheiracanthium punctorium. Next base: position 61,256 of record JAWZYV010011993.1, read on the forward strand.
TTGAAATTTTCAACATTTTCCTCATAAAATAAGAATATAGCAGGTTGTTCTCAACTGATGTAATGCCATTTCCTCTGCATTTTGTTCCATTTTAATCAGGGGTGTCGCTGAGAACACTTTCTCTTGCTGGGGGGAGGGGGCAGTGGATCTTGGGCAAGGGTTGCGAATGAGGTGCGTGACTAAACTGGGGGTTCAGTAAAGATAACGCACGGCCTTGCTCAAGCCAGTGTAGTAATATACAGGAATTCAGTTGCTGTACATTACAACACCGTGTACACTGTAAAACATCTTGTCATCTTAATATATCGGTAGTTATTATTATTTGTGCGAGGGTGACACCGGATGTGCCCGCACCGGGTGACACCATGCTTAGCCACTGACACTACTTACTGGTGATTTACTAAGTTAGTGGAAAGTTTTCCTATTCATTAAAATTTACAGTTTTATTTTAATTCTTTTATCCATATCTACATAGTTTAAAACAACTCAATGTCAGATTTGTAAAAGAAAGTAAAGCGTCAGAATAGCATCTGTCTTCGTGATAAAATAAATATATTTATTCAAAACTGGTAGCTCAGATAACGAAATGCTTATTTAATTTAACAGACTATTGTAATGTTATCACTACTAGTCTGCGTGCCTTGTTACATTAAAAATTGTTCAGTGTTTCCTCATAGTTCAAATATTTCTCGTGATTCGATAAGATTGTAATTTAGTGGCGTAGCCAAAAGAGGATAGGGGAGTCACAACCCCTCCATAAGGAATTTTTTTGCCGTACAAAATATATATTCTTCACGCCCTTATCACACACACGTATACATACATATGTGTGAGTTACAGTAGTCGTAACGCCCCCATGAAAAATCTCAGGCTACGCCACTGTTGTAATTAGTATATAATTTTAAACTATACACAAAACAAGTACCTAACACTTTATGAAATGTGTCCACACATGCAGGGGAGGATATTGGGATCCCCCCCCCCCCGAAATTTTTTTGAATTAGTGATCACAAGATTTATGCCGTGTAGAAATTCCGTCTATTTATACACATATAAGTTCATATCCCCCCCCGGAAAAGTTTCCTGGCTACGCGCCTGCACACATGTAATATAAATGCAAAACCAATTTTATAAAGTAATATGGAATAACTTTTTTTTTGACAGAGTTTATATTATTATTAGTTTGTAACGAAAGTTTTCCGCCACTCCAAGTATTGCCTGCACAAGCAGTTCGCGTTGGTGTCTTTGCCAATATTTTGTAAAAACGATTTTTGTTATTTGAAAGAAAAGACTTGTTTTTGAGCACTGTGTTGTGAAATCCGTAAAACAATATCGCATGATTAAGTATAAGGTGTCTGAAATGGAACTACCACGCTACCAGATTGATCCATCATTTACTCTCAGTTCTGTCGCAAAAATTCAGCTACAGAATAACACTGAATCATGTGTACAGCTTAAGGTACTACTGTTGTATCATATGACACTCTGAAGATTTGGTACCGAAAGTTCAAAAACGAGGACTAGGATATTAAAGAAGCAGAGCGCTCTGGCCGGCTTACTGAGGCTGATGAGGTCCACCTACGAGAATTTGTGGAAGAGATAAAATATTCATCCACGAGAGCTAGCTAAAAGAGTTAGACTTTAGTGCCATGTCCATTAGTCGCGCTAAGCATCGCATGAACTTGGCATATAAGGTCAATAGCTGGGTACCGCGTGAGCTGACTCAAGCAAATCTGGCGGAAAACTTTCGTTACAACCTGATATTAACAACAGAATTAGGGAAGCAGTTGTATTTAAGTAACGTTACTCTCAACATACTACACATTTTTCATGTTCTTACAAAGTATTTTTAACTTGTCTAATTTATTTAATTATGTATTTAGTATAAATAAACAGTATTTCATTCATTTAAAATAACTAATTCAACGCTTATTTGTGTGCATACCTACCTAAATTTACGGCGAACGGTTATTTTGACTTTTCGCAAGAAACGCTTCTTTTATCGATATATATTGGTTGTTTTCATGAGTAAGTGGTAAATAGTCACACAATTTTGTTATTAAATTATTTTGAATGTAACTACATGACAGAAAAACACACTCATCTTGAATTTTAAATAATCTGACTGTGTTACTAAGTATATCTTTTGCGGAAGAGAAAAAAAAACTGACGTTAAAGTTGATAAAATTAAACCTGTAGACACATAAAAGCACACTAATAAAAATGTAAATTTTGATGAATCGATAATTAATTTGTATTACCTCTGAAACTTTCGATCGACTGTTTATGGGTTAAAAAAATAACAGTAAAATTAACAAAATAATTTTGTTAAATGAGCCATGAACATACAAGTAAATTAAAAAATTGTTGTTAATTCAAACAAAGAATTGGTTGATTTTAACCAAATAAACCATTTAAAGAAATAGTTTGGTTAAATTAACAAAATATTTGTTTGTTTGACAAAATTCGTTTGTTAAACTGACAAAATGTTTTGTTTAAATAACCGAATAAGTGTAATAAAATAGTTTTTTTAATTTAACAAAAATTTCGTTGGCGCTATCTCAGACAGCACATAAGCTTTAATCAAGCTTGACATTTCCTTGAATTTGACGTATTAATGCAAGCTTCACAGTTCAACTCATTTTAAGCTGGCAGCAAGCTTGCAGGAGTCAAGTTGAATTGTCAAGCTTAAATACTAGTATCACTTGTCAAGCTTGATTTAAGCTTGACAAGTGATACTAGCTCGATTTTAGCTTTCAAAGTGCGAAGTGATGGCGCCATCTGTGAAAGAGAATGGACATTAATTGTCTAGCATCCTCAAATTTCCTGAAAGTTCGTAAAAGATGTGTTTTATTTTATTACCAGTGCCATATTACCGGCTGGGAAAACGGGGCAACTGCCCAGGGCCTACAGATTTTAGGGCCCAAAAATCTTACACTTTTATAGTTTTAAAATAAAATTACAAAGGATAAAAAAAATTCAGAAGTTAATTAATTTTTTTAATTATAAAGTATGAACAATGAAAAGAATTCAAATTTACATTTGTATAAATTAATTTAAACTTATTTTTATTTCTTCGAAATGCTCTATATCGATATAGCATACCAATATGTAGGAAAATAACTAACCACATTTGTAAAGAGAATTTTTAGCGTTAAAAAATAGCAAAAGTTTTCAATTATTTGTTATTTTAAGAAATATTTACAAAAATGACTTCAGTGTTTGTATTCCATACATCTTAACAACTGTGATATAGCATTTAGAAGTAACGTTTAACTATCTGTTTCTTTGATTTCAGATTACTTAACACAAAATTTGTGTTAAGTAAGTAAACCCATTCTATTTTTCCAAATATGGAAATTCTTCAAAATAAAATACAATTATACTACGAAATTGGTAACATAGGTAAAACATCTCTTGATATCAGTACACCAATTCCAGGGGTCAATGCATATGATAATTGGGTCTGTATTGCAGCCTCTTCACAAAATAACAATCGATTGAAATGGCCCTTTACAAAAATGCAATCGATTATAAAAGCACTTCACTGCCATTTAATCTGTTTTATCAATTATTTGGTACTTACGTATTATCCCGGCAGTCCGCCAAGACGAGCGATTTTTTGCCGAGATAAATGCCGGGCGAATGAAATTATCAATGGTTTTGAATACGATTGGCATCTCATTTGACGAAAAAATTGAGAATGACCTCCGGGATAATACATAAGTACCAATTATTTTAACAAAATGTGACTTTTATTAAAAACTAGTATGAAAATTCACAAAAATCAGCGTTCAAATTCACAAAAACAAGCATTGAAATCCACAAAAATGGGACCCTGGAAAAATTCCTGGATCGACTCCGGGCATGTAAAGGTCTATACAACTTTTCATAGCGCACCTATGAAATTGCGGACAATTCTTGTTAGTAAAACAAGGTTATACTAATTGTCTTTAGTAACACAAGGTTAATGGTAAACAACTCCATTTACTAACTATAATTAATATGAGTAAAACCCAGCAATATTAAGCATAAACAATGAAATATTTGTCTTAAATAAAAGTACTAAATTTATAATAAAATCAAAAATTTTAAAGCTTATTACTATTACTATTATTATTATTATTATTATTATTATTATTATTATTATTCAGGGATGAATGCCAGAAAACATTCTAAAGATATGAAGCGGATAAAATTATTTATACCACACTTAAAGCTCTATTTTTCAGGTTTAAAGGTAAAATAAGCTTTCAAAGAGATTTCTCTGACAATTTATGAGCTAAATTTTAATCCCGGTGGCGTATGAAACTCAAATCCTAGCATTACTTTAATTTTAAAATTGAAAAGTAGTGCTTTTCTGTTTGTTTTTCACAGCTATATATAAAAATTATGACTAGAGTAACATGAATTAAATATAATCACAAATTATTTTAACTGCAATCGTAAATCTGCGCACGTAATTCCCACACACCGATAATGGAAAAATGTAAACAATTATTTCACAAATAAACCAACGACATTTTGAGTGCCTTTCTTAAACCTCATAAATTTAATATCTATTTAACTGTTTCTGTAAAATACTTCAATAAAGTGAGAGTAATGATTAGAAACCGAGACAATTAAATTTATTCATTCAGGCTTTACTAATTGTTTTATGCGAGAAACAAGTTGTAAACATTATAGGCTTAACGGCTTTAAAATAGAATATTTATTCTATATAAGGATAGAATGTCGTTATGTTTTAAAGCATAAGTTTTTTAAAAAAGCAGCATTTCTTAGCATAAATATTCTAGAAAATATAAGTAATACTTTTTAAAAATTACCTTGAAAATAACCGCCAATTCTTTACGTTTGACAACTTCTTTCTCGTCGTAAAGGGGTTGGTTGGTTGGCTGCCACAGCTACAGATAAATCTCTTTAAAAACAAATTCCCAAAATAACCGTTTTATAAGATAAAAAAACAGCAATTTTACGTGGAAAACAAAGTTAAATTCTGTTAACATTTTTTTTCTGTTGAAAAATGACAGAATATTTCTGTATTTTTACGATTATTTTTTGCAGTTAAGATGTAGAATGTAATATTACACGGCTGTGCAAAATTTCAAATTTTTATATTCAGTGGTTTAATTTATATTAATTAAAATATCTTATTTTCATGAGTTAAGGGACCAAATATAAATTTATTAAGGGACAATTTTTTGAAAATCGCGTAAAATAAACGTCAATTAGATTACTTTTGCACAATAGAAGTAAAAGTTAACGGTATTAAGATTAGAAAATTTTGAAGCAAATAAATTATAGATTTGTACATCTTGATGGTCATTCTATAAAGCGTTTACTACTGCATCCACTACGATTTCCCCCAAAATAAAGTATTTCCCATGTAAAGAGTTAGACGCAGTGTATGTATGTCGTCCAATACAACGTTCTATTTCTGAAAAACTAACATCCTCAACATTCCAGGCATGAATTTGAACGTTTTTAACATCTGAAACATTAGGTCTTTTTACTTCCCCATACTCTATCAACCATTCAACAACCATACAAAATCACATTTTTCTGCCTCAATTTTCATCAGACTATCCATTAAAATACCGCCAAAAGTTTTATAAAAATATTGCACACTGCAGATGATAATACCGGTTGACCAAAAAGTTCGTAAAAACTTTTAAAATTCATTAAAAGAACAAATAATGATAGAAAATTGGGGTTTGCACCAACAGGTATAGCGGATGACGGATTTTTTTTTAATGAGAAGAAAGTTTGTATTTTTAAATGTTACCGATAGAGGTGGAGATTACATGCACAATGGGAAGAAAGTTTCCACTAACAAGAAGAAATAAAAAATAAAAAAATAAAAAAACGGAAATCTCTCTAATCTTAACCATGCCAACCGCAATTCTGTATCATGATTTGTTCTTTTTTAATGAATTTTTAAGTTTTCACGAGCTTTTAACACATCCTGGGTGCATCAAAGTTAAAAATTTCGTTACAAAAGAACTAATAACTATACAAAATTGCCGTTGGCATGGATAAGAATAGAGATATTTTGGTTTTTTTTTTATTGGAAACTTGCTTCTTACTGTGCGTATCAGAGCCACCTATCGGTAACATTTGGAACTAAGCCTTTCTTGTCATAGAAAAAGATCCCATCACCCGATAAACCTATTGATGCAAACCGCAATTTTCTATCATTATTTTAAAAGTTTTTACGAACTTTTTGGTCACCCAGTATTAATGAAGAAAACGAAATAACAAGCACGGCAAGCAAATTAAATACCGCCAAAAGTTTTACAAAAATATGGCACACTGCAGACTATAATAGTAAGAAGCTGATTTTTATACGTACTATTATAACTAAACGACCCACACATAATTTACTATTATTATAATTTCTAATGAAATATTAATATGGATTATTAAGTTAATATTAAACAATTATGAATAGTGACCTAGTCAAATTTCAATGGAAATTGATGCAGAAAGTAGTATTACATGGCTGTGCAAAATTTCAAATTTTTACGTTCAGTAGTTTAATTTGTATTAATTGAAATGTCTTGAGTTAAGGGAATTTTCGTGAGTTAAGGAACCATACATAAATTTATTGTGACAATTTTTTGAAAATTAAGTCTAAAAAAATGTAAATTAGATTACTTTTGCACAAAAAATGGTACAAGTTAGCGGTATTAAAAAATAGCAAATTTTTATGCAAATAAATTGGAGGTTTGTACAGTTTGATAGTGATTCTATAAAGCACATATTGTTTCGTCCACTACTATTTCCTCCAAACAAAATATTTTCTATATATGAAATTGTATGCAGTAGATGTATGTCTTATTTCTGAAAAATTAACATCCTCAACATTCCAGGCATGACTTTGATCTCTTTTAATATCTGAAACATAAGGTCTTTGGACTTCCTATTACTTTATCAAACATTCAAAATCACATTTTCTGTCTAAATTTTCATGAGATTATAAATTAAAATACCGTCAAAAGTTTAGAAATATTGCACACTGCAAATGAAAATATTAAATGAAGTAAAATAATAAACACAGTGATAATATTGGGTCGGCAAAAAAATTAATTGCGATTTTTATATAAAATTCCAACAAATAAATTTTCACTCATGAAACCATTTTTCAAGTTCGACGTAACTGGGTAACATTCATGCTATAGTCAGAAGAGCGTCTCAATAATGGAAAATTTTGTCTGTCTAAGAGAACCTTCAAATACTTAATAACATTTTCAAAATTAAAATGATTTTCAAAATCGTGAGCAGTCGTTTTGCATTTTTTCTTTAACCCGGCAGTCCTCGCGCAAGGATACCCACTAGACTTTTGTTTTTGATGTGCTTTACTGACTTTTATTTTAAATATATGAAACCTTGTGTAGCTGACTCTAAGGTCATAATCTTGAAGGGGAAAAAATTGTTTTCAAATTCTTCATATAGGTTTTCGCATATCGTCACATCGGGTGTGTCGTACCCTGTGCGAGTACTTATGCTTGTTCTTAGCTACCCCTTTTTTCGATCTACCTTTCTAACCTTTTTTAGAAAATTTATGAGGCCTGGTGCAGCTGAATTTAAGCTCATAAACTTCAAGGGGAAAAACTTTGGAATTTTTCAAATGGGTTTTTGATTATTGCCACGTATGGTTGAAGGGTATGTCACACCTGCGCGAGTACTCATGCTATTATTCTGAGACCGGCTTTAGTTCTGACATGGTGTGGTTAGTACATGCTGTCCCAAAAAGATGGAAACGTGCTTTAATTTTTTATCTATTAGAGATAAGTGAGCAATGTCAGTTGAAAAAATGTTGAAAATAAGGTCGAAAATATGAGGTCGGAAACAAAATTCGTCACGTTAATATTCAAAAAGTTGCACCTTTTAAACTTGTAGACGACCCCCGTGCAAAAAAATTTCCAATTAGTAAAATATGCCCCATACACTAATGAGGTTATGTACCAAATTTCAGCTTTTGATCATACAACGTCTCAGATATGGGTGATTCTGTTCTAACTGTGACTTTTTTGACTAAAAATTTTAAAATTTTAAAATTAAGTTTTTAAAAATTTTTATGCATATTATTCATTTATTTTATTGTAAAAATGAAAGCCTGAGAGGATTTTACTACTACTTCCGTTTTTGTTTCTCCATAAATTTATTCTTTGCGACGAGTTCGCTTTTCTCATTCTGATAACTCTTGAATAGATTTAAGTTTTCCTTCTTTTTTTCTTTTCTTGCTCTTTCTTTCTCACAATAATTTTCGTAAGCCTCTGGATCCTTCCCCATGTTTTCTCTCCTTAATTTTTCAGCATCCCGTTTTTATTCCAAACGATGTTGTTTTGCTTCGGCACTAATTTTATTTTTACATTTTCCCTTTTTTTTTATGACGATTGTTGAATTCTGCCACTTTTATTGTCTCTAATATCAGGTAAATTTCTGGTACGAAGTATTGGAGCTATCTGCATTAAAACAATTACTATTATTAACTAAAATAATTTTATTACTAATTAATTATTTTTTAACATGGTACTGACATACATGGTACTGACATTTTCATTTTAAATAACAACTGTAATTGTTTGGTTATGAATTTGATAATATACATTTACTGTGTAATTTAGGTTAGTATTAAGTACAAAAATTTACTATTTCGGATAGAAAAAATCAATAGTTTGTAAAGTTTATCAATACCACGGTACTGACAAGAAAATTTATGACATACCTTTTGGAAAATTGAGTTCTAAAATGACACGAACTCTTTGCACTCTTACATCAACTCAATGTTTGTAAATATTACTCAGGTGACGTACTTTCAACATGGTTCACTTGACGTTTCATAAATCTCGAGGTTGATGGCCCTCGAGTCGTACAAATTCAAATTAAAAAATTCGTTAAAATTTAAAGACAAAAGTTGTTGAACCGGAATTCAGTGTTAACTTAATACATTAACAAAAAAAAGTGTTAATTTTTTTCAATTTATAGGTAAATTCTTGAAATGGACATGACACGGTACTGACATTTAGATGATATATTGTAAGTTTTCACTGACTGGCAAGTTATATAAAAAATGATGAAATACGTTGATGGGCATCTAATTAACTTAAAAAATTCATTAATAGATTATTAATTAATGACCAGTGAGAACAAGCAATACAGGACATAAAAAATCACAGTTAGAATGAAATCACTCATATATCTTTAAAGAAAAATGATCGGGGATCACGCATGGTTTTGAAATGTAAGCGTTTATTGATAGAGTAGAAAAAAAAAAAGATTTTCTTTCGTAATTTCTGTACGATCGACAGTTTTTGAGATATTTTATGGGAAATATATCTCCTGTTTCATTTGTTAAAATAAAAGATAATAAATTCGTTTCCGAACGTTCTGGTAGAACCAATCAGTTTAAAACGATGAATATCCACTATTCACCTTTAAATTGTCTCAATAAACTACAATGGCAATGTAATGATTCCAAATATTTTTCGATTTTACATGATACTTTTGGGAAGGTAGCGAGAACTGTTTGACAGCAATGCTGATCGTTTTGGGCCAATAGAATCATTATAGTAAGATATAAAACGCATTTATAAAGTGTCAGAATGTTGTATTTTTACTTCACAAAGAAGAGAAATAAGACAAAGATTTAATACATGATAGTTTTTACATTTACTAAAATGCATCAGAAACTGCTGTTTTCAGAACAGTAGTATGTATTTTTGTTCTGAACGGAAATTTTTTATACGAAATAGAAAAATTCGAATGTAATAAATATTTTCAATGCACCATAATCGAGAATATTAAATATTTTCAATCCATCATATCCGAGCACATTAAATAACTTCCAACCATCATTTGCTAATTAAATATTTTCAATCCATCATATCCGAGCATATTAAATAATTTCAATCCACCAGTTGCTAATTAAATCTATATTTTATGGATATTTCTCCTGTTATTGCCATATACGTAGATAACAACATTAAATATGCATAGAATATTTAATGAATTTTAAAATGTTAAGATGGATGTTTAAAAGTTGTAAAAATTTTTTTCATGAAGGACAATCTGAGATTTTAAAAAATCGTTAAGGTAGACCTATATTTGCACCATTATATGAAAATTCTTTTCATCGAGTGTTTAAGGTACCTGTCGGAGGGGATTTTTTTAATAATTGAAAAATTGCTAATTTATGTGCACTATATAATAGAATACAGTTAAAAACTATTAATAACATGAAAAAATATGCGAATTTTAAAATACAATGGGCATTCAAAAAGTAAGTTACAGTTGTTCCTCCACGGATGGCAACATTGCGAAACAAGACCGAAGCTTAATCAGATGATAGTTCAGTTCCACGACTTCCACGGTGGCGATTTCATTCGGATAGTAACAATTGTTGGTACGTACTCCGAGAAGGAAATGCCGCGTAAACTGGAAGCTTACTCCAAGCGGTGCCAGTTCGGGACTGTACGGTGGATGCTGCCAGACCTCCCATCCAAAGCTGCGAGCCAAATCCTGTGTTGTGAGTGTCTTGTGAGGTCTTGCATTGTCATGCAAGAGGACAATGCTTTTGCTTGAAGCGTTTTGCCCCCAAAAACGTAGTGTGCCGCGTACTTCAACGTTGGAGTAAGCTTCCAGTTTACGCGGCATTTCCTTCTCGTAGTACGCACCAAAGACTGTCACTGTCCGAATGAAATTGCTACCGTTGGAAGCCGTGGAACTGAACTATCGTCTGATTAAGCTTTCGGTCTTGTTTCGCAATGTTGCCATCTGTGGAGGAACAAGTGTAACTTACTTTTTGAATGCCCCTAGTATTTTTATATTCAGGCTCAAAATATACAATTAAATTGCGGAAAAAAAGTACTTTACCAAAACATCATAAATCAAATTTAAATAAAGATATTTTTATTCTGTAAATTTTATTTTGATTATTGAAAGGTCCTTAAGGGAGTGAACTAAACTCAAAACTATAACCACGTTATTTAATATTTTAGAGAAGTTAACATTTTTCGCGGTGAAAAATCACGAGTATAAATGACAATTCATAACTTCTATCGAAAAAATAAATAAATAAATAAAAATAATTTAACTAGATTCATCGCAGTAGTTTAGTCCCTAAAATGACTCCTCAAGAGTATTTTGTCAAAGTTTCAAAACATTTCATTAATAATTTTTTGAATTATGATGTTTTGCGATGAAGCAAAATCGTGAAAATCTCATTTCGAGAAAAAGCAGAAAATAGAAACAAATACCAAATCTTACCTAATAAATAAAAAAATTATTTTTAGAATGCTCCTGATTTGAACAGCTCGCCATCTCTATTGTAATGAACAATGATCGTTTTTTTCTAATTGCTTTTAAAATTTTTCTTCGTTTATGTGCACTTGGGGTTGCATGACGCTTTGATTTGGTCATTCAAAAGCCATCAAGCTGTCGATATCCTAACATGGTAAAACACCCAAGATTTGTGATATTCAGTTCTTTTAAAACTTTTAGACAGCCTAGATAGATGGTCCATTTTTCGGGATTACTTGTTTAAAAGCAACAAAAAACTGTATTTTTAAGTTTTTTCATTTATTGAAGTCACATATACACACAAACTGCGTCTAGGACATCTGAAGATAATTACTGGAAACTCAAAAATACCATTTGCTGAGAAACTTTTAATGCGTTTATTCATGCAGTTGACAACTTACAAGACTGAAGATTTCATTAAATAACAAAATATATTTCCGGACATAATGTTATTTCTTTAGTTTCAACTTCTTAATATAAAACACATTAGAAAATTTATCATGACAGAAACATTTTCACTGACTAATGTAGTACATAGTCTTCGAAGAACAATTTACTCTTTTTAGGAGAACGATCTATGTTCTCGTTAAAAGTTATTTGGAAAAAAAAAATCAATTTTAATTTATCCTAAGAGTTATTCCGAAGACTCAGAATAAGACAGTATGATATTACTATAGAGAATGCTAGTTATTTATTTATAATACTAACAGAAAAAATTAAAATTCCCAATAAAAGTTCTATTAGTCTTTTGTACTTTTGATATTAATATACATATTTTAGATCAATCACTTCTGAGCAAGAACATGGTTCTATCAAGGAATAAAGAAATTGAAACGAAAAAGTCAATTCTTGGACAGTCTTAAACTAAGAGTCATATTAGTTAATACATAAGTCTAGAGTCATGACAGTCATACTAAGCGTCATATTAGTTAATACATAATATCTTAGTTACATACCTGATATTAAGTTATCTGAGTTAAACACGATTTTTGATTTTCACCATTGACATTTAAAAACTATAATTTGTAAAATCATGCTTCACAATTTGAAATAAAATCTTAACTTAATGTATAAGTTGATTATAAATAATTTAAGAATTTTTACCGATACAGAAGATAGATAAATATAAAATGTAAGTTAGTTTTAAATTTTCCTGCTTAGAATATATAGAGTGTCCCAAAATGGTGGTCACGGGCATTAATTATTTATCTATTAGCGATAAGTGGGTGGTGTAAATTGAAAAAATGTTCAAAACATGGTTGGATATAAGAAGACGTTAAGAAAAATATCATCTCAATCATTTTCAAAAAGTCACACTTTTTAAATTTTTACACGATTCTTGTACGAAACAATTTCCAATAAAGGTTTTTATTTTCCATCCAAGACTAATAGAAAAAACCTCATAACTGTAAATTTAAAACTGGGTGAGTTATGCTTAATTGAAAATGGAAGGTTGTGCAAAGGGAGCATACACAAAAAATGAAATGTAAATTTGTGGCATGTTATAAAAGATAGAATGTATGAAAATACATTTACATAAGAGCCATTTTTGCGTTTTTAGGGTGGATTCATAGTACCGTTGAAAATTATCCTATTTTTTTTAAAACAGTGTTCTAACAGACGAACTCAGACAATTTTTTATTTCCTGTAAGTGGTATTTAACAAATTTTTTAACAACTGCATAATGAAATGCAGACGATTTCTTTTGTTGGCAGTAGTAACTCTTATCGGAACAACTTAACTAAACTTTTTTTGTACAGCTGCGGGAAAAAAAGGCCCACTTGTACTTTTTTCTTCCGTCGTTTGTCGTACAGCAAAATTACAGATACCAATCGTTTACAATTGACATACACTTTAATTTGTTATGCATAAAAATTTCATAAGGGGCCATCTACATATTAAAATCCGCACCAAGATTTTGTCCCCAATAGCAACCTCTAGATTTCACTTCATATTTCAAAAATTTAGCTCATTTTAATCCTGGATACCCATTTTCAATAAATTTGAACTGAAAATGGGTGAGTTATAAGCTTCCAAAATCCCACTCCCCGTATGTTAAAAAAAAAATTTCATGCTTCAATTCATATCTCATATATAATACTGATAATAAGAAGCAGATTTTTATTCGTACTATTAGAAATAAACGACGCAAACATAATTTAATGTTATGATTTTCAATAAAATATTAATATGAATTATGAATTATTAAATTCATATTAAAAAAATTATGAATAGCGACCTAGCCAAATTTCGATGGAAATAGATGCAGAAAGTAATATTACATGGCTGTGCAAAATTTCAAATTTTTACTTTCAGTAGTTTAATTTATATTAAATAAAATATGTTATTTTCATGAGTTAAGGTAACATATATAAATTTATTAAGTGACAATTTTTTGAAAATAGCTTAAAATAAACGTAAATTAGGTTTATTTTCTGCAAAAACACAGTAAAAGATAGTGGTATTAAAAAATATCAAGTTTTGAAGCAAATAAATTAGAGGTTTTTACAGTTTGATGGTGATTCTATAAAGCGTCTATTGTTGGGTCCGCTATCATATTCCCCCAAATAAAATATTTCCCAGGTATTGAATTAGATGTAGTAAATGTATGTCTTCTAATACAACGTCCTATTTCTGAAAAACTAACATCCTCAACATTCCAGGCATGAATTTGACCTTTTTTAATATTCGAAACATTAGGTCTTTGGACTTCCCTATACTTTATTAAATTTTAAAAAAACATTCAAAATCACTTTTTCTGTCTAAATTTTCATCTGACTAAAATTAAATTACCGCCAAAAGTCATAAGGATATTGCACATTGCAAACGATAATATTAAATGAAGAAAGTGAAATAAGAAAGCAAGTGATAATATTTGGTCGGCAAAAAAGCAATTGCATTTTTTACATGAAATTCAAACAAATAAATTTTCGATCATGATACCATTCTTCAAGTTTGACCGTAACTGAGTAACATTCATGCTTGTAGTCAGAAAAGCAGAGAGCAGCCTCTCACTCTTGCCAACATTTCACCTGCTCAAGAGAACCATCAAGGAAATACTCAGTAACAATTTTAAAATTAGAAAGATTTTCAAAATCGTAAGCAGTCGTTTTGCATACGCCTTTAAATCATGCGTACATACCAAGGAAGTTCTGAACTCACGGGTCATTTGGACCACAGGCTAAATATTCTAATTTCTACCCCTGATATTCTCAGTACAAAAAAGTTTTAAGAGAGATGGAAACAATACTTTCCCTGAAAATAATATTTATTTTTTTTAACTCTCGGGAGACAGGCGAATTAATGACGGGCGAAAAGTTCGGAACTTACAAATACCCTTTTTTTAATTTGCAATCCCTTAAAAACGCTCAAAAATTAATCCGAAATATCTCCGGAAATTATCGTAGAAAATTGGTGAAAATTTATATTTAGGGTAATTTGAATGTTTTCTTTCGTTTAAAAAAGTCAAAATACAATGTTTCCATTGAGAAAAACGAAGTTCATGCAGAATTAAATATGAAGACGGCCCCTTATGCAAATTAAATTAATAGTAAATTAATGTATGCGTTATTTGCAAACGAATAGTATATATATAACTTTGCTGTACGCCGAACGACGGCGAAATAAAGAGCAAGTGGGCCTTTTTTTCCGCAGCTGTACATATCAGAATAAATGTGAATTAAAATTTATGCAGCGATATCTAGCTTCATGTTTTCGAAATAAAAACATAACTAGTACTGCATAGTGTTTTTTTAACAAATGACGAGCTGTTTGTATTAACAATGATTTATTCTAAGTGCAATAGAAATAATGCAGAAACTGCTCGGGAATTCGGACGACGATATTCGAATTCACCTGAAATTTTACGATGAAGCGATTTTGAACTACTGGTGCTTTTCATCCAAAACCTGGCCCTGAGAGAAATCTCTTGTGCGGTGCAATGTCACTTAATAAATTCATATATGGTCCCTTAACTCGTGAAAATAACATATTTTATTTAATATAAATTAAACTACTGAACGTAAAAATTTGAAATTTGGCACAGCCATGTAATATTACTTTCTGCATCTATTTCCATCGAAATTTGGCTGGGTCACTATTCATAATTTTTTTAATATTAATTTAATAATTCATAATTCATATTAATATTTTATTAAAAATCATAGTAACAGTACATTATGTTTGGGTCGTTTAGTTCTAACAGTACAAATAAAAATCAGCTTTTTATTATCAATATTATATGAGATATGAATTAAAGTATGAAAAAAATATTTTAACATATGGGGAGGGCGATTTTGGAAGCTCATAACTCACCCATTTTCAGTTAAAATTTATTGAAAATCGGTGTCCGGTGTTAAAATGAGATAAATTTTTGAAATATGAAGTGAAATCGAGGGGTTGTCTATTGGGAAATAAAAAGTTGGTGCGAATTTTAATATGTAGATGGACCCTTATGCAATTTTTATACATAGCAAATCAAAGTGTATGTCAATCGTAAACGATTGGCATCTGTAATTTTGCTGTACGACGAACGACGGCCCAAAAAAGTACAAGTGGGCTTTTTTTTTCCGCAGCTGTACATATAAAAATTGTATAAGAAAATATTTTGTTACAAGGCCGAATAACGTTATAATTTTATGTTAAGTTACGGTTCCCTAAGCAGTGGTCAGTGAAGATAATCAAGATGAGTATGTTTGGCGAGTAGTACAATTAAAAAAATTCCTGTAAACCCGTATCCCACAAAAAAGTTTGCCAAGCCGATGGCCAAGTGGGTGAAAAGAAAAATGATTGTCAAGTTCCACATAGTTCACTGCCCAGTCGCCTCTCCGTTGTCGGAACTACCTGAGATGGGGAGGGGGGCGAAATTCTTTATCCCTTTCCCAAGAGAAAGATACTATATAAATGGATAATATTTCTACATAGTTAGTCCTATAAACACAAAAGAAATAATGAAAAATACATCCTAACTGTTTCAATCTAACCTCCATATTCACCAAAGCGCCGACTTTTAAAAACTATTGGGACAGGGTTTCGAATGAGTCGATTGGGAGTGAGGGGGGGGGGGTTAAAATACTTCCCAGTAGTTTCCAGGGAATCAGGAATTTTGTAATTACGTTTCAAAATGAGCTTTTTAGTCCCTACATAAAAAAAATTCCTTCTTTACATTTTAGAAAATCTGCATAAAAATTCGTTTCAAGTATTCCAATTTCAAATTAAATAAGTTCAAATGGAGCACATGAAAAATGTATATAATTTAATAGACATAAAAGAAGTCTCGTGTTTCGCTTTATTTTTCAGATAACAGTCAATTATCTACTCGTGGGATCTAGTCCGAGTGGAGTGCTCTCCTTGGGGGTCTTTCTAAAGGGTACTAACCCGTATGTACGCGAAGTTTTTGAGAAAACCACGGGAAACTGCAAACGGCTAGGTCGGCAGATGCGATCTGGATTTGAACCAGTCACCTTCCATCTCCTAGTTAAGAGTGCTATACACTCGGCCACTGGTGGGAAAATCAATTTTTTATCTGACTTATAAAAAAGGAAGAGGTTTTACGATTAAGTGAACGAATGTGTGGGTATTTTGCAACAATTGAAGACAAAGCAAACATAACTAAAGTACTGCGGTTTGTTGAGCTTTAGCTTTACACATTATATCGGATTTTTAATTATGCCTCTCCGTTGGTGAGTGTCTATGTGACCTTTCTACATTAAAAAAATAATGTAAAAGTAATAGCCACTGCTTGTTTCATTCAATAACCTTTTCTCTCTCTCTCTCTCTTGTTTTTCCTTTTTTTTTCACAAAATGTTTATTTCTATTAGCCCTGTATCTCCTGATCCCGTTTAGATCCCATGACAGACTTTTGTTATGTGTATTTAGGCATCACAAACAGTTCCCTGTGCTCCTTGTGACGAAAATCTTTCTTTGACTGAGGAAGATCAAAACAATTTTTGGTCGAAACGTACGTATCTACTTACCTATAACATCTTATGTGTGTTTTTTACAAAGTTTTTTATTTACTTCATTTTTGATTACTTTTTGAAATGTTTAAAATTCCCACTTTTTGAGAAATTTAAATTTTAAATTAAAATATTCTAATTAACGAAAATTAAAATTTTAGTTAATTAGAATTTAGTTAATTAAAATTTTAGTTAATTTTAATGAACATTTTCGAATTAAGTTTTCTAATTTCTTACTAAAGAGAGGGAACTTCCCTCTCTTTAGTGAGAAGAGAGGCTTTGACTAAGGAAGACCGAAGGAGTTTTTGGTCGAAACAATCGTATCGCTTTATAAGTAACCTTTTATGTGTGTTTTTTCACAAAGTTTTTATTTATTTTATCACTCCCAGGTTTATATCTTTACTAGTTACCAGCCAACATGCAACTAAAGAGGCCAAAACACGTAAATTTTTCATAAAAATTTAAATATTTAAAATTAGTAACTTCAGAAATAATTGTGCTACACAGCTGAAATTTGGTATTTTTTCTTGAGTCTATGATGTGTTACTGCATACCAAAAACATGAAAATCTGAGACATCAAGTCTGAATCTGTATGTTGAATTGGCATACAATGAATGACCCTACAGAAAAACAGGTTGAATCTTCGTAAAAAAACTCAAAATACTGGTGTTAAATGATAAAATAAATAAAACCTTTGTGAACAAATACACATAAAATGTTACTTATAAGACCCCCGGCTTAGTGAGACGATGGGCTTTGTCTGATGAAGACCTAGAGAATTTTTTGTTCGAAACGATTGCAACGTCTTATAAGTAACATTTTATGTGTGTTTTTTCACAAAGTTTTTATTTATTTTATGAGGTTGAATCTTCTACAGGTTTCTGCAATGATATGCATAGCATTCAATTCGAAAAGTTTTGGGTTTTATAATTAAAATGAGTTTAGGATGATTTTCCTGATTATAATCGATAAATAATTTGTTGAAAGGTTTATTACATTACAGAATTTTTTATATTTAAAACAGAACATTTCTTCCATTTTAGAATGCTTTTTTTTATTATTTTCTTTATCGAAGTTTTATCCTGGTTTTTTTTCTGAAATTTTTTTGTTTAATTTTCCTTGTAGTTAAGTCCGTTAACGGATAGGGTGAAATATCGCATAATTTGGAGCCAAAAGTAATTTGCGAAATATAATCTTAATTAGAGATATCTCTTATGCTTTCGCGAGGTATCGCGAAATCGCTATGTTATCTAGAATTTTTTGCATGATCGAATAGTTAAATCCTCTGTAATTATAACCTTGTAGACCAGTTAACGTAACCAATAAGCTTAGCTGTTTACGGCGAAAAATCGCCAAATGTCATTAAAGTACTAAAAGAATCGAAGCTGTATCCTTAGTCATCGTTTCGTTATTATCACCATAATATCACACCCTACCCTATCTTCGTGCAGTCGTTTCATTTATGGATCATTTAATTCCTGTATAACATAATAATTTGGTACAACCTTTCTTAAGCTTTGGACAGAAGACATGGTCATAAAGCTTTTAATAACAATATGATATGGCTGTAATTTTAACTGCTATAATAATAATTTAAATTTTGATTAATAGCTTTAGAACAACTTTAAACAGTCAAGTTTTGAATACTCCTTAAAATTTTAAATCAGACAGTTTCGAACGCTTTTAAAACTTTTCGTAGTTTTGAAGTGGTTTTTATTCTCTCAATGCATTCTTTTTCTTAGTTTTTAAGTCACCAATAAAAGCATCGCAAGAGTTCCAAAAGCATTTAATTGTTTTAGCATAACAGAAATTTTAAAAGATATAAAAATCTTTCCACACTTCGTATTTAAAGAGAATTGAAGTGCTTGAACATACAAAGTCTACCGAAATATGTCTAACATTATTTTTAATATGAAGTCTACTCTTAAATAGAGATTGCAATCTGGCACCAATCTCAATCCGGTCGGATTAGTAACATCAAAACGGTTTCTCTTTCGTTCCAAAATTAGCTGTATCAAAGATGTTTAAGTAAGTGTGTTATAAAATTTATAAAAAATACTTTATTTCTTACGAAATCAACTTATTATCAATTCTATTATAATTAAACAACAATTACGAATAAAATGAACAATGAAAATCTACTATATAGAATAACTAGTTAAATTTTAATCGTTATATTTATAATATAAGACTATATCTAGGCTATTATGTATTATAATATATTATTATTATTATTATTATCAGATATAATATAATCACAAAACTTTATTTGTAATCAAAACAAAACAATGGATATCAATGAAATAGTTTTTGCGTTTTTATATACAATATAATTACATTTAAATACAGTAAATAGTATATTTATAACTAACTATATTTATAAATATAATATTTAGTATAATAGTTTAAGTTCAGTCTTAATGGGATTCTCAAATGACATCAGTGAAAATTATCTTCTAACTTACATTACATTATGTAAGTTTCTTATATTACCTAAATCTAAATCATCTGAGTTCATGATAATTATATAATTTCTTCACGCTAAGCAGTCTTACAATAATGATGATAGTTATCATAGATCTGTTTAATGAATGGCACAATTATTACAAGGTCGAGTATTTTTCAATAAACTTTCTTTAAATAATAATTTTGGATATATCGATTCAAATTTGGTTTCAAGTTTGTTTTTAAAAAAAGGATCGTAGGAAACAAATAGTGTTAATCGTGTGATCAGCCAGTTGACTTCTTAGAGAGTTACAAACATAGCCAGTGGCTGTAAAGACCCTTCAAGCTTCTACGCATGTCGGTTTTACTCTCAACAAATAGTCATGATATAAGACAAGTATTGTCCTCGAAATCTTTCATTTTCATATGTAGCCATCTTGTCTTTTCGTACTATTCGGGTTCGGTAGACGTCTAATGATGCCGGATCCACCGGATTATCGGATCACGTTTTACGGATTGCAATCCCTACTCTTAAAGTGTAAATCTAGACAATTTTTATTATGAAAAACAAAATATTTTAAACTAATCGTTTAGTAATTTGTAGCCGCCTATGTTATTGACTACCCTCCAAACTAGTCATTGTTAAAATGTTTTATATAGCTTGATTTTCTGAGATAAATATATATTATGACATAGATAGCTGTTCTCTAAGATTTGCTAGTTTGATATTTAACATTTCATACCTCTTAGAAAACTTTTCTTAAAGTCAGCCAATATTGCCAGCTTTTAAACTGAATAAACGCCAAGCATTATTCCAGTAATCGGCGATAAAATTTTGTTTACTGTAGCTGAAGGTCTTAATTTACACTGGAGGAGTATATAACTCATAGCGCTCCAGTTAATGTTGAATCAGTATTACGCATCAAACATTCTTTAATAATCAGAGGATGATTCACGATATTAGTTCGCAGAACTTATCAAAAAGTAAAATAATAGAGTTCATGTTATGGTGCCTGAATTATGAGCCTTTGTTAATTTTAATAAATGTTTTTATGCATTTTCAACCGAAATGTATTAAATGAGAAGCGTAAAAGAGATTTAACAGTAAAACTGCAGCTGATTAAGAATTATAATAGAGCTTCATCTTTCCAATAATGTATTTAAGTACATAAAAATTTTGACTAAGATTAATGCGCAAAATAATTAAACCTAAATTCCTTTGTAAAATATCATAAAACGTGCAAGTCATCAAAAGTCGTATTTTAATTAATACGAGTAAAACTATAGCCCAGTACCCTAGGTTATTTAGTGGTTAATTGAGTCTCTCCTTTTTTTTTTTTTTTTTTTTTCGTATAGACTGGAACAAAGTCTCAGACTCGTTTTCGTCAACTCTACAAGCACTGCGAGACAAATTGACATAATACTAATTGTTCTTTCGAAAAAGCGCACATTGAAACACTTGAGAAATGAAGGGTGCAGATGCATACGTCATATTATTCACTTTTTTAAGATATTCAATTATTCACATCCCCATGTTTGTTATTTTAAGTCGAATTGGATTGTAATAGAGTTTTGAATGAAAATAACCACAATAAGGCTGCAAAAGAAAATGCTTAAAATCTCGTTTTGATGCATAACTCACATTATTCAATAACTGTTTTGCAGCAAAACTGACTCTTGCCAAATTCAACACATCAGAGAAGCTTACAAAGTATTATGGGAATTTATTTTTATTTTTCTATTTGTTGTGATGTTTTTAGAGAATTACCAATAAACCTTTTTTATAAATGTTTTTGAGTGTTAACTTTTTTTGTTTATTACCCTCCAAAATAGCATAATGGAAACTAATGTTCATGTAGCTTTTTGGTTCTTTTTGTTGTAAATTCATAATTATTTTTATTTGTAACTAACATTACCCATAAAAGTTTGCTTCAGAATCTACACATTTCCCATATTTAAATTTAAATTCTAGCTTTACAAAATTATGACTGGTTAGGGCTATGTGAAAGTACTTGTATGACAATAAATATATCACAAAAAGAATTTTGTCATTATAGAATGTTTGTTAATAGTAAATAGGTGTTAAATAGGTGGAAATGCGAATTTTGCATCCACACCCTTCAAATGTGAACACCCACAGAAACGGTTCCAGCAGTTTCGATTCATATAATAATCACAGATTCAACATCAAGCTGGTCTCAGCATCTTAGTCTTATTCTAAGAAGTTGTAAAGTTACGAGTTTACTGCATAAGGGGAGGTAATCCAACAAAAGATAATTAGTCGGCATCCATTATTTAGAAGAACTAAGGGGGGCGTCCAGGTGGTAGTATCTGTGTTTGATAATTAAAAATAATTACTAAAGTTTTCCTAACAAACTGCTTATTTTTACATGTACAGCTATGGAAAAAAAACGGCCCAGTTGTATTTGGTTCGGCCGTCGCTCGTCGTACAGCAAAGTTTACGATTAAAGCAAGTTTACGAGCAAAGTTAAGAGCAAAAATTTACGATTAACGTACACTTTAATTTGATATACATAAAAATTACCATCTCCATATTTAAATTCGTACCAACTACCCCCCCCAATTGAAACCCCTAGATTTCACTTCATATTAAAAAAAATTAGCTCATTTTAACCCAGGATACCAATTTTTATCAATTTGAACTGAAAATAAGTGAATGATGAGCTTCCAAAATCCCTCTTAGCCAATGTAATTTTTTTTTCATACTTTAATTCATATGTTCAATAATATGAATATTAATATTAAGAGGCTGTTTCTTATTCTTTCAATTAGAACAACACGACTCAAACATAATTTATTATTATAATTTTTAATGAAATATTAATATGAATTATGTATTATTAAATTCATATTTTAAAAAATTTTAATAGCGACCTAGCCAAATTTCGCTGGAAATAGATGTAGAGAGTAATGCTACACACTGCAAAAAATAATCTTAAAAATACAGAACTATTCTGTCATTTTTCAACAGAAAAAAAATGTTAACAGAATTTAACCATGCTTTCCACGTAAACTTGCTATATTTTATGTTATAAAACGGGTTTTGGAATAACTTTGTATTTTAACAACGTTTTTCTGTAGCTGTGGCAGCCGGTCCGGTGCGGCGAACCAAACACAAACAACCATTTACGACGTGAATGTGAAACGCTTGAGGATCCGTAAAGAATTGAAGGTGATTTTAAAGGTAATGTTTTTTTAATTTTTACTTATATTTTCTGAAATCTTTCTGCTAAGAAATATTACTTTTTCAAAAAAACTCATGCTTTAAAACATAACGACGTGTATTTTAAAGCCGTTAAGCCTAATGTTTACACGTAACCTATTTCTCTTATAAAACAATTAGTAAAGCCTGGATAAATTTAATTTTCTCGGTTTCTAATCATTACTCTCATTTTATTGAAGTATTGTACAGAAACAGTTAAATAGATATTAGACTTATGAAGAACGGCACTGTTCAACAAAACCACTGTCGTTGGTTTATTTGTGAAATGCATTGTTTACGTTTTTTTCCGTATCGGTGTATGGGGAATTACGATTGCAAAGTTAAAATAATTTGTGATTATATTCATTTCCTGCTACTCTAGTCATATTTTTTATATATACCTGTAAAAAACAAACAGAAAAACACTAATTTTCAATTTTAAAATTAAAGTAATGATATGATTTGAGATTCATACGCCACCGGGATTAAAAATTAGCTCATAAATTGCCAGAGAAATCTCATGGCAAGTTTAGTTTTTCTTTAAAAACCTGAAAAATAGAGCTTTAAGTTGGAATATTTTATATTTTCCCACTTATATTTTCTGTTTTCTAGCATTCATCACTGAATAATAATAACAATTAAAAAGCTTTAACGAGTTTTGCTTTTATTATAAGCTTAGTACTTTTATTTAAGACAAATATTCCATTGTTGGGATAAATTCCGTAAGCGGGGGCAGTGTAGAGCTAAGTGTTTTGGTTATGTTTAATTTGTTTTATATTGCATTTGAAATATGTTTAGAAATGTTTTAAGAAGGTCCTTAGATAAGTGTATTGTAGTTTTGGTTTTATATTTTCTTATATATAGACGTTGAAGACAAAAATAATGTTGCCAATTAAACCTGCCTCCGCTTACGGAATTATTCCCCCATTGTTTATGCTTAATATTGCTCGGTTTTATTGTATTAATACTGTTTAGTAAATGGAGTTGTTTACTATTAACTTTGTGTACAGACAATCAGTATAACCTTGTTTTACTAACAAAAGTTGTCCCCAATTTCATAGGTGCACTATGAAAATTTCTACAGACCTTTTACAAGTCAGGGGTTGATCCAGGAATTTTTTTCCAGTAAAATACATTTTGTTAAAATAATTGATAAAACAGGTTAAGTGACAGTGAAGTGCTGTTATAATTTATTGTATTTTTATAAAGGGCCATATTAATCGTTTGCAATTTTGTGATGAGGCTACAATACAAACCCAATTATCGTATGCACTGAACCCTGCAATTGGTGTATTGATATCAAGAGATGTATTACCTATGTAATTAAATTTAAAATTTTGAAAAAAAAAACCATTTAAGTTTTTCAGTTGGGATTTTTTGGGTTGAACAAAATCCTGTCAATCGATAAAGTGTTTTTGGTACTTACGAATTACCCCGCGGTCCGCCAAGACGAGCAATTTTTTTTCACCAAGAGAAATGCCGGGTATGAAATTATCAATGGTTTTGAATACGATTGGCAACTCATTTGACGGAAAAATAGTTTGGCAGGATAATACGTTAGTACCGTGTTTTTTTAAAAACTCATTTCACCCTTGAAATAATTTTTGACTTTTTATATGCAGAATTTAATATGGAACTGTGTTTGATTTAAGGAATTAACATTATTTATGCTAGAAGCATTGCTGCCAATATGTAAGGTTTAATGTAAGAAATTGATTACATTGTAAGATTATTATAAATCTGATTGGCAATATTGTAAGATTTTTAGAAAGAAGTGTTTTTATTCAACAAAATTTTTAAAAACATAATTTTTTAAACTTTGGTACCTCTGTCACTAATGTTCAGCTAAATTATGCTTGTAAATTTATTAAATTGAAAACCGTATGAGATAAAGATATGATTGATTTTTTGCTTATACAGCAGAAACTCCATTTTCTCTCTAACTTGTCATAGATACCACCATTTATTAATAGCTTAAATGTTGTAAAATGTGTAAATTTAACTAATGTTTTTTATAAATGTATGCTTTTGATACACAGAAATCTAAGTAATAATAAGAATGAAACTGTGTTTGTGGGTTTAGACCATATACAAATCCACAAAAACGGACCAATCAGCCTGAAATTTTGCACAGATGTGTAAAATAATATAGAGTAAATGATAGTCCACTTTAAAACTTTGAAAGTCCACCCGTTCCCAGAGTTTGAGATTTTTTTATGATTTCCACATAGAAAGCTTTCCGTAATTGTAACCCCCATTCCCATAGTGAAAAACGTGTGAAATGAGCATCGTGGTTGTCATGTGTTGCAATTTTGTCGAATAAAATGTTTTCAATTCTTAAATAAGTAAAAATAAAAGAATAATAATGATTTTTTGTTAGTTTATTTTTGTAAAGTTATTTTTTTAATTATAATATCATGTGCATGGGAAATCAGAGCAGGAATGACATGTTTTGTATGCAAAATAATAAGGATTGAAGATTTCCGAGGCTATTATGTAAAATTTGTTAGTTTGGCAAAAGATAAAATGGCTGATATGCCGATTTTGAGAAAGTAAGTTCTAGGGGTTTGCATAGTTTTAGGCTTGGCGCAATGTACTGAGAGCTTAAGGAAATAGCATGCTTGAAAATAAGTGTATAGGTTTTAGTAGAATACAGCGTTAAATTTTAATTATCTGATCAGAAATAATGCAGTTATTAAGGGATTTCAAGCGATCTATCTTCAGAATTCTCACCAAATTCAGTAAATTGATTTAAGTTGGGGGAATTCCACCAAATTTCAGAGAATTGAAATCTTTGTATTTAGTACATCAGAGTTAATGATAAAACTCGTTATAGTTTATAATTTTTTAAATGCTGCTACTTTTCAAATGAATGCCTGCTTTACTTTATG
The DNA here is from genome assembly GCA_038373885.1 of Cheiracanthium punctorium. NCBI lineage: Eukaryota > Metazoa > Arthropoda > Arachnida > Araneae > Cheiracanthiidae > Cheiracanthium > Cheiracanthium punctorium. The sequence continues at coordinate 87,077 of JAWZYV010011993.1, forward strand.
GTGATCGAACCATATAAGTGACAGATATATCTCATTTTGATTGCTGTTAAGTCGATGCTTCGAATGATTCCCTGAAAAAAATCTTGCAAAATGGTGTATGTTGGCACTTTAGCGAGTCTTATATTTGTAATTGGATATTATTTGAGACTGATATATATAACACTGGTTTCATGTCCCCACTTGCTAGCGGGGTGTATCATATATATTTTCCTCTCACATTTGAACACTCTCATAAATAATAACAATCTGTCTTATGACAAATTTAGGTATGTTGATCATTTATGACTTTCTTTTACAGATGTTGATATAAATTTGTATTTCCATTAATCAGCTTATAAAAATCATAACTGATTTTCATACTATGAAAAAAGATTTCTAAATAACTTGCTTTGATTTTTATTTAATAAAATTGATATTTATAATTAACTGTATTGTAAGGATAAACATTTAATCTTTAGTTGATTTTTATTGTGTTCTGTAAGATTTTCAATAACGGAATGTTGGTATTTATGTAGGAGGAAGAAACAAATAATTTTGATTGTTGTAATGCTTCAGACACTTAATAATTATTTTTTTCTTGTGATTACCTGGAAATTCTTGAAAAATCATCCTAAGGAATTCTTTTAAGAAACAAATATAATCCCAGAAATTGTTATTAATACCAAGATAACAGCCCCAAGTGTAAAAAACTGATCGTTTATGATATCACTGCTTGATTTGCTCTTGTGCAATACCTTTAAATTTTTTGTGGCCTACTGTCTGCAAGTGATTTTTATACCTGTGTTTTAACATGCATAGGGGGAAGTGTCCTGCGATTTGATGGCTCAATCAGATAAAGCTTCTTTCTAGTAATGCAACGTCAACTGTAAATGACACAGGACATCTCTACACTGGTGAATTTGGTAGGCCGAATACTGAACAGATATTTGGCCATATTCAGCTAAATAATTTCAGAACGAAGAGAAAAAAGGTATTTTTAACAGATTTTTAAATGTATTTACAAATAATATTGCTTAGTTATACTTTAATATGTTAATTTCATATTATAAAATATCCTAAGTTATTGAATTTTAAGATGAGTGAAAAATAATCTAATATATTTAATAATATTACAGAAATGCAGACTTTTCTACTGGGTAACACTACTTGACATGGTTTTCTACTTTTCTTTATCGGGTGGGGTGGGGATAGGAGGATTTTTTTCTGATCCTCAATTAGAAACATAATTTCGAAAAACTGCTAAATATGTTTTGTAAAACTCAAAGCATGATGCGATTAAGCATAGTTACCAGATTAATTACATTTATCATAGCATATTTATTAAATTATTAATATTGCAAAATATAAGTATGCTGCTATTAGTGTTTAACTTTGTAAAAGGTATTTTTTCATGACCAAGATTTTTTAGTTTTACATATAATATACTGTTTTGTGTTTTACCTATGAAAAATATAAAATGAATTTTAATTAATCTTTATTTAGTATTTAATTACAAATTTGAAAAGTTATATTTTATTTACAATTAAAATGACAATTAAGGAGAGTATTGATTATGTGTGCATTTTATGCTGAAAGCTTTATATTAGCTTATACATAGTATGATCCAAAAATTCCGGGACTGTGGTTATTCCTGATGATGTGGCGAAAGCAAGTACCTAAAGTTAAATTGCTTGGAAAGGATTCTCCCAACCTACCCCTACCTGACTGAGTTGATTTATCCCATGTCATGCGGACGAACAGCACCCACAGCTGTTACCTTCCAAAGTCAGTTGTCTTAGCTTGGTGACATAAGAAAATTGGCTTTTCTTGAGCAGTGCTGTATCATTAAATTCTGTCAACAGTTAGGTAAGACACCAATAGAGACTTTGGAAATGCTAAGAAATGTGTATGATGAATCTACCATAACGAGATCCAAGGTTTATGAATGGCATCTGCATTTTAAAGAGGGCCGAGAATCGTTGGACAAGGTTGGCCGACTTTCGACTTCATGGAATACAGAAAATGTTTCATTGGTGCCTTGAATGTGTTTGAAAAGATCGTCGTCAAACACTTGTAGAAATCGCAGAGTCTAGACACTTATATACAAGTTGCCAGTGCATTCCAATGGAAGATCTCAACATACACCAAGTGTCCCAGCACATTGTCCCTCGATTGTTGATTACTGAACAAAAAGAATAACTAATGACAATATTGGGTGATTTAATTGACAAAGTCTGTAAGTAGCCAGGTTATTCCCATTCCCTTATTCACTCGACTAGCCCTATGTGATTTTTACCTGTTCCCATTAATTAAAAAAAATTATACAGGGATGCCGTTTTGTTTCATCAGAAGAGATGAAACGCCTTTGTGTCATCTGAAGAGATGAAAGCAGCTTTGCAAAAAACCTTATGGGTGGTTGGGGAAAATGGCTTCCAGAAATTATACGAACGTTGGCAGAAGTGTATCGTCGCCCAAGGTGACTACTTTGAAGGTGGATGTAGTACTTCGGTGATTCAGGGTAAAGAATTTTACACGTTGTCCCCAAACTTTTGGATCATACCTTATATGAAGCTTTTGGTAATTTCGTATGCAGAGATCATGCTGAAGTGCTATAGCGTATATTGTAAACTTTTTTTTTTTCTTCTGAATCGCTGGGTTCCAGAACCGCCTTTTTAAAATCCTTAATCATACTTGTGAACCCCTCTTTATGCCTATGTTAGACTTGTAAATGCTTTCATTATTTTGTTACATTATCTAAAAAGGAAAAATGTCGGCGAAAGACTCCGTAAGTCCCTAGAACTTATACACAGAGAATGATGTGGCTTTTTTAATTTATATGTACAGTCAACTCCGGATATAGAAAACTTTCAGCTATAGTGAACACATTTCCTTAGTCCTGACTCACATACATCAGAAATGCACATAGCATTTTTCAATTTTAATGAACCACGACTTCCGTTATAGTGAACTTAAAAATTTTTGGACAGTAGGGATAATGTTCTTCTATTCCCACGAAGAGTGTCTCTTTAGTGTTCAAGTAGAGAGAAAGATTATCAAGCTCCTGTTCCGAAATACAGTGGTCCTCACTTATTCCAGTTACATCGAAACGGATTGAAACTGGCTGGAATAACCGAAATCCGAAATAAACGGCGGGACCAAAGTAAAAGTAAGAGACACAAAGTATGAAATATTTAAGATAAAAAAATTTGTGAATTAAATCAAAATATATAAACTATATTATTCAATAGTTTGACATATGAACATATTTATTTAAGAATAAAGAAAAAAAATAACTATTACAACTTCTTGGGGGGGGGAAGAATCTGAGATTAAAGGCTGTTTTAAGGGTATATTGTATTTTAGCGCAAACTGAATTTAACTTAGTGGTGAAAAGAGGTAACCATTTACGTTGTTCTCCTCAAATGCTCTACATAAAATGTCTGTAGTGTTCAGCGAATCTACTCGTGTGGTTCAGGTGCACACCATTGTCATCATCATCGGGTGCCTGATTCGTTCAGGGTGTCAGATTGATCATTATTTTTATTAAAATTCTATTAAGTGTTTAACAATTGTTTTGATTGAATTATTGTAACACCTCCACACAAATATGAGTCATCTTTGACTGGTTGACCCTAAAAGCTAATTGCGTCGAAATTTTACCTAATCTCCAGATTACTTAACTGGATAAAGCAGCACTCACTACCGAGGTAAACGGTGGACAGTGCTGTTTGGCCATTTTGTTCTGTTCATAACAATTTTGGCCAGAATAAGCGGCTCACAGGATAAACCACTAACCTAAATAAGTGGTGACCACTGTACAGGTGAATTGCCAGTGTCTAGACTAAGTTGATTATATTAAACAAGGGGGGGGAGGGGGTCATAACTTTTTCAATGCTGCAATCCATCCTATCCTTTAAAAGCATTCATTAACAAAAGTGAACTAAAAGTTGAAATTTCGTCTTGACTTAAGACGATTTCATTTTCCATCCTCAATGAATATATGTTAAAAGCGACAGCTCCTTTTTCCAACTGAATGGAATATACATTATTTCCATAAATGCGATTAATTGTGTTTATTTTACTTAACTAGTTCTAGACTTATAAATGCAATCCATTATGTTTGATTTACTTAATAAACATTCAGTACTTGTATAAAATTCTATTTTCTAGTTAAGTATTGTTTTATTGTTATTGGACATCAGAACTTTGGATATAGTGAACGAACTCCAGAACAAGTGAGATAACGGCTCTTCGCCTTAAATCTCCAAAATCTCGCCCTCCCTGCAGGGGTGACTTCAAATCAAATCAAATTAGTGAACAAAATTTGCTGCTCCCCAGAGGCTCACTATAACCAAAGACATAATCATACGGTCGGGAACCTATAGTGTCATAGAGTATAAAAATGAAAATTTTTTTTTTTATTTAGGAGTTTGCTGAGCAGGACAGTTCCAATGTCTGTGTGTTACCCATAAGTTTTCACACATGTTACAAATTTTATAAAATTAATAATTAAATATAAAATGTTGCAGATAATTATATTTATTGTGTATATGTTCATTTTATAAAAGGATGTAAATCAAGATAATATTGATACTTGATTTTTCAATGCTGAGTTATGAAAAAGGAGTTAAAGAAAAGCAGTTTACAGATGTCGCACACATAACGGTGGAATCGTCCAGCAAATTTATCAAATATATTTTAAAATGTATCTGATTTTACTTTTTCTTTTTTTCAGGAAATGTATCAATTTACTTGCAGAGAGAAGTCCTGTGTATCTGTATTGCCTTACTTATGAATGTTTAGAAAAGATAATTTGTAATGTATATACTACTTTTCTAACATAAAATACTTTATGGCATATATAATTTGTTGAAAACTTTTACTAAGAAAAATTTTTTTCATCTGTTTTAACTTTTTGAGCATGTATCTGTGTGTATATGAGTGAACACGATAGCTCCTAAATGGTGCATTCGATTGAGCTCAAATTTGGTATGCATATTATAGACCATCGCCATGCAAACGTTATTGATTTTGGTGTATATATGACTTAAAATTTTTTACAGGGCTACAAAAAAAATTTATGGCCTATGGATAGAAATTCTTTATTTCTATCTATAGGCCTAAGTGTGTTAGTGTCTGAAGTGTGCTGGTGTCTAAGTGTGCTAGTGTCTAAATGATGCATTCAATTGAGTGCTAATTGGTTATGTATGTTATAGGTTTCGATCACATGACCTGCATAGATTTTGATGTGCATAGATCTGATAATTTGTTCAAGGGCAGTGATCCATCTAGGATTTTTTCAGATGAGTAAAAATACTCCTTAACCTTTTTACAAGTATTTTCTGTTCCAAACAAGTAATTAAAACAACGAACATGCTAAATTTTCAAATACATAATTAAATAGCATTTGGCACATAAATAATAACTGATTTTATATCTAGGTACATGAATGTCAGTTCAACAAAAACTAGTACAAAAATTGATTTTTTAAATTTAAAATCAGCAAATCATAATTATTTATCAAAATATACCTAATTTTATATGGAAAAACAATGCGTAAAACACACATTCCGAAATTTCTAAGGTGTGAAATATTCACATCTAGAGGTGTTGTTGCGATCACTGTTCACGGGGTTGCAAAAAAAAAAAATTCTCATACATAACGACCTACAGATGCAAATCATTAATAGTGCGCTATTGTCTAAATGGTGCATTTTAATAAAAGTTCATAGGTCACAGTCACACAACCTGTATAGATTTTGATGTGGGTAGAGCACAGATGTTTTGTACAGTGCTACGAAATATTCTCATACATTATCGCACAAATTCTTGAAAGTGTAGTAGCATCTAAAGAGTGCTCAATTAGGTACGCATATTATTGGTCACTGTCTTGCACACTGTATAGATTTTAGTATGCGGAGAGCTTGCAGTTTTTTTTTATTTTTATAGGGCTACAAAAAATTATTCTTATACATTGCGGCCTATACACTCAAATTATTTGAAGTACACTAGTGTCTGAATACTACATTTGATTGAGCTGATTAAATTTATTTAAATGCTTGGTAAGGATCAAGAGTTCGCAAAGTCAGTGGAGTTATTCCAGTTTTTTTCTTAAGTATAAAATGAACTGCTGAAAGTAAGCTAATAATATTTTTTCACCCTCTCTGAAAACTGTCTCAAACAAATAAAAGGTTCTTACAATGTAATCCAATGTACAATTTTAGTATGACAAATTTCAGGGAACCAAGATCAGATTTGTAATTTATTAAGATTTTTTTTATGACTTTATGATAGTAAAAATTACTTTTTCATATTTTAAGATTTTCTTTTGCAAAAAAAGCAGTCATAAGTTAAACACTTATTTTAAAACTCATTAAAATTAATAAAATTCAATTTATTAATAGGAATATTGCATATTAATTCGCAATCCTTTGTGAAATAAAAAGAGGGGTTACTGAATATTTTCCCCGAAATATACTGAAATGTTACACATCTAGTCACCTTTTATCTGGAAACCTTTGCAAAAAAAAAAAAAAAAAAAAAAAATTGGAAAATATTTAAATATTTTTCCAAAAGGTAACACTTCCGATTCTTTTTTTTTTTTTTTACAGTGTAGCTAATAATTTTAGTTAACTAATTTTGTAACTTTTAAGTCTAAATGGTTTGGATTTTTCCGAGAATACCAGGCGTCACTACCTATGCTAGTAGTAAAATGTATGTGTGGTTCCAGATAATTTTGAAAACTCTGTTGCTACACATTTGGAAAAAAAATGCAAAATAGCTACAATAGCATTCAAAATCGGATTATTTTTTAATGCACCATTTAATGCTCTATTTGTTTTATATTTATGCATTTTCATTTATTTTCAAGAGTTTTTCTAGAAGTGACTTTCATTTAATGGTTCAATTTAACAACTTATGGCAACAATGCATTCTTGTAACTGTAGTGTTTAAAATAGAATCTGAAATGAGTTATTTTTAATTTAAGAGAACAAGATTAAAAGTATTGAGTGTAGTTTTCATTAATACAGCAAAACTTGGATAACTCGAGCATGATCAATTCAAAATTTCAACTTTGAATTATTCAAGTTTGACTATATAAATAAGAATTATTATTATTATTATTTTTGAAAGAAGATCGCTTTCTAAAATGTGTAGTTCAAAAATGAACCCTAGCAGAGCAGAGAAAATGCTCTCTGATGTTGGATAATTCCTTATTTGTTTTTCACTATTATGATACCTATGCTTAAATTTTTATCCCGCAATTTAGTGCCAACTATTTATAAAACAATTATTTAGTTGCCAGATTCTAACCAAAGAAAAAAAACAGTAAATAAACAAAATAAGCGTGAACTAAAGGAAAATAAAAAGTGAAATTTTCAGCATTTGTTTTCTCCCCCCATATTTTTCTTTTGATCTGCTGCTGAGTTCAACAATGTTTCATTATACTGGAAATCGAATACTTTGTGTATTTCTAAAATGATAGGAAAAGTGTAAAATTCCCTCATTTTCTTTCTCCTTTTTATCTAAGGAGACAGACTGCAGGTTGTCAAGCTCTGCTATAGATAATTTTTTGCTTTAGAGCTCTAATGGCATGTTTATAAATGATATGTAAAAATTTTCATTACAAATACACTCATCCTCCTATCTTTTCATGGGAAAAGAATGTTTATTTCTCTTGTTGAAGTAAGTGGGGCACATGATGCGGGTGCTGTGCTAAAGGGGGTGCCAAGATCAATTATCGCTCCTTGGGAGGGGAACCCTAATTAAGGTTTGCCCCAGGTGTTGTATACAGTAGTTGCGGCTCCGGTAAGTACTCGTGTTCTTGAAACAGCTCTCAATTATTACTCACACAGAATGTTTAATTCAGACCTTTAATATTTTAATTTACTGTTGAACTGAAGAGTTATTTGTGTCTATTAAGATTATTTTAAAGTATGAGTATACTTATATCTCTAGGTACAGATTTTGAACACAAAAAGTTCAGATTCAGTGATTAAAAAAAGAAAAATCAATTTTTATTCTTGTCAGAAATATTTCTAATTTTGTTTATCAGTAGTTTAATATACACAAAAAGTTAAGTAAATGAACTAAGCACTTTTACATGTCATCATAAAACCACCAACAGTTATGCTGGTAACGTTACTTATTTATAAAATATGGCTACTTTTAGAGAAAGATTTTACATTCAGGGAACATTTTTCTGCCAGTTTTTCTCTTAATTTACAGAAATAGTATTTTTAGTTATTTCCTATATTACTATTATATTTCTCCAAATGTTTAAATGTTTTTATACATATATTTAAAAATTTTAATACATTTACAAAAATATAATAGTAATAATAAAATAAATAATACCAGACTACTTACTGGTATTATATTTATTTTATGTATTACTATTATATTTTTGTAAATTTATTAATTTTTTTTAAGTATCTGTATAAAAAAATTTAAACATTTGGAGAAATATGATAGTAATATGTGAAATAACTAAAAATAGTATTTCTGTAAATTAACAGAAAAACTGCAGCAAAATGTTGCCAGAATGTAACATCTTTCTGTGTACAGAAAGTTTCTGTATACAGAAGAATTACTGGCAGCAAAAAGTTGCCAGAAAATTTCTGTATACAGGAATTTTCTGTATGCAGAAGAATTACTGGCAGCAAAAAGTTGCCAGAAAATTTCTGTATACAGAAATTTTCTGTCGACAGTAATAAATGTTATTCAACAGAATGATTCTGTAACCCTTACAGATAGTTTCTGTATACAGAAATCAACTGTAAAACGCTGCTTGGAAACGACTTTTATATGTATACGGAAAATTTCTGTAGGGAACAGAATTTTTCTGTCATATAACATACAGCTCCTGGCAACAGAAAATTTCTGCCTACAGAATATTTCTGGCAACTTTTTGCTGCCAGACTTTTTCTGCTGATTTACAGGAATATTTTTTGCAGTGCATGGCTGTGCAAAATTTCAAATTTTTATGTTCAGTTGTTTAATTTATATTAATTAAAATATATTATTTTCATGAGTTAAGGGACCACATATAAATTTATTAAAGGACAATTTTTCTTGAAAATCACGTAAAATAAAGGTAAATTAGATTTCTTTATCATAATAGAAGTAAAAGTTAGCGATATTAAAATTAGAAAATTTTGAAGCAAATAAATTGAAGATTTGTACAATTTGATGGTGATTCTATTCAGCGTTTACTCTTGCATCCACTACTATTTCGCCCGAGTAAAATGCTTTCCATGTAAAAAATTAGATGCAGTGTATGTATGTCTTCCAATACAACGTCCTATTTCTGAAAGACTAATGTCCTCAACATTCCAGGCATGAATTTCATCGTTTTAAATATCTGAAACATTGTCTTTAGACTACCCCATACTTTATCAAACATTCAACAAACATTCAAAATCACATTTTTCTGCCTAAATTTTCATCAGACTATAAATTAAAATACCGCCAAAAGTTTTATAAAAATATTGCACACTGCAGACTATATTACCAGGTGACCAAAAAGTCCGTAAAAACTTTAAAAATTCATTAAAAGAACAAATAATGATAGAAAATTACGGTTTGCAACGACAGGTTTAGCGGGTGACGGAATTCTGTTTTAACAACAAGAAAGGTTGTAGTTTCAAACAGGCCCGTCGCTAGTGGGTGTGCAGGTTGTACACCGCACAAAGGCGCCAAGGTAAAGGGGGCACCGAGACGACTCAAGAAAAGTTTAGCGAAAAATTAACATTTTTCGAAAAAAAAAATCGTATTGCAGACACCTAGGAAAAGGCTTTCCCCGTTAAAAGACCCCGCTCCAATCTTGTGGCAAATTTAGGGCTTAATAATTAGGTTTCATCTTACAAGTTCTTGTATACAGTACTGTTTTCTTAGCATCCTTTATTTTCCAAACTTGATGGTGCTATCCACAAAGTCAAATTTACTGATATGTTGATGCCATACTATGGTGATGGTATGGATGACCGTTTTTCGTTTTCAGTTTCCTTCCATTCATGGGTGCCTGCCTGAGGTCCTGAGATGCTGCAGAGAGAAATACTGCTGATAAATTTGTTGGTGCGAAGGGGGAGGGCTCATCTTGGGCTTTCCCGCACTTTAGTATTAAAATAATACAAAAAACGTTCAGTACACTATTCACTATACCGACAGCTCGGGGATCGGGGCGATCCGGGAGTCCATGATGACAAAAGCAAATCTGGGAATGGGCATGGACCCAAAAGGGGTGCAAAGACAGATACATTTTATATATTTGTTTCGAATCGAAGTTGCCTCGTGAAGTAAATGAGTGCTCATATAGAAAGGTAGAGATGTCGGTAGATCGTGGCCTTCCTTGGGTCTTTCTAAAGTTTTTTTTTATTTTTTTTCTTCCATACTGAAGTTTTTATTGTTTTAGTACTAGGTCAGTCTGTTGAATTTTACAGCATGATAACACAATTCCCCTCATAGAAACACTAGAATGGGCATTCATGGGGGGGGGGCACAAAATTTGAAAAGCTTTACCAATCTAATAAAAAGGTAACATGAATTGGCGTTCAAATGTTAATTATTTTCTAAAATACATAAATACAGTCTACTTTATTTGTATTGTACATCGATTGAAATCCAAAGTATTGGATCCAAGGAAGGGTGATCTCTCTTCCCTTGAACACATTTAAAAATTTGTGGAGTTGTTTGGGAGCTTAAACCACTTTTGAACCCAGATTTATTCTGTCTGCTCTCAACATTGAAAAGATGGAATTGAGAAGGCTCTCCTTCTGTAACCATTGTTGCTTCCGGGCATGGGTCATTGAACGCTCCGCCGGAACCCACACCCAGCGAATGCGACATCGTTGACAGCATTCAAAGAGTCATTCTGGGAAGCAACACTGGTCATAGAAGGAGAGCCTTCTCCATTACATCTTTTCATTGATGAGAGCAGACAGATTAAACCTGAAATCAAGATTGAAAATAAATTGGGCGGGGGAGGGGGGGGGGGTTACCCAACAGTGGTAAAATTCTTTGTGATACTTATCTCTCCCCCCTTTCAAGCATTTCTGAATCCACTACTGATCAGCAATTTAACAAGTCGAGCAATATTTAAATAAATTTTAATTCAGGTAGTACTTTACATTACATATTAGTGCTGCAACCTCCCCCCCCCAAAAAAAAAAAAATTAAAAATCCTAAAGGGTAACATTTTGTTTTATTATGCATTTTGCATAAGTAAAATAAGCTTTCTTTAAAAATTAGCCCAAACTAAAACTAATTACATTGCTTTAGGGAAAAATTTTGCTGTAATGTAAAACTTTTTCAGGTCAAGTAGTTTTTTCATTAAAATTCCTCTTAGAGCTTTTTTTTTTATATTCGCTACTGTACTTAAAATTAATGTAATTACTATTAACTTTAATTTACTTTTCTCCAATCGTATATAGTAAATTATTTTCGACCTTTCTACAACTACACTTTTTATAAAGAGGTAAAAGGATTAGCATAGGTGGATACAGTTATCAAATAAAATAATAATTAATTTTATTGACATTTGAATAATTCATTTTAAGAACACTTTTTATATTTTTGAAACCAAACCTATGTATTCAACACTACGCCTTCTCTTGTGTGAACTATGGCAAGCAAAGGGTTAAACTGACAATTTCTGTTACTTTTAACAAAGGAACTGTTGCAATAGGTGATTGAGCAAGATAATTTGAAGGATTATTATAAACTAGCTGCGTGCCCGTTCTTCGCACGGTAGGAAACGAAAAATTTCCTCACATGTGTAATTCGAATTAATTCCAGTGATGCGGAATCTAGAAAAAGCAAAATTATTTCACTCTTGACTTAAAATTTGCGTCATATATGTAATAACCTGAGATCATTTCAATATAATGACACACAAAAAAAAAAAAACCTATGTCAGCATCTTTCGGTATCAAAAAAGTGAAAATGGACCGTTTGCAGTGAACTTCTCACTTTCAAAATGTCTTATTTCCTCAGACATGCTGTCTTTTAGGTTCACGTTTTAGCGTTAAATACCTCAGATACTACATGAAATGGACATTTTTTTAATTTTAAAAATACGTCACCCTCTCCAAAAGTCCAAATACGTCAACCCTTTACAAAAAGAAAAGAGATAAGAGATAAGACTGCGCTATTTATAAAGGCTTTAAAATTGTTTTTCTAGATTATGCAGTTTAATTTTTCTTCTCACAAATAAATCCAGTATTTATAAAAGGAAAGTGAGCCAAGCAAAGAAATCGTCTGCTCGCGGGGCCCGTTTTTATTTATTTTTTTTCAACTGGCAATTTTAATCATTGTTACTGTATCCATGACAACCAAACCGCAAGATATCAAACCGAAATTGATAAGCAGGTGCTACGGAAATGAAAATCCTTCTTTACTTAAAAATTCGTAAAAATTCTCCTAATTAATATTTTTCCTCCGTTCTTCTTTTAAAAGTGGGTTAATTGTGTGCTCCGTCTTTTGCCTAAATATAAAAAAGTTATGACAGATAGAATTCAAGATGCAGCAGTTTTAAAAATATTTTACGAAAGTCAGCGTCAAATTTAATTTGATTTGAAAAATTCCCAAAAATCTGCAAATTATGTTACACAGTCCGAACGAACAGTTTTTAAAAGAAAATTTTCTCCTCTATACGATGATGTAACTATCGTTTTCTTGCGAGTGCAATTACCGGCGTTATTATGTATTACGCAAGAAAAATCGCTAAAAATCGGACAAAACATAAAATAAAACATTTTCTAATTCGAATTTCGAAAAAATCGCTTCGAGGTGTGTCGAGACCCGTCTTGGAGAATTTCCGTACAAAATTTGGTAGGTCTACGATCACCCGTTTAGGAGCTACGCGAGACACAGACAGACAGACAGACAGACAAACGGACAGTTTACACTCTGTTTTATTTATATAGATTGAAGCGATTGAACTTGCCACATCTCTCTGCGCAAATGTCCTGCTTATTCACTGTTAAAATTGATTTACTTAAAAATGAGTACTTTAATGCACTCATATTTTTTTTGAATACATTTGCATCATAAACGAGTAGATGACGTTCTTAAATATAAGTAACAATTCGAACTAAAAAATAAGCATGTAGATAAATATAATAATAATCCCTTATTACGTCATTTGCACACTGGTAAATTATTTAATGAACGTTTATGTGGCGTTCGGAAATATTCTTTTCAGTAATTATAAGAATAAATTAGTAGCATACTTTAAATTTACGAACTATATCTTATTACAACGCGCGGAAGAACACTCAAAGAGAACGGCGAGGAAATGAGTACATATAAGATCTCATTTTCTCTCAACCACCCCTCACCGGATTTCTGCGAACGCCCATAGTCTATTTTTGGAAGAATACGATCAACGTGGTCGACGGCATATCGCCATATTGTTGTAAAGCGTATGTGGCGTTCTCTGCTTAAAAATGGAAGAAATAATCTATCATATATAATGATAGAAGAATTAGTTAAAATTCACAAATAGCCCGCATCTTATCGTAAGTAAATTTTTATATTATTTGATTGTTTTAAGTTATAGTTATTTCAGTTTGTTTTTGTTTATTTATATTTAAGACGCTGATCGGTCGTATAACTTTACAGTTATTATTTCATTTGCCGGTAGTATTGGTTTAGTAAACTGATTTTGTTTTGATATTATAAAAATACTTTCGCAGGAGAAATATTTATGTTTTAACTATTTTTATGTTTATTTTCATTGCTTATTTATTCTGTACCAGGGGCGTTGCCAGGGGGGGGGGATATCGGGATATATCCCTCCCCGAAATTTTTGGATTAGTGATGAAATTCCGTCTATTTATACACATATAGGTTCATATCCCCCCCCCGAAAACTTTTCCTGGCTACGCGCCTGTTCTGTTCTCTCCCCTAACACCGGTCACTGTATTGGTGACCGAGGGGGGAAGGGGGGAGGACATAACATTTTCAAGAGTAAGAATATTGAAGTTTCTTTAGATGTTAAAAGCTTTAATGCAATGTTTCTAAACAGTGTTAGGGAATCGCTACGCTTTTATAAGGTTTATCTCAGATTAATAGTTACAGATACAGTCATAGCAACATTCTGTTATCATTGTATGTCAGATCAGTGTCTTGAATATAAAAAAAAAGTAACAAAATGAAATAATTTACACAAAACATTCAAATAATGTAACCGCTTTACTTACGCATAAGATAATGGTTATTCCTAAATTTCAATCAACATGTTAAAAAATAGTATATTTAATAAGAATATATTGATTCTTGTATGAGTGCATACAAAAATCGACAGTCAATATATTCGTATTAAGGGGATGGTGGACACCCAAATCATCAAAATTGGCCCCAAAAATGTGTTTTTTCTTTTTTACACACTAATATTCTACAGTTAAAGCTGAACCATGGAGAAAAAACCGCGTATGTCTACGGCAATTTTTTAGAAAGATATTAGGGTTTGAAAAAATTAAAAGGGACAGTTAAATGTCCACAAAAGTGCAAACAAACGCGTAAATAGACACGTCACAATTTTTATTGAACGTTTTACAAAATAAGCTAATATTCGAATGAAATTATTTTAAAAATATGTTTTGTTAAGGTAAAATCATAAATAAAATTGAATCGGTGAGTGCAGAAACCACCTCAGTCACAAAAAGGAAATTATTTTCAGGAGAGAGAAAAAACTTCATAACTTTTCCAAATTTTCAAATATTTAAACATTTTTTTTCCTCTGTCATAACATGCATTTATGTTTCTGTCATGCAAATATTACCTAATTTATGAAGTTTTATGAAGTTTTATGAAGTATTTTCTCTCTCCTGAAAATAATTTCCTTTTTGTGACTGAGGTGGTTCCTGCACTAACCGATTCAATTATTCAGAAGAGACGGTATTAAAGGTAAATGGAAAATTACACGTTAAACTGTATTCTCTCCAAATCAAGTTTTTTGTGATTTTCTTTCCTTCAAAATGCTCCATGCGATTGTGTCGGAATTGTACAAAATTTACTACGAACATTCTTCTTATATATTACAATAAATCTGTGTATCCTTTTTAAATATGGTCAAAATTTCGATTATGAAATTTCACTTTTATTTACGAAAACTGAAAAATTTCGGGAAAGTTTGGTATATATCCATGAAAATATTTCTAAAAAATTAACTACTCGGTCGAATCAAAAACCGATACACAGACTTTTTTTAAATATATTTTTATGCTATTATAAAACAAAATTACTAAAAAAAGTTAAAATTAAAACGCATGGAGCATTTTTTCGAAACTAAAAAATTAATTAATTTTTAATTAATTACTAATATTTTTAAATTTCATTTTAAATATTTTTCAGTTGTCTATAAGGCTTTTAGTTTAATATATTAAAGTACAAAATTTCATAATCCTATCTTATTAAATAAAAAAAACTTTTTAATGTCCACCATCCCCTTAAATATAATAAAAATATAACAAAAATGCATATCACAAAAACATATTAAATATCAATTCTTGTATGTATTCTAAAATGAGTTTTTTTTTATGTTTTCAAAATTGAGTATATAATGTGCTCGAAAATTTTGAGTACACGTACACTCGTGTTTGAGTTCTTGCATGAACTCAAAAAAATGAGTGCACGAGTTTCTTAAATTTGAGAGCAAAGTACTCGGAGCTATTACAAGATGAGAAAGTACTCAAAAATGAGTACATTTAGTTTATTTCTAAGTATGTAGTTTTAACAGTGTTCCTTGTGTTTTGATATGGGAGCTCTACTACAGGTTGACTAGTATATATATATATATATATATATATATATATATGGAGGTGAGGCTGTTTGAGAACCATTCTAGGCGTTGTGGCTTGGGACTTAGGCTTAGAGCTGTTATTGTGGCATCCTGGTCGGTCTTCGCTGGCCAGCAAACGCTGGAGCGACCTGTGATTATCCTTGGGCCGCTACGGATGTCGGTGGAAGAATGAGTCGATTACATTATTTCATTGGGGGATTCGATACATCTTTCCTTGGCCGTTGCGGTCACGCGAAAACGTTGGTGAGTTGCATCATCCCCCTTTTATTAATTTTTGAGGTCGTATGACATAACCAATGCACGTTGCAATTATCGGCAGATCCCAAAATCTGGGCAGCGGCTTTACAAGGTTTGTTATGACTTTTAAGACGCCAGACGCCAGATTGACTGGGTGCGGGAACCATCTACAAAATTACAAAGGAATTGCAAGGGACGGTGTAGTAATTGCAGTTTTTGAAAGCGAATCCCTTTGTTCCAACTGAATTAAAGCTGCGTAGTTCTAGAAATTTGGGATTTTAGCTGGCTTTTGATTTATTATGATATATATATATATATATATATATATATAACAAAGGATTTGTATCAGGATCTAAATTTAATTCAAACGCAAGTAATATATCTCCCCTCTTCTCACGGTCTTCTGGCACCACACCTCGCAAGAATTTCCTGGGGCTAGCAGACCCGGGCAGTTTAACAACCAATAATTGCACCTCTTTTAGCACATGTGATACTGTATAGCACACGTGATCCGAGGTTATATAAGTTGAAACGCAGCTCGGAGCATAGATTTTTCGTGACATCACTTGCCCTGTAAAATGTGTGAGAAAACGAAATAAAAATATGTCTTTGTAAACTCGCAAGATCTCCTTTTGCCTGTCCCGAAAACGAGTACTAGCCGCGGGCGGCCGAGGAAAGCTCTAAGCCAGAGCCCCGAGCCCCCTCGCCTCTCCTGAACCTGACGACGATGTTATGACCCTACTCCGCGCCAACCATTACGTCCGCGTTTTCTTTCATATATATATATATATATATGCATTTTTATATATATACAGGGTGACTACTAATTCATCGTTTCAGTTTTCGTCCATTCACCATCAGAAAACGCACGTGGTTTCAGCATGATGGGGCAACAGCCCACTTCACCCAAGATGTTCTCATCTGTGCTTGAATACGACATTATGCATGTGATAGATTGGACGTGGTGGATCTATCTCTTGGCCACTCCGGTCTCCCGATTTGACGATTTATGGGGACATTTGAAGAAGGGCGTTTATGCCACTCCAGTAGACTCCGATGAAGATCTCGTTGCTCGAATATCTGTAGCTGCTGTACGTGTGCGTGAAATTCCTGGTATCTTTGAAAGAGTTCGTCAATCGCTGCACCTACGATGTCAAGCATGTATCAATGCTGATTGACGCAATTTTGAAAACGTACCTATACAAAATGTGATTGTTACAATGTCCTGTACCAGACCTCAAAGTTTGTACCATGAATTAACAGTCACCCTGTATATATATTCGTCATAAACAATCTTGTTAATTGAACAATTTTATTCGAAATTTGAGAGGAATATAATGATATATTTATATAAATTTATATCATAAATCACATGTCTGATTGGGGTGAAAAATAAATCTTAAAACATTGCAAAGACTGGCATTTAAAATTAATTGATGATATAGATGGTGAATCTCCTTTCGAGGAGCTAGTATCATTAAAATGTTTTCTGGATAATATATGACGGCAAAGAACGTACTAAATTTTATTTACAATAATAATTTAATTGACACATTTCCAAATACCGCAATCTCTCTATGCATATATTTATTACTTCCAGTTACAGTCGCTTCCGCAGAAAGACGTTTTTCAAAATTAAAAATTATATATTTACGATCAATAATGAGCCAAGAACAGTTGACAAATTTATCAATCATTTCAATAGAATATGAAGAATTAGATAAAGTAGACATAAGTAATATAATTTAAAAGTTTGCTAGTGCAAAAGCTGGAAAAGTTTCACTATAAATAATACTAGTGGTTCCTTTAAAAAAAAACTCCAACTAAACCAGCTTATTCCAAGCAATACCAGCGACAATTATCAAATAATTAAATTTGTTGTTGCAACTTTAAGTTTTTCACTCTTACGAAGAAATATTTTTACTATGAATATATTTTTTTGACATATTAACAAATTTTAGATATGCAGGCAAAATTTTTGTGTACTCTTTTAAGGATATTAATTTTTTAAAAGAATTTTAGACATTATAATGTGACTTTCGAAGTTTTCTTTGTGCAAACATGTTTTATAAATTTGCAAAGATCTAATTCAACCACTGACCTACAACGTTTCTTCCTCAATATTAAACGAATTTTATTTCGTTTTTATTGATAGAGAAACTCAGAATCTAATTTAATAAAATACATGAGCCATGTTCTTTTTACTTTTTTTTCCATTTTCCCATATTGTAGCAATAAGAGATACTGCACTTTCCATTTGAGTTGTCAATGTAAAAGTTAAATTAATCAGCCCTTTGAAATGTTCGACCTATTATTAAAACATCTACTGTTCTTGAAATTAAATTATATAATAACAATCTGACAGCATCTTCTACGCAGAAATCGGTCGCTTGAATTTCAAACCTATCTTATGTAAATCTGTATAAACAAAAGAAGCTTCAATAATCGATGCTTCCAAATAATATGGAAAATGTTTCAAATTATTAACTATTTTTAAACTTGCCGTTTGTAGTTTTCCTTGTATTATATTGCTTTCTTTATGTACAAACAGTGTACGTATAAAATTAAAATATTTTCAAACCTTTTTATTTAAATTTATTGATTTCTCATTACTTTTGAATCAATGTCCTGGTGTCTTGTGTAAATCGGAAACGTTATACCAAAGCCCAGACAGCACAGCAAATTTGCATCAAACTTGCAGTAAGCTTGATTTATCAAGTCAATAAACTTGTATTACGCTTGAAAATTTCAAGCGTGTAAGCTTAATGCAAGCTTGAATCAAGTGTTCAAGTTTACACTTGCCCAACTTGCATTAAACTTGACATAGCAAGCTTATTTCAAACTTATACACTCTAAAAAATTTTCCTAAAAAAAAATTTCATAAATACATGGGGCGCCAGTCGGCGAACTCGCCCCATATATTTCATTTTTCCACGCATTTTCCCCTCTACGCTGAAACCTCAAGTTATTTTAATCTGTTTCCGTCTAGCGTCCACGACTGGGATCGATCTCGGGACCTAAGGTGTGGGAAGCCAACGTCCTAACCACCATGCCAATCTGACTCGAAGTGACAGGACTAAAGTTTGAAGTGACTGTTATGGTTGTCACGCCGTTTTTTGGCGAGATTGACCAGTATTGCCGGTGCCCATTTGCATCTTTTATTTTTCCATGGGATGAATCAAAATTAAAATAATGTTGTGTGTGATTTATAGACTCTACTAATAGGGAAATAAGCATAATATAAACTTAAAAGCAGCAGACGTTTTAAAACTTTCAATCTCGCGACACTCATGTTGGGCAATGCTGGCCAAAATCGAGAGAAACGACTGATTTTGAAATCAATTTCGTAGTATAATTGTATTTTATTTTGAAGAATTTCCATATTTGGAAGTATAGAATCTCTTTTAAAAAATTCTATGGTCAAGCACATTTATGACTGATGATAAATTATTTGTTATGTGGATGTGGCTTTCCAAATCAAGCAGTAATCAAGTTTTATTCAAGCTCGACAGTTCAAATGACTTAAATTCGGCGGGGAAATATTTGCTGACTCTTTTTTTTTTTTGTAATCTTCAAGCTTGCTGCAAGCTTAAAATGAATTGAACTGTCAAGCTTGTATTAATACGTCAAATTCAAAGAAATTTCAAGCTTGATTTAAGCTTATGTGCTATCTGGGAGTGAGCTTTCTGAAAGTATTGAAGCGCATTCACTCATTAAACATTATGGCAATGTTCTATAATTATTGTTGGAAAAAAATACACTTTATTCTAGCCGCCCCTTCTTCGTTACAAAAGAACAAATAACGATACAAAATTAGGTTTGCATGGATAAGATTAGAGAGATTTCGGATTTTTTAAATCGGAAACTTTCTTCCCACTGTGTGTATCAGCGCCACCTATCGTTTTGTCATAGAAAAAGATCCCATCATCCGCTAAAGCTATTGATGCAAACCGCAATTTTCTATCATTATTTGTTTTCTATCGTCATTTTAAAAGTTTTCACGAACTTTTTGGTTACCCAGTATTAATGAAGAAAGCGAAATAACAAGCACGGCAAACAATTTAAATACCGCCAAAGTTTTATAAAAATATGGCACACTGCAGACTATACACGCTTAAATCTATTGATTAAAACTAACACTCCTTTATTGATTAAATTTCTTATCGGCTGATTTAAATCCTTTTACGCTAAAAAATACTCATTAAAGACAATAATTTTTATCTCCTCAATTCCCCTCAATGCTCAGGATTCGCTAGATTCTATTATACTCAATTTTTCACTAAAATCTTGTCTATTTGAGAATTCTGTCTCTCCCCCAAGAAAAATGTGTAGTAAGATATCATATTACTATCACGTGACCAACGCTCTCAACGGAAAACGGTACAGTCACCACAGACAACACAACGCGGGAAGCCGGAATCGTATCGTAGCTTGCGGCGAGCATCGAAGAGCAAACATGTCGTTATCAAAATATGAATTAAAACAGGTTCTAAAGAGGATACCCGATGATACTTTAGAATGAATGTATTCGTTGGTGATAATTTTATTTTATATCCGAATACCAAATGCATCTTTTTCATATTCAGAGTTGTGAAATAAATGTGGAGAGGATGCTTTCGGTAAACATTTTGTTTTAATAGACATAGTTTCTTACTATTGGATTATAAAAATCTCGTCGCTGTTGTAAAAAAATGAAGTAATGATATCTTCAGTCAAGTGAGTAAGTACTATTTTACCTTTTTCATGTCAATAAGTTGGGTTGCTGCTTTAATGAAATCTCACAGGTGGTTTAACCATGATTGGATTTCTGTATTCTGACTGTACTGTGAATTCGTTTTATAACTATGTAGAGACTATAGTGAAATTATATTCTATTTATTAAAAAAAATACTTTTTTATAGTGTATTAAGATATATGTAATATATTTGCCTTGATTTAAAATTTATTTTCTCGGGCTTATAATCATAGATTACAGCTCTGATAATAAAAAATGAAGAAAACGAATCATTCAATATATTAATCAAAAACAGCAAATTTTCATAAGACACCCTTTTTCTAGCTTAAAATAATAATCTTAATTGAGTACTGATATATTAATTAAAAAAGGACTGATTTTGTAATAACGCTCATTCTATAGCTTAAATAATAATCATAAATGAGTACAGTTATATTAATCAAAAACGGACAGACACTCCTCATTTTTTATTATTATTTAGCCTAAATGGAGCTATTAAATAATGCTCAAAAATTGAGAATTTTTTGCTCCATTGATTTTTGTCGATTAATGGAGCAAATTTTACTTAGTCGGGAGAATGGCTGTTTGAAGTCAATAATTGAGTAAAAATATACTCCGTTTGATTATTATTTTACTCAATAGATTTAAGTGTGTAATATTAAGAAGCTGATTTTTATTCGTACGATTAGAACTAAAGGACCCAAACATAATTTACTATTATTATAATTTCTAATGAAATATTAATATGGATTATTTAATTAATATTAAAAATTATGAATAGTGACCTAGCCAAATTTCAATTCAAATTTTTACGTTCAGTAGTTTAATTTATATTAATTGAAATGTCTTATTCTCATGAGTTAAGGTCCCTAAATATAAATTTATTAAGGGACAATTTTTTGAAAATCACGTAAAATAAAGGTAAATTAGAGTTTTTTAGCATAACAGAAGTAAAAGTTAGCGGTATTAAAATTAGAAAATTTTGAAGGAAATAAATGGGAAATTTGTACACTTTGATGGTGATTCTATACAGCGTTTACTGTTTTATCCACTCCTATTTCTCCCGAATAAAATACTTTCCATGTAAAGAATTCGATGCAGTGTATGTATGTCTTCCAATACAACGTTCTATTTATGAAAAACTAATATCCTCAACATTCCAGGCATGAATATCATCTTTTTAAATGTCTGAAACATAATGTCTTTAGACGTCCCATTACTTTATCAAACATTCAACAAGCATACAAAATCACATTTTTCTGCCAAAATTTTCATCAGACTATAAATTAAAATACGCCAAAAATTTTATAAAAATATTGCACACTGCTGACGATAATACCGGGTAATCAAAAAGTCCGTAAAAACTTTTAAAAATCATTAAAAGAACAAATAATGATAGAAAATTGCGGTTTGCAACAACAGGTTTAGCGGGTGATAGAATTTTTTTTAATGACAAGAAAGGTTGTAGTTTCAAACGTTACCGATAGGTGGAGATGACATGCACAATGGGAAGAAAGTTTTCAATAACAAGAAGAAAAAAAAATATTTAAAATAAACGGAAGTCTTTCTCTAATCTTATCCATGCCAACCGCAATTTTGTATCATGATTTGTTGTTTTTAATGAATTTTTAAGTTTTCACGAGCTTTTAATGCATCCTGGGTGCATCAAAGTTTAAAAATTGGTTACAAAAGAACAAATTATGATATTGTGGTTTGCATAGATAAGATTAGAGAGGTTTCGGATTTTTTAAATAGCAAACTTGCTTCCCACTGTGCTTATCTGCCCACCTACCGGTAGCATTTGGTACTATAGCCTTTCTTGTCATATAAAAAGATCCCATCACCCTCTAAAATTATTGGGGCAAGCTGCAATTATCTGTCATTATTTGTTCTCTATCATTATTTTAAAAGTTTTTACGAACTTTTTTGTCATCCAGTATTACTGAAGAAAGCGAAATAACGAGCACGGTGATAATACCTGTTTAGCAAAAAAGTAGTTGCTTTTTTACATGAAATTCAAACAAATAAGTTTTCAAATATATTTTTAATCAAGAAACCATTCTTCAAGTTCGACCGTAGCTGAGTAACGTTTATGCTTGTACTCAGAAGAGCAGAGAACAGCCTCTCACTCCTAGCAACATTTCAGCTGTCTAAGAGAACCTTCAAATATTCAATAGCAATTTCAAAATTAAAAAGATTTTCAAAATCGCAAGTAGTCGTTTTGCATTTTATTTCTTTAAATCATGTATACGGACCAAGGAAGTTACGGTGTCACGAGTCATTTGCACCATTGACTAAATATTCTAATTTCTATCCTAATATTCTCAGTGAAAAAAACTTTAAGACTAGAAACAGTATTTTCTTTTTAAATAATATTTATTTCTTTTAACTATTGCCAGCGAAATTAATGAAAGGCGTAAAGTTCGGAATATAAATATAGCATTTTTCAATATGGAGAAAATCCTTTAAAATCGCGCCAAAAAAGAATTCGTAATATCTCCGGAAATTATCGTAGAAAAGTGGTAAAAAGTACATATAGGGCAATTCGAAGGTTTCCTTTCATTTGATAAAGTCAAAATAGAGTGTTGCCATTGAGAAAAACGAAGTTCATACAGAATTAAATATGAAGACGCCCCCTTATGCAAATTAGATTAAAGTATACGTTATTTGCAAACGAATGGTATATATTACTTTTCTGTCCGAAGAACGGCGGCCAAATAAAGAGCAAGTGGGAGTTTTTTTTTTTTGTTTTTTTCCCCGTAGCTGTACATACTTTTATCTGTTTTTCACATAGTCACCCCGTACATAAACAAAAGAAATAAAAGACACCAGACATACCTCTTTTACTGAAATAATATCTGAAATAATATATACTGAAATTTTACTGAAATAATATATACTGAAATTTTACTGAAATAATATATACTGAATGCATCCAGAAAGTAAGTTTCCCGATGTTTTCCCCTTTAAAGTAAACGTAATTAGCCTTGTCCCGCCTCGTGCCAGTAGCGTGATAGCAGTGGTCCGAAATGGAAGCTCTTATTCCTTCTCCCGCCGCCTGCGAGATTCGGTCGGTGATAAAGTTCTTGGATGCACAAAGCATTGCGCCAGTTGAAATTCATCGTCGTGGAATGCTTACTGCAGGTGTTGTGCTGCTTTATGACAATGCTCGTCCACATACGGCTAGATGCACAGCAGCTGTTTTGACGTAATTTGGCTGGGAGTTGTTTGATCATCCACCCTAGAGCCCTGATCTTGCTTTCAGCGATTTTTCACGTTTTCCTCAGTTAATGCCTGTCCTCCGGTGAGCGTTTTGGCAATGATGAAGAGCTGAAGACGTCTGTCACACACTGGTTCCATTCACAGGCGGCAGAGTTCTTCGACAGAGGGATGCAAAATTTAATCCCACAATACGACAAGTGTCTCAATTCTGGTGGCGGCTATGTTGAAAAATATCTGAAACATTGCTGTACTTGTTGCCAATAAATATGTTCCTGAAAGTGTAAGTTCTTTTTTTTAAATAGGGAAACTTACTTTCTGGTTGCCCCTCGTATATTTAACAGAAAACTTATGGAATAAATATAGAAGACACCAGCCTGGTGTTTGCATACCACCCTGAGAGCATCCGAACATCGGAATGACAACAACTCGTTCCTGTTGCCAAAAATACTTATGAAAAATATTGTTGCCAATAAAAATTTACATAAAATACATAGAACACAGTTTATACATAGTGTGTGGTAGGCATATAAATAACAACATAAGCCTATTTATGATACCCTAGAAGAGTTTGTAACTGGTGGTCCATTACTGGGAATAGGGTGGAATTGGGAAGACTTTTGAAGAAGGCCAGGTCCCACAAAGGGCTGTCGTACTAATGTTGATGATGAGGAAAATAAGACTCTGTATGCCTTCATCCTACAAGTCTGCCGCTGTCCTATTTAGAAAATTAAGCAGTCTTCTTAATGCTGATGCATTTTGTGACAATTATGTGTGGCGAAGAGCTTAATGAACTTTGTTACGAAATCTTCAGTTTTTATATTTCATTAGAATTACTTTGGTTTTATTTCCTAAAGAAGATTTATACATTCAGGCAATGCTATTAATTACCAATTATGCTGACAAATATATCACACATTCACTGAGCCTATACTATGCATTGAAATGAATTTATTTCAATAATTATTTATCTTTGCGTCAAAACGGCAAGCAAAATTTACGTAAATGTGTACTTCGTTTCATATCATCCAGACTAAGTGAAATGTATTCAAATACATAGTGTGTTGCAAAGAAAATATTTAGGCAAATTTTGCTTGCCTTTTCGGATAGCGTGTTGCAAAAGTTAATTAAATTATTGAAGTAAATTCATTTGAATGCATAGTATAGGCTCAGTGAAAGTGTGATATATTTGACAGTGCAATTGATAATTAAAAGCATCGAATGAATGTGTAAATCGTATTTAGGAAATAAAACAAAAAATAATTGTAATGGAATTTAAAAACCAATAAGTCACACCAGGACGGCACTCAAAGCTTTATATAATTGTTTTTAAGACATATATTTAGAATTTATATAGCTATAAAGTAAAACGCTGCTTCACAATCTTTTAACTCGTTAAGGATTTTGGTATGGGGATGTCATTACATTTTAGGGGTATGATCAAAAGATAATAAATTAGTTTCACGAACGAATTTCAGAAGTTTGCTTGACACTAAGTTAGGTAAATAAATATACAAATCTGTTTTCATGCAGTATCAGAGTACTTGAGTAAAAAGTCACAACAAGCTATGTGTATAGAGCAAGAGAAAACATGACATCACTTTTATGGT
This sequence comes from Cheiracanthium punctorium, assembly GCA_038373885.1. Classification (NCBI taxonomy): domain Eukaryota; kingdom Metazoa; phylum Arthropoda; class Arachnida; order Araneae; family Cheiracanthiidae; genus Cheiracanthium; species Cheiracanthium punctorium. The sequence goes on from JAWZYV010011993.1 coordinate 112,662, forward strand.
CGATTATTCAAGCACTTTTCGCTCAGGTATTTGGTGGTAATAACTGTCTTTTTGCAGTCATCGCATAGGACACATTTTTTTTATATGTCCTGTATATTTCTAACCATCCACATAAATTGGTATATTTTAATTACTTTGAATTTTATCGTCTATATCTGAATATTTTTTTCTCCTCTCCACAAGTGCTGCAAACGCTCTCGTGTAAACGTCTTCTCACGTTTCGTTTTTCTCAGCTGATCTTCTGCTAAACAAAATAAAATAACAGTTGACGCCAGTTATACTACTTGCTCTCGCACTGAAAATGTCTTGCGGATTTCGCCTGCTGTTTGTAAGCATATGTTCGTGGCTTCTGGAAATTTCCCGAAGCATTTCTTTTTACTTCTACTTTTTGAACTCCTTTAACGGCTTTCATATCGGTCATTTTCGACAGTTGAGCTGCTGATCTTTGATGGGGAAGAGCCATTCTCAGGATGGAGGTGGCTCTCTCCCCATCGCTCCGTGATTATGAGGGAGTTTAACTCTGGATTTTTTATACTTTTCCATGTACATTGTGATTTAATGTACTCGTATATAATATATTTTTAACCTCGTAGTTAAACCGGAATTTTTGTAAATTTGTAATATTTTTTTGGTAATAATGCGTAACTGCTTTGTGACATTGATTGGAAACTAATAAAAGACGTGCAGCTTCTTCATCGCTTTTTCTGTGAATTCTCAAGAGTATGATCTTCATAATGTGTTTTTTTTTTCCAGCGTTTCAAAGTTTTCGGTACTACCTTCCGGTAAGATGTAAAATCGTCAAGCTCTAAGATGGATGTCTTTTTCCAGAACAACATTATAGGTCAAAAATTTGTTGGCCACCTCCCTCACTTTGGTGAACCTTCATTTTGTGTACCACTTGTGATTCATTACCACTTGTGGTACCACTTGTGATTCATTCATTCCTATGAAATCGGATTTAGTTTGCTCGCCTTCAAGAAAATAGTTACGATGTCGATTTAACAGAAACCTTCCTTTTTACAGCGCGGCATTCTCAGGTATATCTTAATACGTTCTACGGAGCTCGATGCGTTTTTTTATTCAATACAACGCAGTGTTTGTGTTCTTCAAGATTGTTCACGTAATATGTGACGACTATTTACACCAACCATCTTCTTTCATCGATCATCGCCAACTCCACACCAGAATAACCGTATATTGAAAAGTGCCTGAAAGATCATCCGTCTTTGAAGGCGCCCGGTAGCATATTTACAAACTATACTTGAATCGAAGCATAGCGGATAAAGCGCGCTTGCCATTTGTTAATTCCTCTCTCTGACATCCCTCCCTCTCCACCCTTCTTACTGCGATAATCACAATTTCAGTTTTATATGCGAAATCAAATTAAACAAAGTGCGTATGCAACAAAACTTTTATCTTGCTCGCGATAGATGTAAAAAATAAAGATTTGCCAGTTCAGTTTCAGAATATTATTGTTGAAAATTCTGATACGATACTAATAGGAGGCACTGTAAAGTGTATAATGAGCATAGACAGTTGGGTTCAAGAAGTTGGATTAAAACGTTATAGGTATTTTAAAATGAAAATATCATACGGGGGAAAGAAATTCATACCCTAAAGCAATATTTGGATCTTGTGCACACTCTCAAAAAGAACAAAAAAATATTGCAAGAGAAATTTCCTGTTTGTATTTCATAAATAAAATGCTCTCTTTCTTAAAAAGCGAATCATTCAGTATATGATACTAACTTTAGTTTTTCTTTCAAATTGTGTTAATTTCTAAATGTAATTTATTGTAAACATTATTATGAGTGAAAATTCAGCTTACACTAGAATACTTTTATGAGGGGGGGGGGCATTCAATGCTCAGTGTATATGTTTGCTTAAACATATTTACTACTACCCCACCCCCCAATTGGCCAAGGCCGTGGGTAGTATTCCAAGTAACATGCTATATATCCCAGTAAAGGTGCTCTTTACTGATAGTTATAAAAAAAATTTCCCTATTTGAAATCAAATATTATCTACTGATGATATGTTGATATATCATCTAGAAGAGTTGTTTGATAACAGAAAGCATGCACGCTTTTCTCGCTTATTAATAATTAATTTAACTAATAGATTAAAATAATTTTACACGTTGCTCTTTTAAATAAATATATACGTAGCATTCTGAATTTTCGTGCAATTTAAGTTTTGTTGCATGAGTAAATAGAAACTTTTTGAGAGTGAAGTTAACTTAAAAAAAAAGCAAAACCTAAACTCAATTTTTTGCTATCTAAAGGCAATACAGTCAGAAGCGTAGCCAGGAAAATTTTTCGGAGGGGAAGGGTATGAAACAAACCGTATATGTGTACGCCATAAATCTTATGTTAACTAACCTGACAATTTCGGTCGGGGGAGGCTATATCCCGATATACTACCCCTTGGCTACGCCTTGAATAAAGCAGTATCCTATTTGAGGGAAGGTTGAATTCTCATAGCCCATCCCCATCCAGATTTGCCAATGCCATATTATTAGATATCTGGGAAATTGATTTAGTATGGCCTATTCTTAAATTTATTAAATGCACCTCTTCTCGCTGTAAAACTTGTACTTTTGCTGACTCTACTAATATTTGTAATAGTGGGTATAATTTTAGCACGTTTTGCAAAGTATACAACTGTATCTGTAAGTTTACCTGTAATGTATGTGATATAGCCTATATTGGCCAAACTAGCAATCCTTTGCACCTTCGGATTAATTTACATCGAAATCACGTCAAGTAATCTTTCTGCTAATAATTTTGAGTACGAATATTTTCATATGCATGGGTTCAATAATATTAATATCACTATTTTATCTATAAAGAAGAACAATAATGAACGTTTATTTTTAGAAAACTATTTCATAAAATATCATAATGCCAGTTATCCATATGGTCTAAACCAATTAGTTCATAATAAACAATTAATTTATTATACTAGCACAACTAACATAAATAAATATTCTCCAATCTATAATACATTAAACATGTCTATATATAATAAAACCCTTACAACTTCTAGAGGGAAACGTAAAAAGAGTAATATACCTAATTATTCTAATAGTTATATAAAACCCGCTATTTTAAAATTATATAATTACTATACTATTCTTACAATTGGTTTAAAATACGTACTTTCATTAATGTCATTAAAAAGAAACTTTTAGTTAAGTATTTTTCTATTTTTTCAAATCTTAACATTACTGGACATTTTCTCACCTATTCTTCGATCTCATTGTTGCACGAGCTACTGCACTAACCGTAAACTTGACTAATAACAGTAATACACTGCTCAAAACAATTAAAGGATATTGTAAGTTTTATATAAAATAAACATATAAGCGAATTTGGAAGAAGAGAATCACAAATGCAAATTTTTCTGATTTTCAAACTGTGGAGTATGCTAATTTTGAGTTCGATGTCAAAAACGTCAGCGAATGAAATTGGACTTTCAACTGAATAAAAGACAATGAAGACAAGGATGATCGGCATTCAGTGACTGCTTTATTTCTATGAGTACGATGTCTCAGCGAAGTCATTTAACCGATTCAGAAAATTTTGGAGAGTTGTCGGTAGGTTAGAAGGGGGCCAAACTCAAGACGAAGTAGCCTAAGCCATTGGAGTGTCACTAAGTGTGATTTCCAGGATCTGGAACCGGTTTTTGGTGACTGGAAGTGCAGGCCGAAGACCAGGGCAAGGTCATAGACGGGCAACAACGCCTAAACAAGATCGTTATTTAGTGTTAACGGCTCGGAGACATCGGAATATGAACGCTACTCTTTTCCAACAACACCTTCGATCGGCTACTGGCACCACGGTTTCAACTCAGACTGTCCGAAACCGGCTCCATAGTGTAGGTCTGTATGCTCGCCGACCGATGGTATGTGTTAGACTAACATCAAGGCATCGTCGCGACCGCAGGGAGTGGGCAACAGAGCATGTGAACTGTAGGAGAAATGAATGGAGCAATGTTCTTTTTTCTGACGAGTCCCGATTTTCAGTTCATCCTGATAATAGGCGTATTTTCATCTGGAGGGACCGTGGCAGTAGGAATAATCCTGCTTTCGTGCACGAAAGTGTCAGCTTTGGCAGTGGGGGAGTGTTTGTGTATGGTGGCATCTCCATTGACGGGCGCACAGACCTCTACATCATTCGAGATGGACCTCTGACTGGTTGCCGATATAGGGATGAGATCCTCAGACCTATTGTAGTCCCTTTCGCTGCAGCAATCGGAGATGACTTCATTTTAATGGACGATAACTGCAGGCCACATCGTGCTAACCTGGTGGAGGATTTCCTTTTCGAGAAAGTAATCGTACGAATGGAATGGCCAGCGTGTTCTCCAGACATGAATCCAATAGAGCACGTTTGGAACGCTCTAGGAAGACGAGTTGCTGGCCGCCAACTACCCCCACAAACTCTCCAAGAACTGGAAAGAGCTCTTCTGGAAGAGTGGGACAGAATACCCCAACTCGTGATTAATAGCCTCATTGACTCCATGCCTCAAAGGTGTTCAACGTTGCTGACCGTCGTGGAAACCATACCCCTACTGAAAATGATTTCCTTTGAAGAAAACACCTTTTCTTATTCTTTTCTTCTCATATGCACAAATTGTGTTTTTTTCCTTTTCTACACAAAGGCGCAATAAAATGCATTTTTTTCTGACAAACATGTGTAATTTATTCTCATATAACCTACTACGTCTGTCGACCATGTATCAATCAGCTAAAAAGTTTCCCAGCCACAAGATCCACCTAATACCGCAATATCCTTTAATTGTTTTGAGCAGTGTAATACACCTAATTCTAACCTATTAATTAGTACTTTCACAAATCCTGCAATCAATAACTTAAATTTCAATACAATATTATCTACTAATAACACTTACTTTCCCATAAAAAATGTCAATATTAAAAAGTCTTTCAAATATCTCCTACCCTTTGGTAGAAAAATATTTAACTATAACTCCTTTTCTAAAACGTTTAACTCATCAGATACACCACCCGTTATTCAATGACAATCACTATAGGAACTTCATTAATAGGGATTATGGACACATTATTACTGGGGACCTCGCTATCATAAAAGATATACAATTACAAAACTCATGCAGAAGGGCACTAAACACCGAATTCCATCAAAACACTCTCTATGTGGCATTGTAACTCAATTTGCATATGATTTAGATTACTATATATATAATACTGCCTTAAAATACAACACTCCTTTTGAAGCTTTCACTACTTGGAAAGTGAAAGTACTTTCAACCTTTAAGCACAATATTGCTAAATATGTAAAATACAGATCTCCTGTCAATAGTCATTTTCATACTCAAATAGACTTTATAAAGCAGCATTTCATAATTACTTATGTAGATAAATCCTCCAATAATTATGCTTTTATATGTAAACAGTTATATCACACCTTGTTTGCTTCTTCAATTGTAAATAACAGTATCTATTCCTCTACTAATCATTCTACTGTAGTCTGTAATAAAAAAAATTCTGGCTTTCTATAAACTTCTCAGCCTACAACATAACAATCTGCACTATCCTTACATTGTACTAATCCCTAAATTCCACAAATCTCCTTTAAAGTTTCAAACAGTTACAATAGGATGTAATACATAAAGCAATGTAGCAAGTAAACTTCTATTAAAGATATTGTCTGTTCTGCATGAGTATTATATAAAACGTATTGATTACTCTATCTCTAGGAAATAGTTATGATTTACGGCTACGCAATACAATATGTAATATTAGTAATATTACCTTTTTATATACATATGATTTTTCAGATTTATTTAACAATATTCCTCTTGACGACCTTTACAATGTAATTAATAAATTATTTGAAACTTGTGTTAAAAATATTAAGCTTCCATACCATGTTGATGTAACTTATTTCAATTGTCTTTCTAAATTTATTATGTATAACAATACAATATATCTACGAAATCATGGTATACCACAAGGTGATTCAGCATCCAGTTACCTTGCAGATCTATACTTATATTACTATTAGAAAGAATACACTAATACACATATCATACATAAACGATATATAGATGATATCTTACTAGTAAACACTACTACTAATAATAATAACATTATCTTCCCAATAAAATATCCTTCTGCTCTGGAATTAATTTAAAATGATATGCTTAACAATTCTGTTAATTTTTTAGATCTAAGTATCTCTATCACTCCTAGAAATAACCTTAGTTTCAATATATATGATAAGAGAAAAGATTTTAGCTTTAAAGTAAATAACTTTAATCATTTTTCATCCTGCTTACATAAATCTGTATTCCGCAATATCATCTATAATCACTGCTGTAGAATCAATTTTCTCTGTTCTGAAGATTTTAAAGTCTCCAATTTTAAATCACTTTTTCTGTCAGCTAGACAATATAACTTCCTATAAGTTCCTAAAATCTATTATATACAATTTTTGATGATAATGTGTCTATTGTATTTGTTAGTTTACGGGAGGCTGGGTGGGGTTTTGGTTTTAAGGTTGTAATTGGATGGATGGGTCGGGCGGAGTCTGTTTTTTCTCATAAAAAAAGCGTAATATGTAGAAAAACAATCTGGATGTGCATATGCATGCGTATATATATCTGGGAAAAAAAGGGGGGGGTTCCAATATTTTGATTATTCTGTCCTACTTATATAATACAAAAACATTTTTTTTTTATTTATTAGATTATTCTTCTGTTATAAACTAATTTATTATTCATACTTTGTCATTAATAATCATTATAATTTTATAAACAATATGTTATATTTAATTCGCTATACTATCTGTTATTCAATAATTTTAAATTCATTATTATTTTATATATCTTTAATTTAATTAATATACCTGGATACTAATAAAGTATAATAATATTACCTTTTAGTATTTGGCAACACCTTTACATTCTTCTTTCCGCTTTTACGCTTTTATTTTGTGGCAACACCAGTTTTCACTTATTACAATTTTTAACATTGGCAACACGTTTTTCTCGCCTTCCATGTGCTTTCCACCACTCCACATTTGTATGTCGATTTTTCAGTGCTATTTCTATTAATTTGATTATTTGATACCTTTTGTTTTCTTTTTCCCCTTCTTTATAGTAGGGCCGAAACCCTACTATTTTGTTTGTTTCTAATTATAATCCACTGCTTGTGGCTCCTGATGATGTTGACAGTGGTTATAATATCCGTACCATTCTATTTGCACATTGATTATTGTACTTTATTTGGCTCAGCTTCTTATTTATTATTATTTTTTTTTTCCACTCACGGTTTCTAATTCTTGCTTCTGGCTGTTATATTTTTAATGCGAGGTATATCTTATTTGCAGTATATATTGTGTTTTACTTATTAGTTATACATATATATATATATATAACTAATAAGTATATATATATATTCCGAAACCATAACATATTACACTACAACTAATTCTTGAATTCATTAAAATGTTATGAAATTTATGAAATTTTTTAATTACTTTGGTCTTTATTTTATAATGATACGCAAATTACCTCAAAACCTTATTTTATGGTGAATGTGTGGGAAGATAAAATATTGTATTATTATAAAAATAAATATCAAATCCCTGAACTATGTTTTAAGTTAAACGTGTTTTTTTCTTTTCAGTAATAAAAAACAAATATCGAAATCTGTGTTCACACAAAATAATAAAAAAAATCAACAAAATAAATAGAACATCCAAGGAAAATCGGTTTTAAAATATTTGAAAACTAACTTGATTAACACACAAATTTTAAAAAAAAAATTGAAAGGTATTTTGTTTTGAATTAGCTAAGTTTCTAGTATTAACAACAAAATATCGGTATTTTTCAGCATTCTGGCAGTTGCTTAGGTAGAATAGTAATATTATTTAGAGTTAATCCATAATGCTGTTAAGTGTTAGCAATAATTTATGGAATTCTTATACACTTAATCAGTGACTTTTTTATTTTCCTATAGATGGCGCTAGTATATAGATGTACGACTCTTCACTAATCACCTTCAATCACTCCCTTTTTGTGTGTGTTAAAATATTTTTATCTATTATGAAACAAGTTATTTATTATGGTAAAATGTGCATGAAATATTTGATCATCATGGATCAAGAATAACTTTTAGTAAACGTAAAAAAATCAAGAACAATACTTCCTATTCACCGACAGCAGTCAGAAACAGGCAACAGTCAACAGCACGATATTCATACATTTGTACCTGCCTAATGACTATGCATCTGAAGTTTTTTCAGTATTAATACGTGGGAGATAAATAATCAGATCTTTAAACTGGATTAAATTAAAAAAACGAGTTTTACTAAATAAACGGGTGCCGTTACTTTCCGTTCTAAGCACCAATTAAAATCATATATTTATTTTAAAAAACTCCTTAGAAAGGATTTCGAGAAAAAACTTGGACACCACAAAAATGGAAAAACTAGCTGGATAATATAGAGTGTCACAGTTTATTGGCGGTTGGTTCGTTGATGTAGGCTGCGTCACTCGTACGATTGTCGTTTTCCATGATAATTCGTTCTTTGGCATCATGCAACAGAGTAGTGATTCTGCTTTTTACCATCGTAAATAATATTTTACTGTACAGCTATAGAAGTTATTCGACAATCTTTGATCAGGACGTTGTCTATAAACTGTTTGCCTGTATACTTCCAAGAGTAAAATTTTCATAATAGGTCTTTATATTTGAAGCCGCACAAACTACATTCCTAATTTACACTTCATATTTCAAATTTAGAGACCAAATTTCGATACGAAATATCAAGATGATTAGTCTTACTAGCTATGACTAGCAAGTTTCACATGCTAGCACAAGCGGGAGCAAATTTAATTTCGTAAGAAATATGTAATATTTTTTTAATAAAAACTAGAAAAATGCCTTTGACTAAAAGAATAATCTAAAATATCCACCAACTGCTGCTATTCTACATAATTAAATAAAAATATTTTTAAATATTTGATTTAAATCATAACAAGCAATCTTCAATCTTTAACTAAGTCCCATAAATCATAAAATACCTTTCAGAAATGTGATTTCCTGCTTTGGAAAAATGTAAATGACTCTACCAAAACATCAAGTGAATGAATCAAATGATAGTGCACACATTTCAAGTCCGCATACATTGTACAGTATTCAAGTAAAGAAAAAAATAGTGAAAGTTGATGGAATGGTCAGTTCTAAATGATGCTTATAATAATTTAACATTTTAGATAGCTTTAAATCATAGGTTCCCAACGTGGGCGATAACGCGGTAAAAGACCCAGAGAAAATTAGGAGGTGTTTATATGGCACGGAGGGGCGTGGGAACATTAACCAAATATACTCTAAAAAACGACTTTAAAAATCACTCTGATAATTCATTTCTATCACGTGTGCGAAAATTCACATATTTCGATATGAGACTTCGCTGTTGAGAGAAAGACATACCTCTCTAATATACTTCTCTAAAACTTTTATTCCTCTTTTTTAAATGAAGAAGAAATTCAGTAGAGTTTCAATTCCAACAATATTCTATCTATTAGTAATTTTTTTTAATTTAATTCTTGTTTTCACCATGCATTATGTACGCTCGTATTTCTCTGGAGTGGGAGTAGGGGCGGTATTGAAATATTCACTAGAAAAGAGGGCGCCAGTTCAAAAAAGACTGGGAACCTATGCTTTAAATTGAGAAAGCAGGTATCTTCACGCAATTCCAATATAGCGTATGTAACCTGAAATCAGGTCAGTAAGCAAGCACGCCGGCAGGCAGTTAGTGGACGTTTACAATTTACATTTATTCAAATCAAAGGTAATCAAAATTAACTTTGTTCAAATTTAAAAATTGATCCATACTTTGATATTTCCTTCATTTCTCATTTATAGACCTTTATCTGATGTCAGTTTTAAAAAGCCCAAATATCATTCAGCTATTGTTGTTAAATCAATTATTTAAAAAATTACGTCATGATTTTTCTAAACGCAGCCAAATACAGTTTTTTAAATATATTTTTACATCAACGTGGAAAAAATGTATTAAATGCTTTAAGCCTAATCATTAGGGGAAGGTGGACCAAAATGATCCCCCTAAGGAAAAAAACTTGTATAAAATATAGGGATCGACCGATACAACATTTTCACCGATACCGATAGTTTACCTATAAATTCATTTTTAGAAATAGCCGATACCGATACTTTTAAGTTGTGGTATCGGCCGATACCGATACTTTACATAATTTAATGTCATTTAAACCTACATCTGTATTCTGGGCAGTTTTTGTAACGCGAGTGTAGTTCTCGTTAAAATGAGTAACAGCATGATGAAATTTTATCCCAGTAGAAAGCATTAAAAAGAAAAAGCAGTAGATACATTTAAGTGTGGATTTACAGTAGTTCTAGTCTTTCTTTTCTATTCAATCATGCCGACGAATGGCCGAATTTATGAAAAGCTGAGCACTGGGAAGCGTCTTAGTCTGCAGGTTCGGAATTCTTTCTCCTCGCGTAGCTGTCGATCTAGTGGTATAGAGTTTTGGACGATTTTCTCCAGATGTTACGTGAATATGCGTTAGACTCTCTTAAAAAGTCCTCCGCCCAAGCTCCCCTTATATGTAGATGCCCCTCATTTAGGCTTGACTGCACACAAACTCGGGGGGTGGGTAGTTAAAGGGATATATTAATAAGAGAATCCATTTCCAGTGCTAACTGGTGCAAATATTTAAATCAATTTTTCTCAACCTCTATTTTGTCTTCTAACTTTTGCTATGCGCCAGACAAAAGGTTTCCATATTAAACCCAAAGCAGCTTCCTGCTTGCTCTTACTATATGTGTCTTTGTTTTTGGTTCATGCCTCGATTTTGTGCTTACAAAAGTAAACACATGAAATTTATTCAACTTCAAAGCTTGCAAGTTTTATTGAAATTTTCTTTAATTATAATTCTTTCGCATATGAAAATATTTTTTTAGATTACTTAAACTGCATTAAATTGTGATAATGATAATTGTGATAAACTGTAGAGTATTATGCAAGTACATATGTATTTAGATATTGTTCATTAAATACGTATGTGAATTCTTCCCTTAAAATGCATAACAAGTTCATATTAATTAATGGTTTTATTTATCTGCTCCAATTATTTAACCACTAAGTGAATTATTAAATGTTCTAGCAAGATTTCTTTTTAATATGAATTCATGATCATTTTTAACTTTTTTTGAAAATCCGAATATTTTGATTCTCCGGACACGGTTAAGTCATAATTAATCCGGATGATCCATGTATTTGATCTTTTCCGTACGAAGAACAGGTACACACCGATTATTCCTGTGTTTTCCTTATATAAGAACCAAATACCATTCACAAGAAATATGTTTTTTAACCCAAAATTTGAAATAAACGAAATGATAATTAGTATTACTAATTATACTAATACAGCTTCAACTTCTTAAATTAACAATATAAATAATTATTAGGTATTGATAATTATTACACTTCTCAAAAAAAATGATACACAAATCCTACGTTCTCTCATTAATCTGATAGATAATGAAATCATTAAATGTTTGATAATTCGTACTTTTGATAGCGTGTAATGTTTCAAAAATGAATCATTTAACTTCTGGACCAACATAATTAAAGTTCACGGGAGTCGACAGTTTTCAAGTCACTGCCAAAAAGTTAACTTCTTTGCTGTACAAAAAAGGAATAAATTTATTTTTACATATAGGTTTCGTTTATAATTTTAGTATCATTAATTTTTTCATTGAAACAGCTACAATATGTAGAAAAATATTTTTGCTCGTTTTCAAGATACGCCTTGGAGGGTCTAAATAAAAAATGCTTAAAAATGACGAGATTAAATAAAGGTTAAAGAAAAATCCAAAAAATGATAAACTAAATTCAATTTTCAAGTCTTAAAAAAAATGTTGCTACTTAAAGTATTCATATTGAATGAAATTGATCTTCAGAGTTTTTGCTTTTATGATCATTGTTAGCATGCTTTTCTGTGATTGATATGAAAAATTTTATCTGTTTTGATTCTAAGCTCTCAGCAGGGGCGGCGTGGAAGGGTAAGCAAGGTCTGGGGACATCGTCGAAAGGCGGGCGATTTCGAAATAAAACTGAGAAAATTTTGATCTAGAGCAGTGCTTCCCAAACTTTTTTGTCCTACTCTTCAAAAAATCATCAACTAGATTTTTTTTTCGCGATCCTACTACATAATGATAACCAATATAGGCTATATAAAACAGTATAGTTTACTATATATATATAAAATACTAAAGTTTAATTTTTCCCACCCTTTTCGACCCACCCCCGAAATTGCTCCCGTGACCCAACAATTGGAGGTCGCAGCCCAAAATATGGGCCGCGACCCATGGATATAGAGCACAAAAGGGGCACCTTTTTTTACGTTTGCAAAGGGGCACCATGGGGGGGGGGTATGTCCGACAAACGTCATTCAGTTTAAACCCTATCCCCGTTTGCATGCGCTGAAATACGACTCACTTCCGATAGCAGAATACTACTTTCGGTTTCAAATATTTCCGGCTGACTAATATTAAAATGTTTGTATCTGAAGTTCTATAAGCTAAATAGAAACAAATTCCCCAAACGTATTTCGAAAGGCTGAAATATTACACTTTATTACACACATATGGGCAACGGCCGGATGTGGCCTGCCAGGGCTCTTGATCCGGCCCGCCGAACATTTGAAAACTCCGTATAAACCATTTAATATCCCATATAAATCCGAATTATACGGCCCGCCACTTCGCAAAAATCCGCAAGTTTAGCCCGTGACTTCGCTAACATCCTAAAGTTTGGCCCACAACTTTTCAAAGGTTGCCCATACCTGCTAATACTTTAAATATCGTAATCCCCTGAAATATCAAACGATGTCAAGGACCGTCTCCCCCATCAATTTTGATATTTATATCATACCCATGCCGAATCAGATGTCCTTGCGCCAATGTTTTAAAATAAAAATTTAAAGCATGTCTCTTAAGCGTGATATATCAAGAGCTAGACTTTCTCCAACGATATCAAAAGCCTATACATACAGTAGAATCTCCCTATAACAATGTCTCCTTACAGCGAATTTCTCCCTATAACGAAATTTTTCATGGAAACGTAACTTAACGTAAATGCTTAAATAACACTATAGACATTCTCCATATAACGAAGAGCTTATCTTCCCATAGCGAATATTTCAGATTTACCTTTGATTTTTTTTGTTAGTTTTGAAGAAAATTTTAATTTTTGAACAGACCACTTAGTGGAAGAGTAACAGATGATAAAACTGGAGGCCAGGAAAGTGAAACTGACTCCGATAATGAAGACAATTCACCAGCGCCCGATTATGACCAACAGGGGCACCGGACATTGATTGATTTGGGGGCCCCTAGTCTATGAAATTTGTAATATTTTTCATAAAATTTTGATATAAAAAAGAATATTTCAGACAAAACATTTGAAATTGGGGGCCCTGGGCAAAGTCCCGATTAGCCCATATAATAATAAGGCCCTGCGCTTCACGACCAAAACCACATCAAACTTTAATGGTTCAACCTTTCAAAACCATTAAAAAGAGGTTTCCAAATGGAAGAAAATGTGCTTCACTCTATTTTCAGCGGACTTTTAAAATGTGAATATTTTTATGAAAATTTAAAATCACAGAATGCAAAACAATGTAAAATAACGGAATTTTGAAGTAAAATAAACGTAAGTGCATTACATATTTTATTCTCTAAATTGGGGGATTGTCTTTAGTTTTGAACATTTCATTTATACAATGAAAAGTAAGAAACCGTAAGTTTAGCAAATTTATAATAAATATCAATTTATTTTTAGTTGAAAGTCATAATTTAATACTTTTAAACATCGAATTAACTAAAAAGTTTGTAATATTTGCTGAAATAACTGCAAAAATCTCTAATCTCAGTACAACGAAATTTTCTCTATAGCGAATTTTTTAACTGGAACCGAGCGAGTTCGTTATAGCGAGATTCAGATGTGTGTATATAATCATTCCATGGATATTTAGAATTTTGTATCTGCTATGTGGGTGCTACATTGATTCGTAAGATATGCCTTTTTATTATATATATATATATTGTTACGAATTTTCGGGGCAACCCGCTGCTCTGGGGCTTAAAATAGTTTAAAATTCGTATTCTACGCTTCAAATATATAAATTTTGCTTTTTGTTGCATCCGAGTCGGCCAACTAGAACCGGAGAAATGGAGGTTATGCTTTCCCATTCAAATATATGGGATTTCTAGAAATTTCGAGAAATATTGGTCCTAGGGCTTAGATCTCTTCACTTTTGGGGACTTATTTTTGAGTCCAAATTTGGCGATATTTCGCCAAAATTTGCCAAGCTTGGCGACTTTTTGGTCATTTGGCGCGATTTTCCCAATTGGGCCTGGAAGCTGTTTTTCCTGCATTAAAAATGCATAATAACCTAACATTTCTCTTCTATGATGTAATCAATATTCTCGCTTTATGTAGAATCTTCGAGAAATATACTTTTCTAGAAGCTGCCCGCAGCTTCTGCCTCCTCTATATAAACCGGCGCGCTACCCCGATAGTTCAGTGCGAGTTGAACGCTCAATGTGTGAAGAGCTGTCAGTGAGAGTACGCTTGCTTTGTGAATTGATAGTGCTATAGAAGCTGTGTTTTAGCTTGCTTTACGAAGCTGTTTTCAAAGTGCTGTGTGTAAATTCTTCATTGCTGTGTCTTAAGGGATTGTGTACGATATCCCTTGAATATTTCCACTGAATTTTTGCCTGTGAAAGTGACTTATTTTGTGAGAGCTTCTGATCTAAGCGGATTGTTAAAAGCACGTTACTGCTAGATTGTGCTTGTGAATTGTGTACAGCTGATTGTTCTACGAAGTTCTAGAAGCAATAAAGTTTGTGTTCCATCCTGACAAGTGACTTTTTACTTGAACTTTTTACACTAACTGGACTTTAGAACGACGAACCCCAGGAGTAGCAGAGTAATTCCGCAACATTTGGTGTCAGAAGCGGGATTCTAAAGAAAGACTTTAATTTTCTAGTTTATGGTTTTGACTAGACGAAAAATGGAAGAACAACTTCAAAAACTCATGGAGATGATGCAGGAAATGAAATCCGGACACGAACATATGAAAGTGGATTTAGAAAAGAAAATTGAAGCCGGACAAGACGAAACGAAAGCTTCACACGATGAGGTGAAAACCGGATTAGAAGAGATGAAAGCCGGACAAGATGAGATAAAATCTGCACAAGGCGAGATGAAATCCGGATTGGACGAGTTAAAGACATCACACAATGAAGTGAAAACCGGATTCGAGGAGTTAAGAGCCGCACACGACGATGTGAAGACCGGACTGGAACAATTAAGAGCCGCACACGACGAGATGAAATCCGGACTGGAGCAGAAAATAGAAGCCGGACTGGAAGAAATGAAATCCGGACTGGAGGAAAAAATACAGACAAATCAAGAAAATATGGAGAAGAGAATGTCGATACTAGAAGAAAGCCAAGCGAGAAACGTGAAAGAGTTGCGTGAAGAATTTGAAAATAAAATTGAGGAAAAACTGGACTCTCTAGTGAAGATGGGAAAATTACCTGAAAACATCAAGTTGTCGTCACGCCTCCCAACAGTGAAACTAACGACGTATGATGGAAAGACTCCCTGGGAAGCTTACAAGACCCAATTCTTGATCGTCGCCAAAGCCAATGGTTGGAGCGAGTCCGAGAAAGCGGACCAACTGGCCGCTTCCCGTAGTGGAGACGCAATTAGCGTTTTGCAAACCATTGGAGAGACGAAGATGGGAGATTTTGACGCCCTTGCCAGTGCCTTGGAGTTGAAATTCGGTGAGAAGTGCGAGAAAGAATATAGTAGAATACAACTTAAGTCAAGGACGCAAAGACCTGGCGAGACCCTCCAAGAACTGGCTTCCGACATAGATAGGCTGTGTCATCTAGCCTATGGCAGTTATCCTGATAACGTTCGAGAAGGAGTGGCAGTGCAACATTTTATTGAAGGCCTCTTGGACTCTGAAATTCAGAAAGCATTGATCTTGGCGGATTATAAAGATCTCAGGTCAGCCCTCGTATTCGCCATGAAGCTAGAGGCAGCTCAGCTGGCCGTAAGAAAAGAGCGGCATAATGTTAGAGCTGTGTCATTCCAGGAGCCTACGGATGGAGAAATGGAGAGATTAGAGAATAAATTAAAGACCCTGGAAAATCTGGTGGAACGACAAGAACAGTCAGAGCCAAGAAAAGTGAAATGTTGGAGGTGCAACAGCGAGGGGCATTTACGAAAATACTGTGACGCACAAAAGAACTCTCGTCGTAAAGATCGCAGTTATCAATGCACCAGAGAAGCCCATGAAGGAAGACAGAAAAGAGACGACTTTCAGGAACAGAGGCTGAGGAATATTCAAAAGCCTCGTTTGAAAGTCTTACAGATTTCATCAGTGAATGGCGGCAGTGATGGACTATTCGTACTGGGATACGTTAATGGTTCCCCATGCCACATGGTGATTGATACTGGAGCGAACGTAACCATCATAAGGACGGATCTGGCCAAGAAATTAAATTTGAAGATTATCTGGACTCCGCCCTCGCTGACCCTCCAGACTGTGACAGGTGACAAGATCGAAGAGGGCGGAAAAGCAAAAGTGGAAATCACTTTTGGAAGTGCCAGATATGACCATGTGGTATATGTCGCCAATATTACGGACTCTTTTATTCTCGGACTCGACTTTTTAAAATCGCACAAATTTAACTTGGACTTTAAGAATAATGAGCTTAGTTCAGACTCAGAATAAATAGCTGCGTTCGACATTAGAAATGAAGCAGTTTTACCTATTCAGCAAATAATAGCCCAGACTGATATCACTGTACCTCCAAGAACTGATTGTATAGTTTCTGGAACGGTAAAAGAAAGCAATAAATTCCGTTTTGGATTAATCGAACACCCAAACAATAATGATTCCGTCAGAGGAGTACTTGTGGGAGCAACACTTGTGGACTTGTCGAGAACAGAAATTCCAGTTAGAGTAGCAAATGTGACGGACAAGTCGAAGGTGATAAAGAAAAATGAAGTGTTGGCGACATGCACTCCTGTTACTTGCATTAATAAGAACATCAGCCAAACGACAGCTAAATCTTTCGAATGCCTGACGAAGGAATTGATACAAGACGTGGAGTTAACGGCAGAAAAGAGAAGGGCTGCGGAGAAAGTGATAAGTGAATTTGAAGACCTCTTCTCTCGTACTTCCGGTGACTTTGGTCGTACGAAGTTAACGCAACACAGGATAGATACAGGCAGCCATTCTCCCATCAAGCAACATCCTAGGCGGCTGCCGTTTGCTAAGCAAGAAGAGGTGGGCAGACTTTTAGAGGAGATGCAGCGTGATGACGTCATCGAGCCATCGACTAGTCCCTGGGCCTCGCCGATTGTTTTGGTCCGAAAGAAGGATGGTTCCACCCGGTTCTGCGTTGACTACAGACGTCTGAATGACATTACCAAGAAAGACAGCTACCCTCTTCCCAGGATTGACGACACTTTGGACACTTTATCGGGAAATGAATGGTTTTCCACTCTGGATCTGAAGAGTGGCTACTGGCATGTAGAAATCCATCCCGACGGCCGTGAAAAGACTGCGTTCACCACGGGACAAGGATTGTGGCAGTTCAAAGTTATGCCTTTTGGACTCTGCAACGCACCGGCTACATTCGAGCGTCTAATGGAGACAGTGTTGAGAGGACTTTCCTACGAAGCATGTCTCGTATATTTGGACGATATCATCATCGTCGGAAAGACTTTCGAAGAACATCTCGAGAACATCCGAAAGGTGCTGCAGAAATTAAAAGAGGTAAACTTGGAACTGAGTCCATCGAAGTGCAACTTGTTTCGTCGCACAGTGGAGTATTCGTATCAAAATCCTGGCGAAAAAGCGAAAATTTTAAATTTGTTTAAAAACAGTAATATATATTTTTTTGGATAGCTTAGTAACTGATGCATCATGAGATGCATGTTTCTCGACCATAATTCATATCCACAAGATGCAGCACTCGGTTTAAAAACAAATTTCTTCATTTACGGCAAGAGATTTCAGCGTTTTCTATTACTTCGTTGTGCATATTTTACGGGTTCTTTAAATTAATTTTCTGATTTGTAACTTAGTATAATTGTAGTAAAATATATGTATTTTAATTATATTTATCTATTAGCTTTAAAAAAATAATATGATTTTCAAAAATCCACATTTTAAAAAGCTTTTTGAAGGGGTGTCGCGGCTTGTCGCGCCTAATTTTAACTATAATCGTAATTATTGCAGTATTGAGTGTCTATTCCAAGAAAAAAATGTTCCCCCAACATCCACCATTTTTATAAAAAAAATTATTTCTATAGCGCCATTTTTATTTTTTCGATAATTTTTTGACGGGTGATCGCAAAAGGGATGCAAATAAACGCGCTTGTATTTCTCATAAACTATAAATTATGTGCAAGTGTTTGGATAAAGGTATATAAAGTTTCATTTCAGTTAAGATTTAACATCAGTATTTTAAATTCAGTATGTAATTTATTTTTCTGATGTAAATTGGCTATAAGCATAAAATTGTCCTTACTTAGTCCTGTAAATAGTCCCATCTATTTACAGCTTAGTTTTCCATTTATGTCGTAAATTGTATCCAAAGCAAAAACTCCCCGATTTTGGTTCTCAAAGGATGACAACTGTGACTTCGGGTCATGGAAGTGTGAGTGTGTAAACAGAAACACGTGCTACCTCTAAGTCATTTTGAAGTGCTGGCTTGAAATAAATTACTTTCTCCTCGAGCTTGGAATGAGATTTTATGGGTTTGCAAAGGGGGGCTTCTTTTAAACAGTGCCCTTATATGATCTGCTCTAGATAAAGGCCAATGAAAAAGAGCAAGCCTTATAGCAGTGAGATCCTATAACTTCTTCTTCCAGAGGGACTCTCTCTCTCTCTCGCAAAAAAAAAAAAAAAAAAAAAAAAAAAAAAAAAGGAAGAAGGAGAAGAAAGTGATTCTGAGTGAAGACGAATATCAGAGTTCAAAAGAATCGGAAAGAAAAAGTTAGTCTTCAGAAGTAGTCATTAGAAAACTAAGATCCATATAGTAACTACATTTAGAAAAGTGAAAAATCTGAAAAGTTTTATGATAAAAATTGATTTATAGATAAGTAGTATTATATTTATAAGTATTATTATAAGTAAAGTATTATATATTTTTATTGTGGTTAAGGCAGCGTTTCTCAACCTGTGGGGCGCAGAGCGTTTCCAGGGGAGGCACGAGAAAAACCAAAGAGCAAGTAATGATGCACGATTTTAAAAAATTGCCTAATTTATTCTCATTTTTACTCAAAAATATATCCATTTTCGCTTAAAATGTTCATTCAAACTTGACTGATAACATTATTTTGTAGAAAATTCGACTAAATGTACATTGTTAAAGATTAAAAAACTGAATGTATGCTGAACAATGTGAAAGGAGGGGGGGCGCTACCGTAAGTCAGCCTTTGTTGGGGGGGGGGCGAAGTTAAAAGGTTGAGAACCGCTGAGTTAAGGCACGGCTATTTTCCTAATGGGAAGGTTGCCCTGGCGGAGGGCTTTTTAAGAGGCTCTAATGCGTATTCACGTGACATCTGGAGAAAATCGTCCAAAACTCCAGACCGTTAGATCGACAGCCGCGTGGTATTACATTTATAAGTGGTATTATACAAAAGCAGTCAGTACTTGCCAGTAAGGGACACTCCCCGGACAAGACATTTGTTAGAAACCAACTTCGAGTCGTTTAGCGATATATCGCCAATATATCGCGATATATCGCGACAACACGTTTTTTTATATAATTTAAGAAGTATATAATACTAAAAAGCAAGTCAAAAGTCAACAGTAATGATTTTAACGTTAAAACACATGAAAAATATTTTTGGCCAGGATTTTGACACACATACTCCACTGTGCGACGGGAAGTACGTTATCTCGGGCACATAATATCCGCCCACGGAGTCCTAACCGATCCCGAAAAGACGTCCGCAGTCCAGAACTGGAGTCGTCCCGAGAATATACATGACTTAAGAAGTTTTCTCGGTCTGTGTACTTACTATCGAAAATTCGTGAAGGGCTTTTCTCAAATTGCAAGACCTCTTCATAAATTGACCGAGACTGGACAAAAATTTCTATGGACTGAGAAATGTGAAGACGCATTCAACGAACTCAAGACGGCCCTAACATCTTCGCCGATCCTGTCGTATCCTCACCCTGACAAGCCATTTATCCTGGACACAGATGCGAGTAAGGAGAGTGTCGGAGCAGTTTTGTCCCAGGAGATAGATGGCCAAGAACATGCCATTGCCTACTGGAGCAAATGCCTTTCGAAGGCAGAACGTAACTATTGTGTTACGAGAAAGGAACTTCTTGCTATTGTTAAGGCCGTGGAGCACTTCCATCATTACCTGTACGGCCGAAAGTTCCTGCTCCGAACGGACCATGCCTCTTTAACCTGGATTATATATTTCTAGAATCCAGAGGGCCAGATAGCCAGGTGGATACAGAGATTACAAGAATATGACATTGAGATACGTCAGATGCTTTGTCGAGAAGGCCCTGCATAGACAGTTGTCGCTATTGCTCCAGGGCGGAGAAAAATTACCATCTGAAACATCCCGTTGTCCGCCAAGTTACAACATCGGCACCATCTCAAGATCCCTGGAGTGACAAAAATGTTCGGGCGAACCAATTAGCAGATAGCGACATCAAACCAATTGTGGAATCTATGGAAAAATCCGGTGATAAGCCCAGCTGGCAAGAAATATCATCTTGCAGTCCGGCGACAAAACAGTACTGGGCTTTATGGAATTCGCTTCGCCTGAGAAATGGAGTCCTGTATCGTAAATGGGAGTCGGACGACGGCAAGATGCTCCGATGGCAGTTAGTACTCCCTCGTACGAGGATACCGAAGGTTCTAGAAGAACTTCATAATGGCTTAACTGGAGGCCATTTTGGCGTAATGAAGACCCTGCAGAAAGTTCGCGAGCGCTTCTACTGGGCTAGAGCTCGAGGCGACGTCGAAAAGTGGTGTCAAGCTTGTGACGCCTGTGCCGCCCGTAAAGGCCCGAAGAAACGAAGCCGTGGAAGACTACATCGTTATAATGTAGGAGCGCCTTTTGAGAGGGTTGCCCTCGACATCCTGGGACCTCTTCCGCGAACTTCGGATGGCAACAAATACATCTTAGTTGTCATTGACTACTTCTCTAAATGGCCCGAAGCGTTTCCTATTCCCGATCAAGAAGCTACGACCGTAGCAGAGGTATTGGTGAAAGAATGGATTTCCAGATATGGAACACCTCTGCAACTTCATTCCGACCAAGGAACAAACTTTACCTCTGCAGTCTTTAAATGACTATGTCAACTTCTCAGAATAGACAAAACCCAGACTACGCCTTTACACCCACAATCCGACGGCATGATGGAGAGGTTCAATCGCACAATTTTGAACAATCTCTCGCTCCTGGTATCTAGGAATCAAGAGGACTGGGACAAAAAACTCCCCCTCTTCCTGCTGGCCTATAGGAGTGCCGTCCATGAGACTACCGGCTTCACACCTTCGCAGATGCTGTTCGGAAGAGATCTTCGTCTTCCCGCCGATCTAGTGTTCGGGCCCCCCTCCAGATGCCCCCCTCCCCGGCTGATGGAGCAATGGCTGCGTTTTGACGTGTTTTACAGAGCTCCCGTTTTTATGTGATTTTGTACTTTTTATTGATTTTCTCCGCTTCGAAAGTATTGTAGTATGTTTAAGTAATACGATGGGAAGACCTCTACTGAATTTGGTGTATATATCTCAAGTAATTATGCAAATATAGCCCTTAAAAGAAAGTGATGTTTACAACTTCCGAATACCGCTGGAATCGGCAGTGAGTAGAAAGTATCTTGCCTATAATTTTATAATGACTATATATATTTAAATAAGAATCCAATCCTTTTATTATATGGAATTCGGCGAGTCGATTGATATATGTATTGTCATGATATTATAAAAAATGGATTATTGCACACTTTAATTTTACAGTAGTGTTTTGATCATTTAAAATGACTTGCCTTGGCCATTTTGTGACATCTTGAATAGTTGAGTAATTATGCTTGGTTTCATAAATCCGCCACTATGCTCTAGTGGATGCTGCTAAAGTAAAAAATTAACTGTGCCTGTTTCTAGAAACCTGCATTATTCTCCTGATTTATTTAATGTGATTGATCCATAAATATGATCTTGTCGGACAAGGATTATTAAAATAAAATTTGCTGCCTGATTCCTGGACCTTGTGCTTGATTATATGAATTACTTAATCTGAAAAGAAAGCATTATAGAGAGTACCGAATGTGAACATCCTTCTTGAGGAATTTTCGGTGCCTGATCCTGGGATCTACTTGCGGCTTCTCGTCGACTTGTGGTGCTTGATTCTATTAATACATGACCTTTGATGTTGGATGATGCCTGATTCTGGGACTTTGGAATTGATTCTATATATCAGTGAATCATATAGATGTGCGGTGCTTGATTGCGTAAATTAGCAGTTGCTGATGAGGAGTGGTGATTGTCCCAATAACCTGCTGACGTTTCTTCGTCAATAAATAGTGCCGTAGTGCTATATATAAGGAAGCGTGCTTTCATTTTGACAACTTTACTTGATCTTACAAGTTGTATCTGATTCTACGAATCTGCTAATTTTGGTATCAGTGGAAGCTTGATTCCAACAGACTGGGACTTTTTATGCGTAGTTTGTGAACAGTGCTTGATCCCTGGAACCCGCACACCTTGACTGAGTGGGAAATCTGTGCTTGATTCCAGCAATCGGAGACTTTTCCTATTGGCGAATATTGAACTGTTTTTGATTTTAGGAGCCCGTATACTATTATTGAACTGGAAATCTGTGCTTGATTCCAACAACTAGAGACTATTGCACATCAATTGATGGACAATGGGAAATGCTTGATTCCTGGGGCCAGCGCACTATCCCTGTATAGAGTTTATTTCGACTTGTGAGTTACTGTTACACAGTGAGTAGTATGTGATAGTATATTTTATTATATAATTAATTTTATAAAGTTTCAAGTGTTAAGTGTTTTACATTTTAACACTAGAAGCGCCAGAGCAGTCATTTTGACTGTTTTCGCCATTTTAGCTTGGATTCCTAAAAGACCCTTTACTTTAGGAAATCATAATTTTTTGAATTCTCCTAAAAAACCTTGAAAATTATTGGCACGAAATATGCATTGAATGAAAATAAAATTAATGGAAATATTTTTATGTATACCTAGAAGCACCACGAGCAGTCAAATTGACTGCTAGTGAAATTGAGTTTATTCATCGTACTCTATCACGCAGAAAAAATCTTATCATGAAGAAACATTTCCCTACATATTCCTTTCATTCACTATTTCTCTAATCCATGAAATAGTTGTCATTTTCCGCCCCCTTCCCCAGCCCCCCTCCATTTAAAAAAAAAACAATGTCCCGTAATCGTTTTCGAGATACCATGGAAAATCTATGATTGGATTTGAAGTCAAACAGGAGTCAACGTATAGAAACTGATAAGTTTGCTATGTTTTCAGACATCTGGAACAAATTTATAGAAATCTGTGCTCTTTCTTATAAGCCAGGAGAAAATCTGTTGTTGGATGAACAACTATTTCCATCAAAAGTTAGGTGCAAGTTTATTCAATGTATGCCGAATAAACCAGATAAATTTGGTATAAAATTTTGGATGCTAGTTGATGTTGACTGAAAGTTTATGTACAATGCTTTTCCATACCCTGGAAAGGATAACGCAAGAAATGAAACCGAAAGCCTTCCTGAAAATATAGAAATGAGCCTTCTGAGCCCTTATCTGAATACAGGTAGAAATATGACAGTAGGAATACAGTAGGAATACAGGTAGAAATATGACTATTTTTCCTCGCTTTCATTAGCTAAAAAACTTAAAATGAAGAATACAAGTTTTGCGGAGATAGTAAGAAGACATCGAAAAGAAATTCCGCATGAAATCAGGAAATCAAAAACACGAAGCAGTTTTACGGAAAAATGGAGACACTACACTGACAGTGTATCAGGGTAAAAAGAATAAAAATATCCTGCTTCTAAGTACCTTGCATACAGATGTAAATGTAGAGTCACAAACTGTGAAAAAACTTCCAGAAACAGTAGAATTCTACAACAAAACCAAATGTGGAGTCGACACTATTGACTAAATGACACGTAAATATTCTGTGCGGGCAGCTTCCCGTAGATGGCCCGTGCATATTTTCTATAATATGCTGGATTTGGCAGGAACTAATGCCTGCATTATCTAGCAAGAAATGAGTGGTAAATCTATAATAAGACATAACTTTCTTTTTCAATTGGCAGAAGAATTGAGAGCGAGTCACTTGAAGAAAAAGACAAGTGCACAATTGCCCTCATAAATTTCGAACACTACTAACAAAAACTCTCAAAAAAGAGACGGCAGTGCCAAATTGAATTTTGTAAGAGCAACGAAACAAGTGATATGTGTCAGAAATGTTCACATTTCATATGTGGTAAATCCACTTCCAGCATTGAAAATATCCTAATATGTAAAAATTGTGAATAGCATTAAAATGAGTTTTATTAAGAGTTTTATTAATTTTATGAGTTTTATTAAAAAGTAAGTAAAAATATTTTTTGTAGAAAAATTAACATTTTATTCTTTAAAAAAGCTTTTAAAAATACCATAAACTTTTTGTATTTAAATAAATGTACAAAATTCTTTGAGCAGTCAATTTGACTGCTGCTGGCGCTTCTAGGTAGAAAGAAAGTGCGGCGCTTCTAGTGTTAATATAACTTTTTAACAATATATATTGTAAATCTATTGTATTTATTGTTTTAATTTGGTTATGGCCAGTACTCGCATCTCTACTTCAAGCATTCCCTCTCCTTCGGTTAGGGCAATGTCTTCCTTTTCGCCGTTGTCCTTGGATCTAGAGCTAGAGCAGCAGATTCCAGGGAGGGTGTTTTACCAGTGTTGGACTCATTAAAGGCTGAAGCCTTCAAGGTCATTTTACCCCATGTGGGGTCTAATAAAAACTTAACAAAACAGTTGGGAGCTGGCATTGAGAGTGGAATAGTGTCCATCTACAATTTTCCTTTAACAATAGTAAACAAGTATAATCAATCCGTTGCTGAAATTAAATATTTGAGGAAACATAATGAGGAATTAAGAAAGAAGTTGGACAGACGGGAGGACTTGGGAATGCAGCAAACGGAGATCCTACAGAAAACAGCCGAAAAATTACAAATGTTAGATGAGAGATTGGCTGCGTTAGATACAGTTACCGCTTTGGGGATTCTCCCCTCGGATGCTTCTCCCTACCCAACTGGCGACACCTACGCCTCGGTTGTGAATAGAGCCCCAAATGCTGGAAGGGAGACTCGTGTTGGCCCTCGGGACTTTGCGGTTTCAGTAACTCCATTAGAGGGTAAGATGGACACAATCGATATTGCTAAGGAGGTGGGATCGGCTGTGACGGATGGAGGACATACAATTAATGCACTTGACATTAAACATGTAGTCAGGCCTCTCAATTGGTCCTCTTTTTTTAAAATTCCTACCTTCATCAAAGTTTTATTTATATAGCCTAGTATTTTAATGATTTAATAAACGAAACCTTAACATCTAAAAGAACATTTAACAACTGTTGAAGAAGCAGAACATTTCACTCTATTATTTATAGAGGTAGGAATTTTTTAAAAAAAGAGGAACAATTGAGAGGCATGTGTAGTTAAGGCAGGAAAGATCATCCTTACAGCCTCTTCTCGAGATAAGGCAATTCATATACACGAGACCCTAACTTCTTTGCAAGAACTTACACATAAATATAGAATACAGTTATCAACTCCAGGAAACGAAAAAGTACTACTATTGGGGGTTCCGAGCAGCATAACGGCGAAAGATATAGAACTAACTTTGTCAAATATAGATTCGAATTTCGTTGCTGAACCTTTGAGGCCTATGAGGCTGACGGGAGGAGAGGGCATAGTAAATTGGTTAATAAAAACGGACGAATATACTAAGAATAAGTTACTACGAATTGGTTGGTTCTTTTTAAAATTCAGCAGAGTTCGGGCGGTGGAATTTGTTGATGCCCCTCGTTGTCTTAAATGTCAACAATTGGGACACAAGATATACAACTGCAAAAATACGGTAAAATGCGCACGTTGTAGCCTGGATCACGACACCGAATTTGTAATGTTGATGAGTTTGTGTGCTATAATTGTAAAGAGGAGGGGGGTGACGAAGCCCACATCGCCCATAGGGCCGACTCGGGCCTTTGCCCAACCTATACAGCCTTTAAGGCCAGGTTAATAGAAGAGAGAAGAGGCAAACAGTTTCATTCGTAGAGTGGATGCCCTTGTCAATAAATTCGATAGGTGGTAATATGATTGGTTTCGATGGTTTATATGTATATTGTTTTGGAATTGTGATACTTGGGCTTTTAATGATATTTTGAATATTTTGCTGCTACTGGGAATCGAAGGTGCGTTAGATTGGTATACTTGGTTTATGTCTTGTATTTTAATGGGTATATGTATATTTTGTCTTGCTTGATGATCTGTAGTTTTCTCTTGGTTAGTAGTGCTGATTTGGTGGAGTCTTTTAGTATTTTATATAATTATTTTTAAACAATCTCTCTTAACTTTTTAACTTTGATCTCTTTTAACTTCGTGGCGGGGTATTCTTCCTGTGCTTTTTCTTGGTGTTATTCTAGTCATTATACTTTATTTCTTTTGGTGTTTTATGCTGTTTTATGATATATGACTTATTCGTAGTTTTATAATGTTTTAATTAATGTTTTATATATATATTTTTTATAGTGATATTTTAACTTGTCTGGGGCTGGTCCTCAGTTTTATTTGTTTTATCGTCCGTGAGTGTATTGTATTTTACCTCAGTTATTGCCTCTTATTTTAAATAGTGCTTTTAATACTGTTGGATTCTATTTTATAATATTTTGTGGTTTGTGTTACTTTAGTGTTTTCCCTATTATCTTATTCTCCTTCTGTGTCTGATAGAATGGGTATACGCTTTGTGAAATCTAATCTTAATCATTGTCGAGCAGTTAATCTTTCTCTTTTTCAATTCTTTCATGAATTCCAATATAGGGTGGCCCTCATACAAGACCCGTATATGATTGAGGGTAGAGTTTATGGGTGTCCGGATGTCTTTATTCCTTTCTTGTCAAGCACTAATAATTGTGCAGTGGTAGTTGCCCCAGGCTTTTGCCCGTTGCTGGTAGCCAAGACGGATACTGCCGTTTGTTAGACTACATTTGAATGGGACTAATTATCTGATAGGATCCCATTATTCCCCACCTTCAGCGGATTTCGAAGATGATTTATCCAGTTGGCCAGATTTCATTCAAAACTCAGAAAATTTAATCATAGGGGGTGATTTTAATGCTGTTTTATGGGGCTATACACATGCGAACGCTAGGGGATACGCCATGTTATTGCACCTAAATACCTATGGTCTTATTGTGATAAACGACCCCTCCCTTGGCCCTACCTGGTCCCATAACGAACATAGTGGCAATCCCGATCTAACTTTAGCATCCAGTGGTGCGTTTGGTAGGATCAGCGACTGGACAATATTGGATATAGAAACTAACAGCGACCATAAATACATTTCTTTTATTGTGGATGAGGTTGTTATTAATAACTTACATTTGTAAGACGACACGAACTCCCAAAATGACAGACGAGACTCGCATCTCACTTACACTAAACATTTTATTAAAAAAAAATAACACTGCACGGATTACACATAAAAAGAACAACAGCCCTCGCTCAGTCCATTTTTGCCTCGCTACTCAACTACGAACTGAAACGATTCCCCCGCGGAAGCGTTACTGCTTTTACCTTTGCCACTGCGGTCCTGGAGTTTGGCTGCTCAGGTGGGGAACACCTGTTGCACATTTACGTTATAAGACTAAATTTGAAAAATTTTACAAGTTTAACAGATTATACGACCTCCACGTGCCAAATATAACTAGGGCCTTAAATGAACAACGTGTGGGCCGTGTCTTAAAATATGACTATGTTGAAGGCATCTGTGGCACTAATGGACTCTCCATCAAATTGCTAAGCGATAAAACGCTTCGTAAGAAAAAGAATGGCTACAGGGTTACTTTAAGCTGGTGGAATCCCACACTAAGATCGCTGAGATCAAAGGTAAGAGCTTTTTATAGGAAAATGCGTTCTACCCCTGATGATGCTGTCTTAAGAGCTAGATATAATGGTATGAGGGCTACCTACAGGAAGGAAATATTAAGGGCCAAAACACGTTCTTGGCGAAATTACTGCACCGGCATGGGGGACCCTTATGGTAAAATTTTTAAGATTTTAAAAAACAAAAACAATGATTTAGGTATTAGGAACCTCATGGTGCATGATCGTCATGAAAATTATGATGATGCGCTAGACATTTTGGTAAAAACACATTTTCTCATTGGCATGCAGGACGAAATAGTTCCGCAGTCGGAGACTTTTGGTGACCATAATGAGCCTTTTGCTTTTTCTAAAATTACTTTAAATGAACTTAAACATGCAGTTGAAAAGCAATCTAATACTAAATCTCCTGGTTCAGATGGAGTAGATGGCTATATATTGAAAAATCTGGCAAAGTACCATTGGAAGGACCTTCTTGCGCTTTATAACGCTTGTCTCTCTGTCGGCCTCTTTCCGAAAGTGTGGAAGACCGCACGGGCTGTATTTTTCCGAAAAAGGTGGTAAGGATTTTAAAAGCGATCGACCGATACCACATTTTAGCCGATGACCGATACCGATACTTTACCTATAAATTCATTTTCAGAAATAGCCGATACCGATACTTTTAAGTTATGTAAAGTATCGGTATCGGCCGATACCATAATTTAATGTCATTTAAACCTGCCTCTATTGGGCAGTTTTTGTAACGAGAGTGTAGTTCTCGTTAAAATGAATAACAGAATGATGAAATTTGATCCCAGTAGAAAGCATTAAAAAGAAAAAGCAGTGGATACGTTGAAATGTGAATTTATAGTAGTTCTAGTCTTTCTTTTCTATTCAAATTATGCCAACGAATGGCCGAATTTATAAAAAAGCTGAGCACTGGGAAGCGTCTTAGTGTGTAGGTTCGGAATTCTTTCTCCTCGCGTGGTCGATCGTGGTCGCTGTCGATCTAGCAGTCTAGAGTTTTGGGCGATTTTCTCCAGATGTTACGTGAATATGCGTTAGACTTCCTTAAAATGTCCTCCGCCCAAGCCCCCACCCTATAGGTAGATGCCCCTCATTTAGGCTTGACAGAACACAAACACGGGGAGTGGGAGTTAAAGGGATATAAGATAATCCATTTCATTTCCAGAGCCGACTGGTGCAAATATTTAAATCAATTTTTCTCAACCTCTATTTTGTCGCCTAATTGTTGCTAAGAGCCAGATAAAAGGTTTCCACATTAAACCAAAAACAGCTTCCTGCTTGCTCTTACTATATGTGTCTTTCTTGCAATTTTTATTTAGATTTTCTTTAATTAGAATTCTTTCACATATGACAATATTTTTTAGATTACTTAAACTGCATTAAATTGTGATAATGTATAAACTGTACAGTATTATGTAAGTACATATGCATTTAGATATTGTTCATTAAATACGTATATAAATCCTTCCCTTAAAATGCATAAGTTCACATTAATTAATGGTTTTATTTATCTGCGCCAATTATTTAACCACTAAGTGAATTATTAAATGTTTTAGCAAGATTTCTGTTTAATATGAACTCATATGATCATTTTTACGTTCTTTTTGAAAATCCAAGTATTTTGGTTCTCCGGACAGGGTTAAGTCACAATTAATCCGGAAGGATCCATGTATTTGATCTTTTCCGTACGAAGAGCAGGTACACACCGATTATTCCTGTGTTTCCCTTACATATAAACCAAATACTATTATTCACAAGAAATATGTTTTTTACCCCAAAATTGGAAATAAACTATATAATAATTAGTATTACTAATTATACTAATACAGCTTTAATTTTTTAAATTAACTATATAAATAATTATTAGATATTGATAATTATTACACTTCTCAAAACAGAATGATACACAAATCTGTAATTGCCCGAGACTATAAGTTTCTCTATAGCGAATTTTTCAACTGAAACCAAGCGAGTTCGTTATAGGGAGATTCAATTGTGTGTGTGTATATATATATATATATATATATATATATATATATTATACTTGTCTACTGTTAAATGCATAAATCCAAAAATATCGCCAATATTAGGTAATATTTTTAATCCTAATCTCTACATGTCTTAAAATAGCTGCATCTTGCGCTTTTAAGTTCATGTGATTTAAATCTCTCCTATTTTATGCATTTCAGTGATTTACTACACCTATCAAATGGCTTCTACGTATATGTTTTCTCTCCCCGATATCCACCTTACTTATTAAAATAAGCTCGTTAATTGGCACCATGTGCTATCTATTTTTTATATTTTCTTCACTTTATCATTGGATTATCTTGGGATTTCACTTCACGTAAGTAAGCTATTATATATTATATACTATTCTGTTTTATTATGCTGCATTATGCGCTAATCTTTCAGAATATTTTCTATATTATACTTGTCTACTGTTAAATGCATAAATCCAAAAATATCGCCAATATTAGGTAATATTTTTAATCCTAATCTCTACATGTCTTAAAATAGCTGCATCTTGCGCTTTTAAGTTCATGTGATTTAAATCTCTCCTATTTTATGCATTTCAGTGATTTACTACACCTATCAAATGGCTTCTACGTATATGTTTTCTCTCCCCGATATCCACCTTACTTATTAAAATAAGCTCGTTAATTGGCACCATGTGCTATCTATTTTTTATATTTTCTTCACTTTATCATTGGATTATCTTGGGATTTCACTTCACGTAAGTAAGCTATTATATATTATATATATATATATATATATATATATATATATATATACACAATTGAATCTCCTTATAACGAACTCGCTTGGTTCCAGTTGAAAAATTCGCTATAGAGAAAATTTTGTTGTACAGAGATTAGAGATTTTTGCAGTTATTTAAGCAAATATTACAAACTTTTTAGTTGTCATATATATATATATATATATATATATATATATATGAATGAACTCTTTTTCGAGTCAGCACAGTGAGAAAATAAACCCAGCCAGCCACGATACATCGAATTAACGTCGCCGTCGACGTAGTTTCGACGTAATCATCGACGTTAAAAATCCTTGGATATGTCCACCTGTTTGCCCGTCGAGCGCTGAACCTCTCGACGGCGTATTACCCGCGAGGGGTGACCGTGAGAGATAACAATCTCGCTTAACTACGGCGTAAGAATGGAAAAGGGTGACCGCCAAGAAGAGAAAATCCCGGATATTGGTCGAACACTCGTCGCTATAACGGCGAAGGGAGACAGATTCTCGGAATCCGTTTATAAAATTCAGCTTATAGTGGTTGATTTTACGTTATACGTTGTCGAATCGCTCCAACAGGACAGAGAAAACCGGCTTATATTCGTCTAATAGAAGTCGTTCTTTAAAGACTTCGCAGAATTTGTCGAATTCTGACCATTTATAAACGTAGTAATTATGCCGCAATTCCAGACATTCAGAGAATAGACAACTACCATTTGCATACGTCGTGAAGGAATGGAAATTCAAACTGTTCTGATCTTGTGAACTTTTGCCGTTTAAAAATGAAACATTTTATATTTCTATATAATACATTTTAATATTAGTTTGTTAGCTAATAAAAAGTAATTTTTAATTAAATGTGCAGAAATTACAAGTTTTAAATTAACTTCTAGTCGTTTAGATGAAGTTGTAAAATATACATTCATAAAAATTTGAACAGAGAGAAAATACATTAAAGAAAAATATAATCTTGATTTTTTGAATTTAATTGATCAGTAACTTGCATAAGTAGCTTATGTCTCTATTTTACATTTTAAAGGGTTTACTTTTTCCCCCCGGTACATTTTATGAATTGTTTTTACTGTAGGTATATTCAATAAAAGGGGGGGGGGTACGCTGTTTAATTCAATGTTATAAACAATCCAAATATCTTCATATATTGGTGAAAAAGTAACTTAAAAATTAAATAAAATATTAGTAAATATAGTTAAGTAAGGAATACAGTTTAAAATGCAATTTTACTAACAGTAAATATAATTTACTTATTTTATATAAAAAAGGTTACTTTTTAACCAATATGTGAAAATATTTAGATAGTTTATAAGAGTAGATTAAATAATTTTTTGCACCCTTTTATTAAAAATACCTAATACAGCCAAAACGATTAATAAAATGTACCGGGTGAAAAAATGGAAACCCTTCAAAATGTAAATTAGTGACATAAGTTGTTCGTGCGAGTTACTTATCTCTTAAATTAAAAATCAAGATTATATTTTAACTTTAATATATTTTTGTATATGTTCAAACTTTTATGAATATAAATTTTATAACTTTATCTAAACGATTAGAAGTTAATTTAAAACTTGTTATTTCTAATCATTTAATTCAAAATTGCTTTTCATTAGCTAACAACTAGTAGTATAGTGTATTATATTTAGAAATATAAAGTGTTTCCTTTTAAACGACATGTTCACCCGACAAGAAGTTTGAATTTCCATGCTTTCACGACGTATGTAAATGGTGTGTGACTGACATATTCTCTAAATGTCTGGATTTCCGGCATAATTACTACGTTTATAAACTGTCAGGATTCGACGAAATCGTCAAGGAACCACTTCTATTAGACGAATAAGCCTGCTTTTTTATCTCCATAGTTTATTATAGTTTTCCTGTAATAAAATATGAACAAGTTTTCTATCTACAAATCCCCCCCCCTCTCACCCTCCCACGAGTAAAATTCTGTCTATTTCATTACACAAACAGTTTTTTATTTATCTCTCTTAATTCTTTGATTTGTTCAATTTTACTACTCCAAATAGGTTTAAATTAAATACTAAATGCACACATATTAGTATACAATTTAAAAAGAAAAAAAAACTTTGCATAAAGTGCTTTAATCTGTTTCATTGTAAGTTATGCCATAATGCAATAATAAGTTGACTTTTGTTATAGTAAGTTTACATTAAGTAAATTCGTGCTTATAATGAGAAAAAATATTTCATTGCCAATTGTACCTTTATATTTCACTCTATAATACAAATAAGAAGACTTATAATTAGCAATTAAAAAGAAAATGAATAAAAGAAACAAAGCACATAATTACTAGTTAAATAATTATTTAACTCACCTCTAAAATTTTGATGGCTGGAATTAAAATTTGTAGTTACCCCGATAAACTTTAATAACATCGCCGGCCAACACAATTTAAAGAGAGCCAGACAAACTTATTAATATGCCAAGCTAACGATAAATCGTGTTAGCATTGAACTTGAAAAATATTCCAAGAGATACTTGAAAAATATCCACTTTTATAGTTAAAACTATGGAAATTTTACTTTTCTGTGTAGCGCAGCTGAGCTCACCATTGACTACACGCTGGAGCGAGTTCTGCCCTTGCATAAAAAACTGCGAAGTACGAGCCACGCGAACCATGAACGAATATACACACAAAAAAGAAAAAAAAGCATCTGTTTTCTGAGAAAACGGTTGGGGTGAACATGTCAAAGGTCGTGAGAAAGGACCCCGTAAATTCTGTCTCCCCTGCACTGTTTATTCGACGTTCAACTGACTATTAACTAAGCTGAAAAAAATTCTCGATGCTCCATCGTGGTTCTTCTTCTTGGCTGGCTGGGGGGGGGGTCTCTCAGACCGCCCAAGCCATGAGCGGAAAATCGGCGATGTATTGACGGATCATAGACCTCCTGAGGGCGACCAACATTAACAGTCGAAGATAGCCGCCTCCCTGACCAAAATCGAACGGCTCTTTATGACGTCGACAACACAATGTATGTTTGATCTCTTTTAAACGCTATTTTTTGCTGTAATTTTTCATCGACCTATTTTCGACATTTCGACATCGGGAATACGTAATTTAAACGTGTGTGCGCTTGCTGGGAACGTTCATAAAACTGAAGTAAAATTATAGCCTACCTCTCGACATTTGTTTTTTGCAATCCTTTCAGAGAGCGTATTTAGTGTTGGGCACCAATTCAAAATAATTTAGAAGAATAGGCGATTGTCCTGTTAAACTGTCATCTAACGATTCTTCGTCCATAATTTAGACCACACTTAGTGATACGACATCCATTTAGCGATGGTTACAATTAAAAAAAAAAAAAACACAGTTCGAAAACACTCGCACAAACAAATGTGCCAATGAAACGACGCCTCTCATCTCATTACCAAAACAAGGATTCTAGAATGGTGTTGCGACTGCGTTGTTATTTCTGAAAAATGAAGTATCGGTTGAAAAGTATCGGTGAAAATGGATGAAAGCAACAGAAACCGATACTTTCCCGATACTTTTAGAATCGGAAGAACCGATACCGATACCTAAAAAAATTGGAGGTATCGGCGCCGATACTATCGGTTGCCGATACTATCGGTCGATCCCTAGATTTTAATCTCCCCAAATCCTATCGTCCCATTTGTCTTCTGAGCGCCCTGGCGAAAACCTTCGAACGAATAATTGAACTGAGCGTGGTGGGTGATTTGTTGGAAAAGAAATATTTACATGAGAACCAACATGGTTTCTTGCCGGGGCGCTCTACTTCGACAATTCTAAGAGAGGTCATAGGACGTATAAAAGACAATTTAAAAACTAAGAAATATTGCTCCCTGGTGTCTTTTGACATACAGGGAGCTTTTGATAATGTTGAATGGGAGGTATTGCGTGTTGCTGTATATGAGTCCCCGTTGCCGGACTATCTGAAGCATGTCCTGGTCAGTTTTGTCCGGGATCGTCGCATTTTAGTGGACACTTTGAATTCACAGCGAGATTTTGATATTTATGGAGGCTGTCCTCAGGGTTCCTGCCGGGGTCCGCTCTTATGGCTCTTCGTGGCCGATAAAGTTCTGAAAGCAGTAAATACGGAGGACTTCACCGTGCTAGCCTACGCGGATGATTTCGTTCTTTTGAATGCTCCTGATTCTCGTCCCCAGCTCGAGGAAATAGTAAATCAAAGCATTAAAAAGTTTGAAAATTCCTGCAATATAAATTAAACTTAAAATATCGGTGAAAAAAACTAAGGCCCTGCTCTTTTATAACAAGCTGCCGGGCCGGCGTCTCATCACACGTAGACCAGTATTCAAGCTATATGGTAATTCGATAAAAATTGTCCGCCACTTAAATTATCTTGGTCTCGTGATTGATGAGGACCTGGCCTGGCGGCAACACGTTCATAACTTAAAGGAAAAAACGTTGGCTTTTACTAATGCGATTTATAGAGTAAGGGGCCCGGGCTGGGGAGTAAACATTGAACAGTTGAAGATTTGGTACGGTGCAGTCACCCTTAAACAAATTGAATATGGCGTCGAAATATGGTATTCCACTTTAAATAAAACTCTCAAAAAATCTCTTGTAACTATTCAACGTGCAGCTCTGTTGACTATTTCGGGTGCCTTCGGTCGGACCTCCACTGCTGAACTTAATGTATTATATTGAATTTCCCCAATTAATATTCACTTAAACACAATAGTTAAAAAAATGAATCTTCTTATACATAATACAGATAATATAATAAATAATATTCTTTTTAATAATAGTAGTATCCGGAAAATTATACCAGAACATACAATAAATTTTAATTATAATCCAAAGAATATGAAAATCATAGTTAGTGGGGGGTCGCACCGAAGACCCAGACAATTATACTGATGGAATATACACAGACGGATCCAGAATGGACTCGGGGACGGCCTACGCATTTACAGTAAAAAATGAGGGTAACTTTGTTTACGACTGCTCCGAAAGGATACAGAATATGAACACGATTTATCAAGCGGAGCAGACAGCGATTCTAAAGGCCATCGGCTGGTCCGATGGTCAATCTTTTAAAAATATTTTTACCTATACAGATAGTCAATCCACTGTCACCGCCCTAAAGAGAAGATACACCCGGGATCCTATAATCGAAAAAATTTTTAAAGCAATTTCAAAAAATCAAGATAAATTTTACACCATAATATGGATAAAGGCACACATAGGAGCGGAGGGAAATGAAAGGGCTGACGTACTCGCTAAGCGACCGATCCTGGAGGACTGGCCAGTGACCAATTTTGACATTCCTGTCCCGGTCTCTGCCGTTAAGAAAGAAGTAAGACGGGAAATTTTGGATACTTGGCAAACTGCCTGGGACGTGGAGGAGACCGGCAGGGAGACATACCGTTATAGGAAAAAAGTAGATATTTAGGGAGTTATAAAAAACAACGTTGTTCTTCCGTTCATTACTGGGAAAGGGTTTTTCCCTGCCTTTTTGCTCCGTCTGGACAGGCATGATAATGGTCTGTGTGTCTGCGGGCAAGAGGGTGTTTCATTGCATTATGTCTTTGGCCCTTGCAGTGCTGGACTCAGCATCTTCCAATGTGGCATCCCTTTAGATGCACCCCTTTTATTTCTAAAGATTATCCGTAAAAGTAATAATTTAAAGAAATTAGGAGATTTATATCAGAACCTGAGGATAAGATATAGATCATTGATGCGTGATTAGTTTGTTTTAAATAATTTTAAAATTTTAATTTTAAAAAAGAGAAAATATGTGCTTTTATGGTATTATAAATGAGATTCTGTGATATTTAAATTTGTATGTTTGGGTGACTTATTTATTTGATTTCTTCTTTGATATTTGTGGACTGTGATATTTATGCCAACTTGAACTGTGATATTTTAATATTGTGAAAATTAATTTTAATATTGTGAATTAGTCAATGTTGGATTTTATCTAACGTTGGGATTTTTTGTACTGTGTTAACTGTATCGACTTAGAACTGTGATATTATAACTTTTAAATAGTGGTTTATAATTTAAACGCCTGGTTCTGTGATATTTTATGTAAGTTCTGATGTTTTTACTTAGGGTCCGGTATCATGGTGCACAGACTATATTTTATTTGTAAATATGGTGGTTTTGAATCTTGTAAATGTTTTAATATGATGTACCTACTACTTTGTATAGTTTGATTCTATAAATTTGCGTTTAACCATCTGAACGTAGAGGCTATGCCCAGTTGTATTTTATTATATACACAATATTTTGGTTGTTTCTTATGTGCTTATGGTCTTTAATTTCCATGAATATGTGCCATATGTGCTTTAATTTTCATGCATTGCTTTGGTGTTTTGTTTTTAGTTTAAGTCTCTGTGATTTATTTTCTTCTGTAATTTTGTGTTCTGTGTTCTTATATATATAGTTTTGTTTTGTGTATTTGTAAATGTTTTGGTATTCTCCCTTGGGGAGCTCTGTATTATTGGATTTTTTTTAAATAAATAAAGCACGTGGGGTCGGGGTCGGCATCCTGATGCTTGCCTTGGGTCCGAGGTGATCCTCCCTTTTCCCCTGGGGGGCGCGTGTTGGCGTAAACCACCTTTGGCGGTTTACGCCAAAGGCGTAGGTTGAGGGATCATTTTACCCTCAACCGAAGGGCAAAATGATCCTTAACTTGAAAAAAGTAAATTGATTTTTATCGGCAAAATAAAAGAAGTTAAAGTAATCCTACGATATAGATACGCTGATCCCTGACTCACACTGTAACCATCCGGGCAACCACTTGAATATAAATATTTTACCGCCATTACTCCAAAAATATTAAAAGCTTCAAAGAGATTAAAAAGCAGAAAAAGCGTAATAACAGCTACACCGTTAATACAATTCGCTTGAAATTTTTCACGATTGTGTATAAAAATATAACAAAGAATCTGTACTAATTTAAAAATCTCAAAATCCACCAGTTCCCTTATTTTTAAGCGAGCGATTTTTTGGTATTTTCAGCTCCATTTTATTTCCGAGAGTAAAAAAAGTGAATCATTTGCTTGACAAAATGAGCTGTTGCAATCGATATGACGTCATATTCATCACGGTCATCATGCTTTGAAAAGAAAGTGTGATTCCAATTCTTTTAAAATAGTTTATCCACATTATATAGTTGAATTTTTTTTCACAAATAAATCGTCTGCATGGATATAAGAAAGGCTGTGTACACCAAACGAAATCTTTCGAATGCCGCGTTTTCCGCGTGTTTCGGAAACAAAAGTTTCCGCATGTTTCCAGAAGAGCATGTAATGCGATTTGGGTATAAAATAAAAATTGAATATGAACTTATTAGTTTTGGTGGATGAAGATTAAATACAGTCAAGACATATTTTCGTTAAATGTCTTTTCTAGCACCAGTTGTAATTACCTCCACAGCGGGCTTTGACTTCTAGTTATGACTATACTTAATAAAATAAAATAAGTTTTACCATCATATAGTAGACATAATTTATTTTATCAATTTTTAAAATTAAAAAAAATATTTTCTGTAATTTCATAGCCATAAAATTGCAGAAAAGATTTCTATACTATATTCAGTAAACTATTCATATTTCTGCACATGTAGGACTGTGTTCCTAATATTTAGGAAAGGTAGTGCTTACCTTACAGCAGATTTTATGAAATGCGATTTTTTTAATGAATTCTATTTAGGCACGTAATACTGAGACCACTTGAATACTACCATTGCTTCTTCTTCACTTGGATAAAATACACTGGTGTGCAAAAATTAAGCAACAAAGTAAATTTTAATCAGATAGCCATAAAATTGCAAACGCTGTACCACCCTAGGACATCCTTCATATACATTCCACTGCAATGTGCTGCCACCTGCCTTCTGTGATTGGTTATTTCACGTTGACGTCGAAAGTAGGTGGTGGTCACATTAATGTGACTGGACTCTGTATTTAGGAATGTCCTGTACTCATTTATGATGCAAATGTATTTAAAAAAATGAATTCATTATGAGTACATTAAAATACTCATTTTTAAGTAAATCATTTTTAACAATGTACTAGTTCTAGAAGAATTACTAGCAAGTCATGGTGTGTATTAGACACATTTTTTGCTTATCCAGAATACATAATCCAGCTTGTGTTGCTAGAATATTTTGCTTGGTCTATCAGCAATCAAGACCGCGTCTTGCTTGAACTTTTCTGCAATTCTACAAGTAATTTACAATCAGCGGATGCTTTTTTGTTACTATTCTAGCAGTACTTTTTACCAGATGTTTCTTGAACTCAGAACCTGTATTCCGTACTAAGATTATGCTAGAATGAAGGGGGGGGGTGTTCATAAGAACTAAAACAAGTATTGCTGCAGAACACTCTGCTTGTTTCCTGGGTTCGTCGGTGTCGGAAGTTCTAGAAAAGAGTCCACTTGTCAGGATGGAACACAAACTTTATTGCTTCTAGAAATTCGTCGAACAATCAGCTGTACAAAATTCACAGGCAATAACGGGCAGTAGCCCTAGTAGCACAACTATTTCAAAAAACGTTCAAAAAACGTTTTCCGACGTTAAAAAACTGGTTTAAAACATATTTTGGACTAATTCTGCTACTAGGGAGCTCGTTTATAACAATCCACTCAGATCAGAGGCTCTCACAAATGCTGTATTCTTCACACAAAATAAAACACTTCCACAGGCAAAATTCAGTGGGAAAATGCAAGGGATATCGTACACAATCCCTTAAGACACAGCAATCAAGAACTTACACACAGCACTTAAAAATCAGCTTCGAAAAGCAAGAGGAAACACAGATTCTATAGCGTCAATACAAAGCGTAGCACAGCAAACTCAATGGACGGGAGCTCATTCACATTGAACAGGGGGCCTCTGACATGCTTGTATTTATAAGCGACGCAGAAGCTACAAGAAGCTTCCAGAAGAGTCTATTTCTCGAAGATTCCACATAAGACGGGAACTTTGATTACGTCATAGAACAGAAATATTAGGCTATCATACATGTTAATGCAGAAAAACACCCTTTACAAGACCCACTGGGAAAATCGCTTGTCGCCAAGCTTGGCGACTTCTGGTCATTTGGCGCCAATAAAATGTCCCTAAGAGTTAAGTTACCGAAAGCCTGGGACCAATATTTCTCGAGATTTCTAGAAACTGCATCAAATGAATGGGGAAACCGAAACCTCCGTATCTCCAGTTCTAGCTGACCGATTTTGATGCAACAAAAAGCAAAATTTAATTATTTGACGCGTAGAATGCGAATTTTAAACTATTTTAAACCCCAGAAAAGCGGGTTGCCCCAAAGATTTGTAACATTGCCCCCTTCCCAAGGACTACACGTCCCGGGCAGTACAATCCCCAGTTGCGCGGCCACAAAAATATCTAAAGTGTATAACATTCAATAAGATCTTAACAACATAATTTAAGCAAGTAATCAATAAACACAATAAGCAAATACACACTATTAAATAAATTATGAACATAATAAATAATTACACACTAATAAGTAATAAACATTATAAACAAGTACAAATTAATAAAAACCAATACATTACAAATATGTACACTAAACATGGCGTAAGTACTAATAAAGAGAGTTGAAGAAAGAGGAAGAGAAGAGAAAGAAGGGAAAGAAATGAGAGATGAAAGAAAGGAGGAATTACGCCATAGTGACCATGGTCTAATATTCAAATAACTAATTACAACCGCGGTAAATTTCTAGCAGATCGTAATGAACGACTCTTGGTTTCGAGTTAGGTGACTTACGAATCCGTACGATGACGTCGTCGAGTCTGTTTAGGACTGTGTAAGAACCGTCCCACGTTGATTGCAACTGGGGAGACAAGCCTTTCCGTCGAGTAGGATTCCATAGACAAACTTTGTCACCTACGTTGAACTCATGTCCCGTAGCCTTCCTGTCGTAGCGAGTCTTACACTTCTCCGTGTTCAGGTTGATCCGCTCCCGAGAAAAATGATGCACGTCTTCAAACCGTGCCCGAAGATTTTCCATGTACTCCTCTGGCGATGAAGGCGTATCTGGAGGGCGACCAAACACTAGATCGGCTTGAAGATATCTTCCGAATACCATCTGGTAAGGTGTAAAGCCGGTCGTCTCACGGACAGCACTCCTATAGACCGGCAGGAAGAGGTGAAGTTTCTTGTCCCAGTCCTCTCGATTCCTAGACCCCAGCAGCGAGAAGCTGTTTAAAATTGTGAGATTGAACCACTCCACCATGCCGTTGGATTGTGGGTGTAAAGGCGTAGTCTGGGTTTTGTCGATTCCGAGATGTTGGCATAGTCCTTTAAAAACTACAGAGGTAAAAGTTCGTTCCTTGGTCGGAATGCAGTTGCAGAGGGGTTCCATAACTGGATATCCATTCTTGCACCAATACCTTTGCTACGGTCGTAGCTTCTTGATCGGGAATAGGATACGCTTCGGTCCATTTCGAGAAATAGTCAATGACAACTAGGATGTATTTGTTGCCATTCGAAGTTCGCGGAAGATGTCCCCGAATGTCGAGGGCAATCCTCTCAAAAGGGTCATTACACATCAAATCAAACACAAAACTGCTGAAAGTTCACCACACCAACTTAGATTTTCCTCAAATTTTATATAGATGATATATTGGCTAAGACATCAACAAATCTCAATTTTGAAGGTTCTACGATAATTAATTACCGAGCAATTAATTATGCAAATTTTTAAGTTTTCTGCAAGATGCGCCAACTTTTTTCTCAATTCCTTAAATAACTCCTTACCTGTTAAAGTTATTGAAATGAAAATTTGTTTCTAGGAGTAACTTTTTACGCTGATTCCAAAAATGTTATCGAAATTTGCGTATCTTCTATAGTTTATGCATGAACAGTACATTTGCTAAAAAACATCATGAATTTTTTTCGGCATGTCTGATCACAGACACATGTTTTAAAATTTTATATGTTGTAAAGTTGGAATAATCCTACATCCCAAAATAATTTCATCTTGGCTTTCTGCTCAGGAGCAGAGAAAAATATTGTATGTATGTACCTATGTATGAGGATTTTCATATGCAATATTTATACTGCAGATGAGAAAATTCAGAAGCGTTAGTCAATTTTCCTATGTCTTTTAAATTGATATCTGAAGTTTAACTACTACTCCAGGCATTTGCAAAAACTAGAAAATACATAAAAGTGCTTGTATCGGAAAACGTAAAACAAACAAACAACAAAAAATGCATGTCACACACAGTGTTAAATTAAAAAAAGACTTTCTGCAGAGTCTTCATAATACCAAAATGTACCCCATTCAAGCCATTATGCAACTCTTCTAGAAGATTTGGAATCCTCGAACGAGAGAGTACTGCGATCGAAGCGATACAGGACACCATTTCTCAGGCGAAGCGTATCCCACAAATCCCAATATTATTTCGTTGCCGGACTACATGACGATATTTCTTGACATATCGG
Source organism: Cheiracanthium punctorium (assembly GCA_038373885.1). Taxonomy (NCBI): domain Eukaryota; kingdom Metazoa; phylum Arthropoda; class Arachnida; order Araneae; family Cheiracanthiidae; genus Cheiracanthium; species Cheiracanthium punctorium. The sequence goes on from JAWZYV010011993.1 coordinate 155,160, forward strand.
ATTAGCGCAGGATTTTTTCCACAATAGGTTTAATGTCGCTATCTGCTAATTCGTCCGCCCTAACATTTTCGTCACTCTAGGGATCTTGAGATGGTGCCGATGATGTAACTTAGCCGACGACGGGAAGTTTCAGATGGTAGTTTTTCTCTGTCCTGGGGCAATAGCGAAAACTTTCTATGCAGGGCCTTCTCGACAAAGCATTTGCGTTTCCATGAGATGCTCCTTTCCGATGACGTATTTCTATGTCATATTCTTGCACTCTCTGTATCCACCTAGCTATCCTGTTCTCCGGATTCTTCAGGTCTAGATGCCAAGTTAAAGAAGCAACGTCCGTTCGGAGCAGGAATTTTCAGCCGTACAGATAATGATGGAAATGTTCTACGGCCTTGACGACAGCCATAAGTTCCTTCCTAGTAACGCAATAGTTACCCTCTGCCTTTGATAAACACTTGCTCCAGTAAGCAACGACGTGTTCTTGGACATTTATCTCCTGGGACAAAACTGCTGCGACACTCTCCTTACTTGCGTCTGTGTCCAGGATAAAATGGTTTGTCAGGGTGAGGATAGAACAAGATCGGCTTAGATTTTAAAGCCGTCTTCAATTTGTTGAATGCATCGTCACATTCTTTAGTCCATTGGAATTTTTGTCCCGTCTCTGAAAAGTTTGTGAAGTGGTCTTACTATTTGAGAAAAACCCTTCACGAATTTCTGATAGTAAGTAGACAGTCCGAGAAAACTTCGCAGCTCATAGACATTATCAGGACGACTCCAGTTCTTGACTGCGGACGTCTTTTCAGGATTGGTTCGGAATCCGTGGGCGGAGATTATGTGCCCAAGATAACGTACTACCCGACGAATTCAAATTAGATGGACTCAGTTTGATGTTTGCCTCTTTTAATTTCTGTAGCTCCTCTCTGATGTTCTCTAGATGTTCTTCTAAAGTCTTTCCAACGATAATGATGTCGTCCAAGTACACGAGACATGCTTCGTAGGAAAGTCCTCACAACACTGTCTCCATTAGACGCTCGAAAGTAGCTGTTGCGTTGCAGAGTCCAAAAGGCATAATTTTAAACTGCCATAATCCTTGTCCCGTAGTGAACGCAGTCTTTTCACGGTCATCGGGATGAATTACTAACTTGCCAGTAACCACTCTTGAGGTCCAGAGTGGAAAACCATTCATTTCCCGATAGAGTGTCCAAAGTGTCGTCTATCCTGGGAGGAGGGTAGCCGTCCTTCTTTGTAATTTCATTCAGCGTAAGTAGTCAGCGCAGAGCCGGGTAGAACCATCCTTATTTCGGACCAAAACAATTGGGGAGGCCCAGGAACAAATCGATGGCTCGATAACGTCCTCACGCTGCATCTCTTCAAAAAGTCTGATCACCTCTTCTTGCTTAGATAACGGCAGTCGCCTAAGATGCTGATTGATAGCAGAATAGCTGCCTGTATCTAATCTGTGATGTATTAACTTCGTACGACCGAAGTCACCGGAAGTAGGAAAGAAGCGGTCTTAGAATTCTGTAATTATTTTCTCAGCAGCTCTTCTCTGTTCTGCCGACTACTCCACATCTTGTAATAATTCCTTCATCAGACACTCATATTATTTAGCTGTCGTTGGATTTAAGTTCTTGTTAATGCAGGTAAAAGGAGTGCATGTTGCCAACACTTCACTTATCTTTATCAATTTCGACTTGTCGATCACATTTGCTACTCTAACTGGAACGTTAATTCTCGATAAGTTCACAAGTGTTGCACCCACAAGTACTTCTCTGGCAGAATCATTATTGCTGGGGTGTTCGAGTAACCCGAACAGGAATTTATTGATTTCTTTTACTATTCCAGAAATTATAGAATCTCTTTTTGGGGGTAGCGTGATATCCGTTTGGGCTATTATTTGCTGAACAGGTTAAACGGCTTCAATTTTAATGTCGAACGCAGCTATTTCTTCCGAGTCTGAACGAAGCTCATTCTTAAAGTCCCAGTTAAATTTGTGTGATTTTAGAATGTCCAGTCCTAGAATGAAAGAGTCCGTAATATTGACGACATAAACCATATGGTCATATCTGACATTTCCAAATGTGATTTCCACTCTTGCTTTTCCGCCCACTTCGATCTTGTCACCTGGCCCAATCTGTAGGGTCAGAGAGGGTGGAGTCCAGATGTTCTTTAAATTCAATCTTTTAGATCTGTTCTTATGATGGTTACAGTCTCTCCGGTATCAATCACCATGTAGCATGGAGAACCATTTACGTATCCCAGTACAAAGAATCCATTACTGCCGCCATTCACCGAGGAAATCTGCAAGACTTTTAGGGATGGACGCGAGACGAAAAATTGATGTCTCGCATCTCGCAAAACAGCCGAAAAGCTTGTCTAGTCTCACAAAAATCCCTATATCATAATGCTAAAAATGTCTGTCTCGTCTCGCAAAAAAGCTGTAAATCTCTGTCTCGTCTCGCAAAAAGTCGTCTCGCGTGCATCCCTAAAGACTTTCAAATGAGGCTTTTGAATCTCTGCATCCTTGACTTTAGTTGTATTCTACTATACTCTTTCTGGCACTTCTCACCGAATTTCAACTCAAGGCACTGGCAAGGGGGTCAAAATATCCCATCTTCGTCTCACCAATGGTTTGCAAAACGCTAATAGCGTCTCCGCTAAGGGAAGCGGCCGGTTGTTTCGCTTTCTCGGACTCGCTCCAACCAATGACTTTGGCGACGATCGTAAATTGGGTCTTTAGGGGGGGCAGTCTTTCGCCAAGTCGTTATTTTCACTGCTGGGCGGCGTGACAACATCTTCATGTTTACAGGTATTTTTGCCATCTTTACAAACTGCCCACTGTTTCTTCAAATTTAGCTTCACATTCTTCACCTATTTTCGAAACTACACTTTCTTTCCAATCCAGTCTTTCCCCAATTTTATTCTTAAATTCTTCATGCAATTATTTCGTGTTTTTCTCTTGACTTTCGTCTTGGCGTTACATTCTTTTCACCATTTCCTCTTCATTTTTCTCCACTTTCTGAAACCCGGTTTTCATCTCTTCGTGAACGGCTTTTAACTCATCTAATCTGGTATATATTTTTCTTTGTCCATTTTCCACTTTCTTCGATTATCCGATCAATCCGGCTTTCACCTCATCGTGTGCAGCTTTCATTTCTTCTTTTCCGGATTCTATCTGTTCTCGGGCAGATTTCAACTCTGTTTCCATCTCTTCATGTCCAGATTTTAACTCCTTCAACATGTCCATGAGATTCTGTTGAAATTGTTCTTCCATTTTTCTGGTTTACACCATTCACCGGAAAATTAAAGTCTTTCTTTAGAATCCCGATTCCGACACCAAATGTTGCAGAACACTCTGCTTGTTTCCTGGGTTCGTCGTCCTAAAGTCCAGTTGGTGCAGAAAGTTCTAGAAAAGAGTCCACTTGTCAGGATGGAACACAAACTTTATTGCTTCTAGAACTTCGTCGAACAATCAGCTGTACCAAATTCACAGGCACTAACGCCCAGTAGCTCGTTTATAACAGTCCACTCAAATCAGAGGTTTTCGCAAATGCTGTATTTCTCTCATTAAATAAAACACTTCCGCAGGCAAAATTAAGAGGAAATGTGCAAGGGATATCGTACAGAATCCCTTAAAACACAGTAATGAAGAATTTACACACAGCACCTAAAAATCAGATTCGAAAAGCAAGCGGAAACAGCGCTTCTATAACGTCGATACAAAGCGTAACAGCAAACTCACTGGGCGGGAGCTCAATCGACACTGAACTGGGGCCTCTGACATGCTTGTCTTTATAGGCGACGCAGGAGCTACAAGAAGCTTCCAGAAGAATGTATTTATCGAACATTTCACATAAAACGGGAATTTTGATTACATCATAGAAGAGAAATATTAGGCTATTATGCATGTGAATGCATAAAAACTAACTTTACTTGCCCTATTGGGAAAATCGCGCGAAATGGCCAAAATGTCGACAGGCTTGGCGACTTTTGGCGAAATATCGCTAACTTTGGCGCCAAAAATAAGTCCCCAAAAGTTACGTTACCGAAGGCATAGGACCAATATTTCTCGAGATTTCTTGAAATTTCATTCATTTTCGGAGTGCTTAAAAAAATCTAGAACTTCAAATAAATTTCCAGAACTTTGCTGGTATATAGCTTTTCATGCTACTTCTGCTTGAGCTAACAATACAGCATATTAAGCTGGCAAGCATAAAAAAGCATATGATAGCTTGTTACGGTACCTACATCCCCATGCTTTGCAAGAAGCTTGTACAGCTAATTAGCACTTTTTGCTGGTATATAGCTTTTCATGCTATTTCTGCTTGAGCTATCTATACAGCATATTAAGCTAGCAAGCATGAAAAAGCATATAATATCTTTTTAAGGTACCTCCATCCACATGCTTTGGAAGAAGCTTGTACGGCTAATAAGCGTGAAATGCTTGTTTATAGCTTATCATGCTATTGCTTTATAAGCTAGGAGTATAGCATATGATACTAGCTAGCATTACAGAGCAAATGATATCATGAAAATCTAGCAGACATAGCAACAACTAGCCTGTTTTGGTTGCTGGTACTAGGATGAATTTTGACTTGGGATCCTCCGGGACGCCCGCCGTAACCATATTTTCTTAGTCAGAATAATCTATACCTTTTTCGATGCGAGCTGCGAGAGGCGAAACTTTTAAAATACGCGAAAATACCGTCTCTTCGATTTAATATTTAAAAAAAATCGGAAAATGTAGCCATTTCGAAAATGATGATTTCGAGATGAGAAAATTCCTTTCTTCGATTTTCTGGAGTCTCAAATTGTTAAATGTACGCATTTTACTAATTAATTTCTTAACGAAAGCTCAATAATTTGTCCGTAACCGAATATTTTCTTTTTAGTCGGAATAATCCATAGCTTTTTCGGTTAAGGCTTCGAGAGGTGCAAATCTTAAAAAAGTGATCATATCGGACTTACATTTTATTATTTTTTTAAAATCAGGAAATGCAACTAATTCGAAAATGATTGTCTCATTTGAAAGAAAGCTTTTTCCTCTTCCGGACAGTGTAATTATTTTTTCTTTCGGACGAACGAAAGCCCTCTTTTTCGGAGTGCGAAGAGAAAATTTTCGAAAATGACGTAAAGTATAAAATAATTAAAAAAATAAGCCCGAGTTGCACTTTCCTGGGAGCCCCGTGAGCCCCGTGAAAACCCTGGGAGCCCCGTGAAAATGTTTGTGCAATTTGGCTGGATAGTTAGTCCGCCCCGAGAACGACAGACAGACATACAGACACACACAGAGACTCTTTTATCATATGTACTACCCGCCTCCGGCGACCAGCTGGTCTGCCGACTGCCGCTTCGGGACCAAAATATGCAACCTGCGGCACACGGGCATCTTCGCGACCGGGCTGTGGAACCTACGATCCACTTTGCGACCGGCCTATTGCAATCTACGTACCGCACACCTGCCTACGGCTACCTGGATTCAATAATTCCGCACGGCTTCAGGACCGAAATGTGCAACCTAAAACACATGGACCGCGAGGCTCCCCTCTCCTACACCTTTAAATAGAACCCTGGCGTTTTCCCATAGATTACCCACGTAAATTTCCCGCTTATTTCTTCTTTCTGATGTCACGTGGTGCAGCTAGAAAAATCCTTTCTTCGATTTTCGGGAGTCTCAAATTGTCTTCGCACGCGTTTTACCTATTAATTTTTTAACGAAAGCTCAATAGTTTGACAATAACCGTATATTTTTGTTTACTCAGAATAATCCATAGCTTTTTCGGTGAGGGCTTCGACAGGCGCAAATCTTAAAAAAATGTCTAAAATCTGGCCTACATTTTATTATTTTTTAAAAATCGGGAAATGCAACTGATTTGAAAATGATGGTCTCGTTCGAAAGAAAGCTTTTTCAGCTTTCCGATCGTGTAATTGTTTTTTCCTTGTGGTCGATTGGAAGCCCCCTTTTTTTTGGTGCAAAGAGAAAAAACAGCCGAAAATAACATAAAATATAAAATAATTAAAAAACTAATTAAGAAATTGAAAAATATCCCCAAACTGCACTTTCCCGGCACCCTCGGAACCCCCGTGCTAAATTTGTTGCAATTTGGGCCGATGGTTAGTCCGCTACGCGGAAGACAGACACACACACACACACAGTCAGACTCTTATTTTAGGGCAAGATTCGAGTGAAACACAATTCGAACGTTTTCCGCGACGAACAGGGGAAACTTCGAAATCTATCAATGTTTCTTATTCAACTAACAGTGCAATAAGTTTGTTCATTGGAAGCATTCTCCGAAAACATTCGAATTGTGGACTGAAAAACGTCCGAATCGAACTCGATCGCGCGCGTTTCACTTGAATCTCGCCCTTATACTAGCCGCCTAAAGAAATCGTTATTCTTTTATCTTTACTTGAAGAGTCTGAATCATTTAATAAACTTACCAAATATGGCAACCTAGATATGCTTAATTCTCACTTTTTCCACTGCGGGGTTACAATTGTGAAATGGCGGAGAATAAAAATTAGCCTTTTGCGACACGTTTTTTATCGATATCTATCAAACTAATTCGAATTTCGAAAAAATCGCTTCGAGGTATGTTGGGACCCGTCCTGGAGAATTTCCATACAAAATTTGGTAGGTCTACGATCACCCATGTGGGAGTGGAGGTCTGTGCTGCACGGAAATTCGCGGCGGCGGCGTAATGACCTCAGGAGGACGGCGGCGCGCCGCGGCGTGAGAAAACTTTTGAAAAAGAGCATAATGGAAATGGGTGTATGCGTACACACACATATTTAAGCATAAGTTGGCGCTAAAATGAAATATTTTGAAAACTAGAATTTTTATGAATACTACACTTGAATATGATGCGCGATTTCCGCCCATTAGCTACGCGTGGGCTCGGGCGGATTCAATTATATTTGTATTTAATTTGCACAAACGGCAAAATTTATGATATTCAAGCAATGAAGTAATTAACTTTTATTTATCTATTAGCTGAAATTCTTGGCTCGGTCTCCGACTTAAATAACATCGTTCGGGCGGGCTCGAATTAAAAGTCATCGGGCTCGGCTTAAAAAAATGAGCCCGGATCTCTAGTTGGGGCTCTCCGTGGTGGATTTTTCTAAGGGGTCCTATCTCGTATCTACGCTAAGTTTCGGAGGAAAACACGGAAAACTATGAACGGTTAGGTCGGTGGACGTGACCTGTTTTTGAACCAGGCACCTTCCGCCTCCCAGTTCAGAGCGCCATGCGCTGGGCCACTGGTGGAACTCCCGAGTATGAGCTTGCGGGTGTGGTACACTTTTAAAATATTTCTACTGCAAAACTGAAACAATAAATTTTATCAAAATCGAATAGGTTTATGTTGTTTATATAACACATTCACGATACATTTAGTTGTCAATATACAATTAATGCAATATTTGCTTTTAAACGTTTTTTTTTTTTTCTCCACAACCTTCTCCTGAACCATTCCAAACATATAATGTTCTTATGAGGTATAATGCAATCTTTAAACAGTTTTTAAAGCAATCAAATTACGCCGTTGACTCAAAAAATTTAAATTGTACTTTACAAGTAACTAGCGTTAAGAAGTATCTAGGATAAAATAAGCAGTTAAAAGTTTAGGTACAATTTTTTAATTAGTTTTGAATCTGATTGTACGCCGCGGTGTAAAATCAGCGTTATTTTGCGGCGCGCCGGCCTAGACCTCGGCGGCGACGGCGTGGTACAAATGCCAGGCGGCGGCGCAGACCTCTATGTGGGAGCTACGCGAGATATAGACAGACTAACTGACGGACATTTTATAGTTTGTTTTATTTATATAGATATCGATAGATTAGAATGCCTGCCTTTAAATGAGTTCTGGTTCATACTTCATTGTTGTAAAAGAAAGAATGGAAATGTACAAGTTATTTCTAATTTGTGTTTCACATAAAGCAATATATTCGTAGCATTAACTTTTTGCACTCCTATCTCGATTGTTGCTCGACATCAGTTTATCTCAGGAGCTTCTTTCTCGAGTCTCACTCGATATTTTTTCAAGTCCAGACCAATAGATATTGCGAACCACAATCATTATCGTATGACTATAAGCAGCCATACAATTTTATTCACGTTATTTTAATTTCAGTTTCTATTTAAATAGCAATTAATTTAGTAGAAGTTATTCCGAATATTAAAAAAAAATATGTAATATTATAATTGCCAGATAAGTTTTTGTGCTGTGTGTCCCTCTAGACAAATGCCCGTCTTGAGCAGAGGCCTTTTTACGGGGTTCTAACGCTTATTCACGCTACATGTGGAGAAAACCGCCCTAAACTCCAGACCGTTCGATCAACAGCCGCGCGATACGCACGAACCCGGGACCTTTACACTTCAGCCATCTACCATGTTCAGTTTCTTATCCACTCGTTCCTCATTGAGCCAATCCAGATACGATCCATAATGCATTATTGTAATGGTAGTTTCAATTAGTAAATTAAAACATGAGATGCGGTGCTGCATCATGAGCTTTGAATACTTACATAATAATTGTTTTTTAAGACGTTTTAAATTTTAAATATAATAAATGATATTTTGTTTCGTTAAGCATGTGTCTATCTCTTGAATTACATAGTTTTTAAGTATGAGTGTGAGCAAAAATCTGCACTCTTCTGGGCGAGTGCAATAACACCCCATGCATTTCCGCACCTATGTAAACCCCTAAAGAATCATAAATTATACCTGTAGTTGCTTCCTCGTTCTAGGCTTTTACAGCTTGATTGGGGTTGCCCCTGGCAACATCCAAACTCGGGAATCCCATCATTAGGTAGAGTTTTCTGGATATCCCTGGGCCCACGGGACACTACGTGGGTATATTTTCAGAGCATGGTTAGTGACAGGCGGCCCTTTTTCATTTCTTCAGCGTTTATTATGGCACTTAGCATTTACAGGCGTTCTCTGCCAAAACCTGGAGTTCAGCAACATATTAGCCGCTGCTTGTCTAGCCAGGGAAATTTAAGTCCATTGCGGCGAATAAATTATGTGCGAAATTTGACCATATTAGAAGGCAGGCGCTGTTAAGTTCATTACGATTCAGCGAAGGGTAGTCTCATGAGGATCATCGGCAGTGATTATTCATCATCGGTTGAGCGTTATTTGAAGACAATTTTTTCAATTGTTTCTTCAACATTTAATTGATTCTGGGATATACTGCGGCCATTCAGTTTTCAGTTAGTTCTTGCTCTATACCTTGTTTTGTTACGTTCGGTAGAGTGATTAGAGGGATAATTTAAAAGATTTTTTACTTGATCTACAAATATTAAGTTTATTCATTTATCTCGATATAGCAGCACTCTTCTACATATGTGCTTCTTTACAAACATAAAATTGTGTTAAATGGAATGTAAAAAGAAAATTTTATCCAACTATAAGCTGTTGTTTAAACTAATATGAAATTACTATAAAATATAATCATTAAGCTATAAAATACTGCTATTGGATTCCATTCAGTAGCATTAACGGGGGATATCAGCTTGGTAGTGAAACTACTACATTAACGGGATCCTGCTACGCTTCACGCACATTCTGCTCCCTCGATAGCCGTTGTTTCCTGTTTTCTTGCTATAGGATTCTCACTTAATGAAAACTGGGCCACCATGTAAATGCGTAATGTTTTACGTAAACTCGGTTATTGGACTAAAAGTTGAATTAGAAGGACTTGCTCAATTAATCCGTTTCGTAAACAAAATTTTTCTGCTCTAGAAGGATTTCATCTTTCTACCCTGTCTCTAACAGTTCCTGAATAAAAATTTCCTTCCTTGGTTATCAGTTTGACAGCCTTTACCAGCTACATGTGTGTCCAGTAAGGAGGTCATTCATACAGTAAAGTCTAGAAAGTAGTAAAGAATTTCTTGGAAAAGAATAGCATAACGAACAGCTTTGACGAGATTTGGCGATAATGCAAAGTACGTTTTACATAACATTTTTATTAAAACAAAAATAAACGCGTTACGAACCACTTTGATATTGTAAATAAATGTTCACGGATAAGCTTTATACAAAAAATAAATAATATTCAAGGTTAGATTATATGAGTTTTTTTAAACAATAAAATCGAACTTACAAGCAGACGATTCGAGTTGTCAGCTATGTGTGCCGTCGCAGTGGTGGGAAAAGCTACTTTTTTTTTTTTTTTTTTTTTTTTTTTTTGTAGCGAACTACAACTACCGCTACTTTCCGAAAAATGTAGCTAACTACAACTACAAGTACTTTTTGAAAAATTTAGTTAGCTACACTATTTTTGAAATGTAGTCGCTACTTCGCTACTTTTTCACTACTTTTAGGAGACAAATTTTGCTAACAGATTCAGTCTGCACTACATTCATATTTAAGGATATTTATATCCTAATTAGAGAAAACTATTGATATCTTAATTAGGAAAAAACGATTGCACTAATAAACAACTACCAGGGGAGTGTTTGAGGAGGGCGGCGGGCCCCCTCAAGAAATGTAAAGCAATTATTAAAAAGGAGCTATTTTGAAACATTTCTTTTAACTTTAGAACAATAAAGTTTAAAATACCGAATCGTCCCCCTCCCCTCGAAATGGAAGCCTATATATACGCTACTAACAACTACTGCTAATTATTGAAGTATTGTTGAAACTAATTCAGTTTTAATACCTCTGTGATAAAAATAAATTGAGAAAGTGAGCTCTGAAAGCATAAGAAAAATCATGAGAACCAAAAAAGTTAAAAACAAATAAATAAATAAAAAATAATTGGATTTTTTAACAAAATACCCATAAATTTTCATTTTTTAGCTTAAATATTACGCATTTTAATACAAAGTTATGTCTATACCCCCCCCCCCTTGAAGGAAGTCTTCATACGCCACTGGTGGGACTAGTTTTATAAAGAAACGATTCAATAATTAAGGGTGTCATTGTGTCAAGAAGGAAGATCACGTAACGGCTTGCCAAATTAATTTAGTTCCTATGTTTTGGTAAGAGCACAACGTTGTACTTGTATATTTAAATTAACGACATTTCATTTTAAAAGCTAATGATTTATTTATTTGCGAAGGGAGGACAGCTTACGTCACTAAATGTATCGTTTAGAGCTACGTATGTAATAATTTTGCCATACAAAATGTATATTCTGGGGGGGGGGGCTGAGACAGCCTTACTATTTTTTGACGTATATTGATAGTTGAATGTTTGAAGAAAGTGACATAGCAAAACTTTTTTTTAAATTAACACATATTTTAACTAATCTAAATATTTCATTAACAAATAAAGAATATCTGCTTTTTTTTTTCTTTGAGATATGAAGGATATTTGAAAAACATGTTTTGGCACCCTCCTCTCCCCCATAAGGACGACAAAAAAATCCTAATATTTTTTAGACGTTCTTGTTTATTACATTTTAAAGCAAAATAAAAATAAAAATCTTATGCTTCATTTGTTTTGCCAACTTGCTATCCCCTCCCCTTCCTAAAATTTCTGTTAGATATTCTTTTTTGTTGTATTTTAATACAAAGGATATGTTAAATGTATATGTAAAAAACATTTTGCCCCACCTCCCCCAGTGCAGCATCCCTTGGGGAGGCAATCTTTAAAAAATCCTTAAATTTTTCTTTAGGTTTTCCGTTTTGTTACATTTTAAAACAAAAAATCTTAATATCTGTTTTTTTTCCTGTAAGATATGAAGGATATGTGAAAAACTCATTTTGACCACCACCCCCCCTCAAGGTAAATTTCGAAGAATCACCCAATTTTTTTTCCGCTTTTCCTGTTTAATAAATTTTCAAACAAAAATCCTGTGAATGTCTGTTTTTTTAATTTGAGATATGAAATCAATATTAAAAATTTGTGAAATACCCGTTTTACCCACTATCCCCCTTTGGGAAAAGGCGATTTTCAAAAAATCATTAAATTTGTATTTAGATAATCCGCGGTTACTTATATTTTAAAACAAAACTCGTATTCTTATTTGTTGCTGTTTTCTTTGAGATCGTAAAATACTATAACTATTACAAAAATAAACTTTCACTTTCATCGAGATTCGTGAGGAGGGGGGGGGGATCACGCATAAAACTAATTTTTGTAATATCTTACATACTGTTCAATTATTTTTGGTTTTATATTACATTTAAGAAAGAGAAAAAAATATACACATAAGTTAAACATACCTTCGGTTTTTTGATTTAGGCCCATTTTGGTAATTGTATTCATTAAATAAAATTTAAACATAAAATCAAACATACATAGAATATAGAAAAACACTATTCACAAAATTATATATTTACAAGTCAGTTTGGGCTGGTGTTTTTATTTTATAAATTTTATAAACTGATAGTTTATTCACAGGATTGCAAAAAAATAATTTTTATACATTACGACGCCATTTACGACGACATTACGACGACATTTAAACCTAGTTAAAATGAAAATTTGAACGCAACGTAACTCTCCCGAAAAAAGACAACAATAAATGGGTGAGTAGTTCACGTTTGAGAACGAATTTAGACCACCCACGATAAACCAACAAAGTAGACAATTCATTATAGGTTCAGGTTCAAGGGGTATAATTGGAGTTTTTCTTCCTTTTCATTGCTTTCTCAGTAATTTTCTGGGCTGGTGTAAACCAGGAAGTTGTAAAACGAAGCTGTATTGCCCCCTGCAAGTCCTTCCCACAGAATTCAAGAATCCCCTCTCACACAATTCCTTTGAATTCTGTGAGAGGGGATATGGGGGGGGCGTTCGCTAATTGCGAGGACTGACTATATATCATTCCAGCTTTGGAAGGATATCGAGTTCACGGAATGCTGGACACTCAACAGTGGGCAAGTGGACACTACACTGTATTTAGGGGTGCAAAAAAAGAAGAAAAAAGAAAATTAATGATGTCACAAAAGCATGCTATTTAAAGATATGTAAAATTCCTTTTCAAAAGCAAAAAATGCTCACTTTTATGCACAGAAATAGATATTTCAAAAAATCAAACCTTACATACATTATTTTTCAAAATAAATCAATTTTTATGGTCTAAACTTGATTCATTTGGGAAGCGCACGTGCCCCCTCTAGATCCGCCGACTGGCCTTGCCTTAGTATGAAGTTAAATGCAGCTACTTTTTCTTTTACACTCTCGGTCAGACTAGAGACATCAATGCAAATGCAAGCTGTTCTGATTCTGATTTCTCTCTGGCGTTCCCAGATTATCACACTCAGTAGCGGATCCAGGGGAGGGGCTAGGGGGCTTCAGCCCCCCCCCAAAAGAGATTGCTCAAGGGTAACATTCTGCTATATATACACTTTAAATAGCTAAAATGATCATATTTTATTACTTAGCCCCTCCCAAAAGCCTAATACATTGGTTTAGACTAAAATTTTGATTTATTGTACATTTTAATTGGTTGAAATAAGCTTTTTAAAAAATTTAGCCCCTCCCAAAAAAAATTTCTGGATCCGCCACTGATCACACTGACAAGGGGGGGGGGAGCCCGCGTCCCCAAACTCCCCAATAATATAGATTAAAAATCGTATCCCAATAATATAGATTAAAAATTCATATATACTGAAATAATAATAAAAATCATAATCAAAATAAAACAATTTCCTCTGTAACAGTTATTGTTGTATTGTTGTCCATCACTAGATCAACTGGGAGACATTTTTTGGATGGTGAACACGATTTGATCAAAGTACAGTAAATTGAAATGCCGTTTTTTACCCCGAGTACCAGTGCCTTGTGTTTTATGTTTTAAAGAAGAAAGAAAATTGCAAATTTTTTGTCGGTCCTGGAAAATTTTCTAGCACGCTAAACTTGAGCGCCTTGTAGAAATAAACATCCCAAACAGTGCCGGATTTAGAGGTGTGGATGCCCCGGGGCAACAAAGGAGTGGTGGTCCCTAACTATTTCTCAAACAAGTTAAGAATTTTTTCGAAGACAAGTGTGGCGAAGTGGGTTCGCCGTTAACTCATAGCCTAGAAGTCCAGGATTGGATTTCCGAGTATGATATTCGTTAGGAAATTTTATGTAAAGATGTCTATTGTGGGGGGCCTCCTCTCTTGTGGAGTACTTGGAGCTGCAGCTCCGGTTGCCCTCCCCTAAATACGGCCCTCATCCCAGACTTAATGTCCATAATGTTAATAATACAAATGGATAAAATATTAAAATAAAAATTATTCTTGGTTATATAATCTTGCTCAAGTATATGTATGTAATTTTTTAAAATTCAATGTTGGAAGTTTTGAAAATGTTTTATGGTGCAAAAACGCAATAGCAGTCAAAAATATGTAGACCCTGCTCATACTTAGATGGGGCCCCGGGGCAAGATGTTATTTTGGGCCTCTGTACTATTACAGGCATTTAACTTATTTTTGATTGTTTTCTATTTTCCCAGCATAAAAATAAAACATTTTTAAATAATTCTAAAATTGAATTAAAAATTACTCATGTATTTATACTCATTTAGAACAAGACTGTGCATTTAAAATTGATTTTAATATTTTTTAAAAATTCATTTATATTATTTGCGTATTTGTGCGCCAAGTTCCGCCTGCCAGAAAATTTTCTTTTCTTCATCATAATATAAATATATATATATATAACTAATAAGTAAAACACAAAACATGCTACAATATATATAAATGCTAACTAATGAATATTTTATGATAAGTACATACGGCCATAAGTTTTCAAAAACGCCTTTAATTTCTACTTTATTAATCTAGTCTTAGAAACCATTATCATTGAATTAGAAGAACGGAAAATATAAGTCTCGAAGCCTTTTTATTGTTACACAATTATGATATAGATATCATAAAGGAAATTTAGCTTAACAAAAATTATTATTGCAGCATATATAAATTTAATATATAATAAATCGAGAGATTTGCGAGGCCTCTATTTTTCAGGGGCTCCGGGCTATTGCCCGCGCGTCCGTGTGATAATGAGACTCTGAAAATACTATGTTAAAATGCTTGGTATGGTATAGTAAAGGGGGCCCCGAAGCAGTGGCGCACCCAAGATTTTAGTTTTGGAGGGGCTAAGACTACAAATATTGATGAACTTGGTTATAGTGACCTCGATTATAGTAATAATTCCCTTATAACGTCAAAATATTCTGTATCACATGCCCATAGAGCACAAGGCCACTATCAGCGTAACTCGTTATACAGTCATAAATAAATACCAGACTTTTTCAAGTTGTAATAGAGTATAACTGTATTTCATACACTGACTGTAAGTATTTACTTAAAAACCAACTTTTCTTTCTTTGGTAAAAAAATATTTTAGAAATAGTTAAGATAAATTTTAATAATAAAATGTTTTAATTCATTAATGACATTTTTCAATTTTTAAAGGTTTTCAGATCTAACTTTCCAGTTTTAGGAGAGCTTTAGCCCCCATAGCCCCTCCGTGGGTGCGCCTTTGCCTACAAGTAACCCAGTACTCCGAGGTCCCATTTAAATATGATTAGCTTTGGATTCTCTTTCTTTCTTTTTTGTGTCCTCTTTATAGCAGATTGGTGAGTCTATACAAATAATACTGAGAACGATAAAAAGAAAAAAGATGTACAAGTTCAGGCTTCGGGCAGGAACCCCACCCTCACTCGTGTGCGTGTGGTGTGTGCCCCCCATAGAATCCCGGGGGGCACGGGGCACACATAGATACCCTGGGAGGGGCGGGGGAGGGATTGGGTATTCTTTCAAGCATTAGTTCCAGTTCTATGGTTGGTGTCATAAGAAAGAGAATTTGCACCACGAGATCAATCGCCGGAAATGATGACGCGGCAAAAGTAGCTTCCAAAACGCGCTACAAACTACTAATTTTTTGTAGCGCGCTACACTACAAACTACTTTTTTAAAAAAGTAGCGCGCTACACTACAAACTACTAAAAAAAGTAGCGACTACTGTAGTTTCGCTACTTGTAGCGCGCTACTCCCCAGCCCTGTGCCGTCGCATATTAATTTTCTATTTCTACTTTTTTTCTTCATTTCTAGAAAATCTGACCTTCTTAATCTATCCCGAGAATGATTGGAACATTTATAGGAACATAATTACATATAACTACAAGTTTTCCCTTTAAAACAGTAGTACAATCTGGTAATCAATAGCTTTCGAGGTCAAACAACAAACAGTGGGGATGAGTCAGCTCTGCATATAGGAGTCTCAACATGAAAAAGTAAGCAATTTCAATGGGAGAATATTATATGACATTCTTAGGTGCGTGTTGAGACGAGGAAGCCGTGTGTCACTAAGCAATTACAGTTTTCACCATTTTCGCAAAAAAATATATTCGTTCCAAAATCAAATTGGACAGTTAAAAGACAGTAAATAAAAACTGAAAGACACTAAATGGATATTCATACAAATAAAACTTAAGTGGGGAATATTTTTATTCATTAAAACTACCTTTATTTGTTTCAGAGTAAAAATTCTGAATTTTATTAGAAAAAATACACTCTTCAAATATTTTTGGGTTTAAATCTGCTTTTATTCCAAAAATTGACAAACATACCAACGCCGCATTTCTGTTGAGAAGGAGAGCGTTGGACATGAAAGGATTAATTGGTCCTTATTACAGGAAATTTTCACAATTAAATTTTGAAGTTACTGCTTAATGACTATGCAGAGCCTGTATCTTTCTCAACTAACTTTAGAGAAAAAATATGTATGAGATGGATACAATAATTTTGATTTCCTTTTCTCACCATTGAAATACCTGTGTAAACATTTCAGAACTTTAGGGGATTTTATTTCTGTAAAATCGCAGACTAATATGTCAGTTGTCACACGTTTTCTTCCAGTGATACTGAAGCTATCTAAAAACTACAACATACATGCCACCGAAAACAATTGAAATATATTCCAGACAACTTAATATGCTGAAGAGTTTACTGTGATCAAAATGTATTGCGAAGACGTTTTTTACTTGCTATATAACGTCATTATTCTTTCTAAAAGATTGGATTTTGAGTTCATGGAAGGCAGACAAAGCTTTATGCATACCTTTAGATGTCAGAAACTAAATACAGGGTCATTCTACGGGCATGGGTCAAACTTTACGGGTGTTATAGCTTACTAAAACACACTCTTTGTCATTCGGCATACGAACGGAGTAGCGATGTCCTCATCTCCGTTAACTGAAGAGTCGTAAATGACGGCCTAGAGATATCCCCATAAGTAGAAATCGATGCTCGATAAATTTGGCACTCGAGATGACCATCGGACTGGTTCACCACGCCTGATTCATCACATCACCTCACAAGCCTGCCATCCATTCAATCGTGAACACTCACTTTGAAATTAGCTGCTGCACTATTATGCTGAAACAGCATGTCATTACGAACATTAGATACATGTCTGTTTTTACATTACCCTTGAAATCTACCATCACGATCACAAACACTAGGGAAATTGCTAAGGAAATTCACCCATCTATTAGATCATGGATCACAACTGTACCCTACCCAAGCTCTAACAGACAATCACAACTGCCTAACTTTAATTCTGAGCATTTACTGTAAATATAGATAGAAAGAAGCATTTTCTAATGATTTTGTAAGCAAACTTTGTTTTGTATGTGTGTTCGTACCTTAACGCGTCACTTTGGACTATACGTTAGTACAAAAAAGCTTCCTGTAAAGTTTATGCAAACACTATGAGTCAAGTACTTTTTGGCTTGCCTCTGTCATGTTTATCATTACTGCAGAGTAGAGGTCTTCACCGCAGCAGTCGCCGAGGTCTAGGCCGACACGCCGGTGAAGAATGAAGATTGTACACCGCGACGTATAATTGGCTTCAAAACTTCAATTGGCTTTAAAAATTGCACCGAAATTTTCAACCCCTTATTTTTATCTTGATACTTCTTAACCCTTTACAGGAAAATGTCCCCGATTAGAAACATCAAAAAAAAAAATTGCAGTTATAATTAAAAGATGACTTGATTTTTTGAAACACAAGTTGCATTTCTATCATTAGTGGGAGACTGGATAAAAAATCATAAAAGTAGCCATTTTCATAAATTTTTACAAAGCTATCTTGATACAGCCCTCCCCCTCTTCAAACTTAATTCATATCGTTACTTAAATTTATAAATAAATCTTTTATTAATTTTTAATATTTAACTTATCGTTTAAACTACCCATCATTATTTTCCGTTTTTGAAACCAATGCAAAAGCTTGTCAGAAATCAATAGTCTTCTGGCATGTGCTCCCAAATGCGAACACAACACAATGAAAATTGTATACAATCCCTCTCACTTTTTAATATCCTTTAATTAACGGATCAGAGAACAAAATATACAAAAAAATTAATTTAAAGTATGCCTGGATCTGAATTCGGTCTCTAAAAGGTTAACGCTGGCAACTTGTAAAGATACAATTTAATTTTTTTTTCGTCAGTGGTGTAATTTGATTGCTTTAAAAACTGTTTAAACCTTGCATTATACATCAAAAGAACATAATAAGTTTTGAATTTCTCATGAGAAGGTTGTAAAAATAAAAAAGAAAAAAGAAAAGAAAAGAAAAAAGAAAAGAAACGCTAAAAAGCAAATAATGTATCAATATACTATTGATACTTAAATGTACCGTGAATGTACCATACAAATAACATAAACCTATCCGCTTTTGAGAAAATCCATTGTTTCAGTTTTTCAGTAGACATATTTTTAAAATGTTAAAAATGTGCCAAGCTCATAGTCAGGAGCCTCACCAGAGGCCGAGAGCATAGCGCTCTGAACTGGGAGTCAGAAGGGGCCTGGTTTAAAACCACGTCGCGTTCGCCGAGCTAACTGTTCTGAGGTTTCCTCCGAAACTTAGCGTAGATACGGGTTAGGACGCCTTAGAAAGACCCCCACGGAGAGCACCCCACACCTTGGTCTAGAGCCTACGTGTAGCCAATTGGCTGTAATCTCACAACACAACAACATCATTCTCAAGACTAAATTTTCAAAGCCTTAAAGAATCTCATTTTAACGTCCATATAAATATACACTACAAGTCAAAGCCCGTTGTGGAGGCACTTGCAACGGGCGCTAGAAAAAATATTTGACAAAAATATGTCTACCCTCAATATATTTAATCTTTGTCCACCTAAAATAAATAACTTCATATTCAATTTTTATTATATATACTCAAATCGAGTTTCATGCTCTTCGGGAAACGCGCGGAAACTTTTCGGAATCGACCGATTTCGTTTTGTATACAAACCCTCTTATATCAATGCTTCAAGAAAACGATTATTTTTAATGAAAAAATTTAAACTATGTTATCTGAAAAAATAATTTTAGAGGAATTGGAATCGCAGGTTTCCCTTCAAAGCCTGTTAACCGTGATTTCAGTATGAAGTCATTGTCACATGAAACAGCCAGGCACGTATCCAAAAAAACATTTTTTTGAGGGGGGTTCCAAAGATTTCGGGGGGGGGGGACAAACAGTAAAAAAGGCAAAATTTCACACAAAAATACTATATCATTACCATTTTAGTAACAAAAATTCAAATTTTGGGGGGGGGCGGACCCCCTGGACCTGCTCCCTACATACGTCCTTGGAAACAGCTAATTTTGTCAAACAAATGATTCATATTTTTACTCTCGGAAATAAAATGGAGCTGAAAAGAATGAAAAATTGCTTTAAAATGGGGAAACGGTTGGATTTTCAGATTTTTAAAGTAGAGCGGATTTCTTTCTACATTTTTTATAAATATTTATGAAAAACTTGAAGAAGATCGTACAAACGGTGTAGATGTTATTTCGCTCTTGCGCTTTTTAATATTTTTGAGCTTTTTAATCTTCTGAGAGAATGGTAGTAAGAGTTTTATCTTCGAGTGGCTGTCCGAAATTGTTCGAGAGTCAGTGAATCGGTGAGTCCGGGATAAGCGTAAGTATATAGTAGGATATGTGTATGTGAGTGTGTGTGTTTGTACGCACACACCCATTTTTACTATGCTCTTTTTCAAAAAACTGCCCGCGGCGAGCCGCCGCTGCCGGGTTTCTGAGGTCGTTATGCCGCGGCGGCGAATTTCCGTGCGGCGCAGACCTGTACTCCTATAAAATTCTATTGTTTGATCTGTGGAAACGATCGAAATAATTACTTTTGGTTTATTAAAAAGTAAAACTTAGGTGAACTATTAATAGTTCTGCTTATAAGATTGGCATTTTTTCGAATAATTTAATGCAATCAGAATTTATCGTCTTTATCTTATTTATTAATACTGTATTATGTTATTTTGCTTAACATTCTATGAAAAATAATCGTACTTACAACAAATAAAGTGCGGGATAAAATTAGTGGGTTTAAAATAATTAGGATTACCATTTTAAAGCTCCAACGAAAATAAAATTATACACAGTCACTGTAAAAGAAATCTAAAATTTAAAAAAATAAAAGATCATTTATCCATATCTCAAGTATTTCTTTTCACCGATAAATTTAATTTACACCGGAATGTGCAGTGTTCTGCTACCTCATCTATGCACATTAACGCATTGAAAATAGCTGGTTTTAAATAACAAATATATTTTATTCCTAAAACTCACATCCCAAATATAACATCTCGATTAGTGAGTATATGATTACCTTTCTACATAAATTACTACAAAAATTATGTTTAAACTTTTTGTAAGCTCATGTACTACTAATTCAAATGCAAAAATTACTGTCAAATCATTTCACTCTATATACATATAGGGAAAGGTGGCTCAAAATGATCCCCTTAAGGGAAAAATTTGCATAAAATAGCATAAATGTTAAATAAAACTTTGGCTCTTTGCCACAATATTTTACACTATATTTTGCATCATAAACATATTTTAATAATATTGTAAACTAAAATTGAGTGACGAAAAAAATAGAATTTTGAAAAAGAGTAATGAGGATCATTTTACCCGCACCCTAGCGCAAAATATTCCTTCATTTAAAAATAATTGCTTTTTTCTATCGGCAAAATAAAAGATGTAAAAGTAATTATGACTATGCATAATGAAATAGAAAAAGTTTTAAAATCATATTGTATGCGCAATTTATTTTATGAAAAATTTAAAATAAAAAAGTGTCATAAACAATAAAATGGAATATTCAAAATTATAAACCAAAAATTATGGCCTACGATAAACGGAGAAATAAATTAAATAATGTAATATGGAGGCACGAATTTTGAGAACGACTGAAGGGCTGTCATGATGACTGGACCCGGCACTATTCAGCCGATTGATCATTTTACCCGGCAGTATATCTACCCACTTTAGGTTACATTACTGGAACATGCCGAGAAACATAACAAACGAAACAAGTGCAATTGATATCTAAAAACATACTCTATTCAGTAAACCAAGTCATATTTCTGCACATTAAAGACTCTATCTCTAAAGAAATAGGAAAGTGCTTACCTTATAAGAGATATTAAAAAACAAAGTTTTTTGAAGATTTCTACTGACAAGAAATATACCGATCGCTTAAAAATCGCCATTGCTTTTGCATGCTAGTATCATTTTGGGCCACCTTCCCCTAATCTATACCTATCTAATATATAGCATATGGTACTTTAAAATTATTAGAATTATGAATTTAAATGTGATTAAAATTTTAATTAAATTATGTAGGGCACCATTACAGAAACTGCAAAATTTATTCAGTCGTATGATGACTTTAACACAAATTCGAGCAAAGCTTCCTTTACACGAAACTCTGGAAATAGCTTGCGTATTTCGACCTTTAGACGACTGAAGTGACCGTTTACATCATGAAATCTCATGTGGTTTAGTTAGTCACAAGATTCCGTTTCTATGTACATATACTGAAGTCATAAATTTCATACGTTTCTGTGTGCTTCAGAATAGTTTAATTAGAACCGCATAACTTTTATTTTCTATTTATTTTTATTAATAAGATAAGTTATCATTATACATTTAAAGTCCAGTCATTCGAACATATTGGGTAAGGTGGGGTAAGTGGGACAACTTTTAGCATAATTTGACTTTAACGTATAGCTGCACAGTGTTTTCATACAATCTCGGAACAACTGTTTTTTTGAAAATGGAGACGTTTGCTAACAATCAAAAGGTTTAGATTGGGGGAAAAAAGAAAAACTAGTTAAGATGGCCCACTTGTCCCTTTGGTGCGGTAAGTGAACCATCAGCCATCAGCATAAGAGATATATTTTAATCCTAGTGGGGGGGGGGGATTGATCTATCTCAAAAGGTATTTTAGTAAAATTGTTTTAATTCAGAAATAGGGTAAGGTGAGGTATGTGGCATAGCAGAATAGAATAATTCCATTATTAACCTGTTCCTATTTGAAACATATTTCTTTTTTCGAAATTAATATAAACTGAATGGTGTAAGATAATGGTACATAAAATAAGTCCGTACACTTTATTTTTAATAAATAAATTTATTATTTCAGATGGGATGTCAATTACTGGGTAAAAAAAATGGATTTTGCCAGTAATTGACACTTATGTTAGTTATTGGTGTTGAAGTCATGTTTATGATAATTGCATAAAATTTCTAGAAAATGCAGTAAATAGCTATTTGGAAGGTTATCTTTAGATAATTTTTGAATTTACAGGGCGTCCTAAAAAGGTGGTAGCACACTCTAATTCTTTATCTATTAGAGTTAAGTAGCAATGTAACTTGACAAAATATTCAGAATACGGTAGGAAAAAAGACTAGGTTCCCAGCAAACACACTACTGCCCGCAAAATAGCGGTAGGGTACCCATCCTGCTCAGAAAGTGCCGTATATCGGGATCAAAGTACATTGACGACGACTGAAAGTCACAGCGATACCAGTGTCTGGAAAATGAATATGCACCACTACATAACCAGTAAGAGCGAAGTGCCATGTGTCTGTAACATGCACGGAAAAGTTAAGGGAGTGGTACTGCCTAATATGGAACGGAACAGCACTAATCGGCGCTAATCGGCTTGTATATATTTCGTAGTGTTGGTATAAAATTTCGTTATTTTAATTAAATAATATTATTTCACTTTCATATTGTGTAGAAGTGTTAGGGTATATAAGTCCCGGGCACCCAAAGGTAGGGTCACTGCTAAGATTTTTTTTCGGGGGGGGGGGTGAGTTCATATATTATGCTTTCAAATATTTTAGTACTGAAAACTGAAATAATACAAACGAGTTCAGTATGCTATAAAAATGTTCACTACACCGAGAGTGAAACCCCTACCCTGCTTATGAGCGCTTATGTACAGAATTATGAATTTTATTCTTAAAATTTCTATAATTTATATTAATTTTTTACAAATTTGCAAAAAAATTTCCGGAAAACATATTTGATGACTTTTTTTACTTTAAGCACCTTTTAAAATCTACCGAATAGGGGTGCAGAAATATGTTAGAGAGAGCACTGAACGAACGCCAGTCAGGGTTTAATTTGCATGGGAGCTCAGCTCCTGTAATTGTTGCTGTTTTCAGAGAATTTTAGGTTAAAATAAAGTTTTTAACAGCCTACATAATTGTTTCTATTGATAATTTTTTACTGTTTTAAGTACAACAGTGATAAAACAAAAGCTTACTTTAATTTTTAAATATAAATTAGGTAATTAATGCTCAAATTTATGCAATAAATCAAATTAGAGCTCATGCCCTTATTTTGTTAAAAATTAAGTTACGAGCCAGTATTTTCACATAATAGTAAAAAATGTTGAAAGTACGCAAGGGGTTCATTTAGGAATTTTCTTTATGCTGTTTGGATAGCTCTTGAATTAAATGTTTGATTTTCCTCTCCTTACGGGGCCCCATGTAAAAAAAAAAAACTATATAAACAACAGACCAGATGTCCAACCAGGCTAGCGTCAGCTTACTTCTCACGAGACATGGTTGCAAGATTCGAACTGTTATCGCAAATTTGGCATATTAATTCAGATTACTTATACGCATGGCAGATGATTCTTTTATGCGTGTGAAGAAATAAAATAAAAACTTGCTTGTCTATTTTAGGACAAGATTCAAGTGAAACGCGGGCGATCGAGTTCGAATCGAACGTTTTCAGTCCACAGTTCGAACGTTTTGGCAGAATGCTTCCAATGAACGAACCTATCGCGCTGTCACGTGATCAAAACACGATTGTCTTGTTTCAGTTGAATAAGAAACATTGATATCTTTCGAAGTTTCCCCTGTTCGACGCGGAAAACGTTCGAATTGTGTTTCACTTGAATCTCGCCCTTAATCTGAGGTGTGCAAGATAGCCTTTTACCTGTATTCATGGAAACTGGAGTGAAATATATCGGTGTTCGTATCAGCGAGAAAAAATTTATATATGTCATCATATCTGTTTCTTTTCAGTGGATCTTTAAATAACTTTTTTGGAAATTTCAGGGGCGGCCCGACACGGTAAGGTAAGCATGGTTTCGAGCCCCGTCTTCGAAGGGGCGAAATATCGAGCTCAAAACTTGGTGCATATGTGGGGCAAATGCAAATATGGGGCCCAATACGCAAATGTGGGCCTGTTTTCCCTGAAAGGCATTCATTTTGTTCTAAGGAATTTACCCCGTCCTCTAAGGGCCATAAAATAGATCTAATAAAGTTTGAAGTTGTGAGTTGCCCTCTTTTCAGTGAAAAAATAGATAAATATGGTATAGCATAATAATATAGAAAGGACTAGAGAAAAAATTCGACATTTCTAAAAATTCCGAATAATATATATTCTCTCATTAAAAAAAAGAAATCAATTAAAAAATTCTAGGAATCAACCAAAAATTCTAATTATCCAAGTTTCACGAAAGAGTTGTACGCACGTTTCGGGTGCTCCGAAGGGTCCACCCTTTCCAGGAGAATCGCCGTCTCCTTCCGTCGTGAAGGAGAATAAACCTTTTGTACCACCCGAAACGTGCGTACTGTTTATTCGACTTTTGTTTAAGTGGATTTATAATAATATAATATATGCATATAAGTATTTAAGCGTTTCCATGCTTAATTTGTTCGCTCTCATTATTGAAAAGATGCAACGGAGAATACTCTCCTTTACTGATCATCGTTGCTTCTCAGTATGGGTCTTTAAATATCTCTGCGCCCGGGGACAGATGTCCCTTCTAGCGACGCCACTGCTCAGCTAAGAAGCAACGCTGGTCAAAACGGCCAGTGTTCGCCTTTGCATATTTCCAATGATGAGCGTGAATCGGTTAAACCTGGTTTCATAATTAAAAATGAATGGGGTGGGGAGGTATAACCCATTTATAGTAAAATGTTTTGTCATGCTCATCTCCCCCCAGCCAGTGACGGAGTGAGCATATAATAACTGTCGCCTGGGGCATGATGTAACCCCTTGTCCCTCCCTCGCTGGTTCGTTTGGTCAGGGTAACGCTACACATGGACGATCTGCGTAGGATGGGAGGAGTTGTCTTGGTCGAAGGACTTTCTAATTTTTTCTAACGCGTATTCACGTTACATCTGGAGAAAACCGACCAAAACGCCAGACCATTAGATCGACAGCTCAGCGATGGGACCCGAACCCTTCCCACTTCAGCCTTCATTATCCAATATTCAGACTCTTGTTTACATATATTTACTAAATTTTTATAAACTACGTTCGGACAAAATGAATAGTATGTAATTATATTAAAGTCCTTACAAGCATAAAATAAGAAGCACTTCACTTTCCAAAACAATTGAGAAAAAACGAATATCACAACTTCGCACCAAAAACAAAACTATTTTAATATAATAAAATTTAATATATGATAGTTATTACGGCAAATTTTAAGCTGAATAATTACAATATAATATATGTATATATTAGGGTGAGCAAAAACCCGACTATTTTTTTTTTAAGTGTCGAGTGAAAACAAGGTTAGTTTTTGATGTTTTAAGAGCCCCTCCAAAGGACAGCTCAAAAAAAAAAAAAAAATTAAGAGGTCGCTCCAAATTTTTAAATTTCAAAAATCGTCAAAAATCGATTTTTTAGATTTTTTTTCTCGTTACGGTACAATTTTATAGAAAAAAAATTCTGAAACTTTCAGTTCAAAAGTTAAATTTTGAAAGGTCGCTACAATTTTTTTAATTTATTGGTGCATTACTTTAGATTTTTTCTAGCGACCTTTTAATATTCAAATTAAAATTCCATACATTTTTTCTTTTATTTAATACAATAATCAATAAAAATACACCACGAGATGAACTAAAAATCAACCACAATATAAAAAGCATAATTTTTTTATTTAATAATTTCACAAGTAAAACGTATTATAACATAATTTCTTATTTCATATTTTCAAGTCAAAATCGACAATGAAAACAGCCTGTTCCATAGAAAAAATATTAAAATACATGTAATTGAATGTGCTTCTTATGAAACGTCTTCAATTTTATTTTAAGCTACTAGTCCAGGACCTGACTGCAGTTCTGTGGGAAAGTTTGAGTATGGAGAATTTTTTTTCAGGAATGTTTAGTAGGTGTCTTAGTAAGCATTTTGGACTTGGGTGGACATCCGTCACCTGGTACATTTTCCGGCTATGACGTTATCAAAGATGACGGCTGCTCGCATCTCAGAACTGCTCATATCTAAGTTAATACTTGTCCGATTTGTATGAAATTGCACTTTTTTATATTAATTTACCCTTATTTTATTAAATAACGTATGCAATAATGTGTAATGCAGACGGTGTGTAGCTTTCGGGCATTAACCACTTTACAGTTTTCTTCAAACGTCGTTCGGGTAGCTTAGTTTTCTACTCGTATAAACTAATTTGTCTGTATATTTCTTGTTCATTTAGTTCGTAATTTTTTCTAACAAATGGCTCTAGTAGTCCTCTAAAGGTAAGATTGCAAAACCAGTATAAGCCGCTTTTAGGGTTAGGTTTTAATGCTTGCAGAAAAGGCGCGAATTTAGTTTGTATTTTTCTTTTGTTTTTTAGATTGTAGAGTTTAAATGTAAGTATGGAAGTCATAAAATTGTCCATAGCATTGCAAGACCGTGTAATAGACTTTAATCCAGACGAAAAAACATGCATTATTTGTAATAAAAGTAATAATAGTGTGATAAGTACAGAAAATGGTCGAGAAAATATATGGGCCGCTGCACAAGTGCGAAACGACATTGTTACGAAGCGTCTGAGCTTTTTACGTGAAGTAGTAGTGTTTGTCTATCATATGAACAATGCATGCTACAAACAATACTGCCATACGAAATCACTTTTAAAACTTCAAAGTGAGAAAGAGATATTGTAAAATGAAGGCAACGCCAGCACTTCTCAACCGACTGTACAGGAAAGTCTTAGGAAGTCTGGAAGAAAGCGTGCATGCTACCATACTCCTCAAGTTGGAGGTATTTCTACTGTTTACGTATTATCTGTAACCAAAAATTGCATAATCGCATTTACGAGAAATATAGAATAAGCGAGTATCCTAGAGCTCAAGAGTTTTTAAAAGCTACGTTATATTTACAAGATGATGTTTTCACACGTGCTTGTGACTTGGAGGATATGCCAAGTTATTTGGGTGCTGATCTATTATGTTACGAAAATTGTCCTTCTGGGTACTTACTGAGGTATAAACGAAAACTTGAAGCAAGCGAAGAGAGTACCCCCTCAGATTTCAAAAAGAATTACAGCCTTTTCCCCTATAGTTGATGATATCAAATCTGGATTACATAAAGGTTATGGATGCACCTTTAGTTACATTAGAGACAAATTTAATATACAAAATGAAGACAACAAAGTGAGTAACAAGGAGCTAAATCTAATGCTATGTGATTATTTTGGAAATGAGATAACGCTTGCAAAACCTAAAGAGGCAAATAAACCAGTCATGTTTTTTCTGCGTCTCTTCAAACAGAAAAAGTAGCAGATGTCCAAAGACGTTGCAATCCTCTAACAGAATGTGCTATTCTATTGAGAGATTCATTCCAGAAGCTAGACTTATGCTCAGTGGTAAACTTGGTGATGCTCAGGACCTTACAAGCTCTTGGACTAAGAGTAAAATACCAAAAGCTTTCATAAACTTTTTCAGTACGTTATTTGGTATAGATCCAAATTCCATCAAGGAAGCTGATATCATTGAAAGAGAAAAGGATGAAGACTTTAATCCAGGCGAACGGGGGAAAAGATGCATTTGCCGAAGTGGTATCTTAAGGCACGAGTGTTATTGGAAATCATTTACTACAACATAGATCGCAGAGCGAAAAAAACGCCATTGCATATGATGCTGGGGAGAAACAATGCATGAGACGTGTAAAAACGAAGCATTGATAACTAGCTAATTCATCTAGGTATTGGTGTGAGCTACAGTGAAGCGATTCGTCACCACGATAATCTTGCACAATATGCTCTTAAGCAATCTCCTAATGAAGTATCGATTCCCAGTCATTTCAAGATTGATTCATAGACAATTGGCTCCTTCGGTAATTTTGATCATGAGGAATGTACCTTATCTGGTATAGAAGGTTCTCATAACATGTGTGATCTTTTTCAAGACAAACGCCATATACCATTTAAACCATGTTTATCGAAGACTGGTATCACACGAGGTTTGAAACCAATTCAAGAACTTCTTCCATGCCAAAAGTTACAATCGTATTACAAACTTGAAAAACGTCCTATCTCCCAAGCGATTACAAAGCTAACTCAGATTTATTTACAATGGATAAAGATAAAAAAAGCAATACGAAAATTTAGACATCTTATGGCAGTTATTAAGAATTGAAGAACCTATTTCCCACAGTTCTGATGTTATTATTGATTACGACCTTTCCACTCCAGAAGAAAACCTGGAACAACTTGTATCATCACGGAATTCGGACTATATTCCGTATACGGTGCCTTGTTTACATGTCAATGGTTTGTTTACAAATCATTGGCGAACAATCTGACGCGAGAGTGAGCGATGCACCGCCAACTGCCGGTGGTAGTTGTGACTGGCAACCATAAAGAATACGTGTTTCGTCAGGTTTGGGAATTTGAAATTGTTTGCGTTATTGATGGAAGGGAATGAAATGTGTTATGTTAATATAAGAAAAGAATTTGTGGGTGTTTGTTAGAAATATAGTACGTTATAAGCCGGTGGGTGTTGGGGACATTTCTGAGCGGTTATTTACCAAAAAAATAGAGGTAAGTGTTCTTTTTTAACGAATCTTTCGATGTTTAAGGTTTTTAATGTGAATTTTAAATTGATATTTGAAGTGTTTATGTTTTCGTAAGTGCTATTTACGTGCTATTCTAATCATACTGACTTTATAAGAGGTGTACAACTAGGTTGTTTAATCCACCGATGTTTTTTTGAGTTGAAAACGGGCCAGTGTTTGCCCAGTTTACATTAGCTGTACAACTAGGTTGCTTAGTTCACTGTTGTTGTTTTTTTTTAGTTAAAAACGGTCCACTGGTTGCGTAGTTTACATAGCTGTACAACTAGGTTGCTGAATCCACTGAGGTTTTTTTAGTTAAAAACGGGCCACTGGTTGCCTAGTTTAGATAGCTGTACAGCTAGGTTGCTGAATCCACTGAGGTTTTTTTAGTTAAAAACGTTCCACTGGTTGCCTAGTTTAGATAGCTGTACAGCTAGGTTGCTGAATCCACTGAGGTTTTTTTAGTTAAAAACGGGCCACTGGTTGCCTAGTTTAGATAGCTGTACAGCTAGGTTGCTGAATCCACTGAGGTTTTTTTAGTTAAAAACGGACCACTGGTTGCCTAGTTTAGATAGCTGTACAGCTAGGTTGCTGAATCCACTGAGGTTTTTTTAGTTAAAAACGGGCCACTGGTTGCCTAGTTTAGATAGCTGTACAGCTAGGTTGCTGAATCCACTGAGGTTTTTTTAGTTAAAAACGGACCACTGGTTGCCTAGTTTAGATAGCTGTACAACTAGGTTGCTGAATCCACTGAGGTTTTTTTAGTTAAAAACAGACCACTGGTTGCCTAGTTTAGATAGCTGTACAACTAGGTTGCTGAATCCACTGGGGTTTTTTTAGTTAAAAACGGACCACTGGTTGCCTAGAATGACTAGTAAACATGGCGACAGTCGCTGGAGCTTGGCGGTCGCCAAGCTCCAGCGACTGTCGCCATGTTTACATGGGGTGGGCACCGGCTTGTATGATTTTACCCGGAATTCTTTCCAAGCACTTTCTTCAAAAGAAGATTTCTCTCTATTCTAAAAAAAAGTATTGGCCGCTGTCGCTGCAGTCAAAGCTTATGGACCTATCTCCTCCTAAACCGTAGGGATTTGAGTTTCGACTAAGGTGCCCACAGATTCGAAAAATTCCGAGGAACCTGCTAAGCTGATTTAAATTTCGAAAATCGAATTATTTTAGAAGATATTAATAAAAAACTGAAAAAATAAACCGAATGGTTGAAAGATTTGGCATAAAATCATTCATTCCTTTGCAACAAAGCGTTTCCAGGTATCTAGAATCGCGTGAAATTTACAAACATGAGTTAGAATAACGCCCATTTTACGCCAAAATAAAATGTTCGTCCGTGCTCTAATTTCCGCAAATATGCATCGATTTCTACGAAATTTATGTATTTCACTCTTATCTACTGTACCATGTAAGCGATTGAAAATGGTATTTATAGCATTTATAGTTTTTCTACAGGAGCACTCAAAATATTCCGAATACATTGCGTTCTATGGGAAGTTATTCTTTAAAGCGTATCATCCTACCATATAGTTACGCTGATCCCTGACTCAAGATAAAACTCATTTCCACCATTACTGCAAAAAGATTACGAAATTAAGCACTGAAAAGCCTAATAATATCTACACCATTTGTACGATCTGCTTGAAATTTTCCATAAATATATATAGAAATATAGAAAATAGTATGTGCTATTTTAAAAATCTGAAAATCCACCCGTTCCCTCATTTTTAAGCGATTTTTCGCTCTTTTCAGATCCATTTTACTTCCGAGAGTAAAAAAAGTTAATCATTTGCGTGACAAAAGTAGCTGTTGCAAGTGAGCATGACATCATATTGATGTCACAATTATCCGGATTTTTCCTGATTTATGAGTTTAATTTTTTTCATAAATAAAATTATTTCTTCGGGATTGCGAAGGTATATTATAGTAGTGGACACTCTCCATAGCTGCTTGCTTAGGTCTTTGGTACCCAAACTAAGTTTCAATAATGTAAACATTGGAAATTTGGTAAAGTGCAGCGATCCTAACGGTAAAGGAATAAAACATTTCCCGCCCTGACTCTTAGCCAGTTTTATGTTTTTAGTTTTGCAACCTAGCATGTGAACGAGATTATAAACACCAGCACTCAATTTTAATATTTTGTTTCACATTTGCTAACGTGGCTGCCTTAGCAACAAATGAATAAAAAAAAGGGGGGGAGGTTCCATCTTGAGATTATTAAAATACATGGAGTTCGTAGCAGACGAAAACTTTTCGCTGACATATATGGTGTATATTTACATTAGAAAATAACTTTGAATTGATTACTGAGTTTTTTGTGTAAAATGAATTTTAATATGAGTTTAACGGTAACTTGAAACTGTGTTAAAATTTATCGATGCATGAAATAAACGTACATACTGTTTGAGTGTGATCGCCATTATAAATTAACACTTTTTAACGCTTTCTAACAAGGTTGAAAAGTGTTTATGATTTCAGTTTGTCTGTCTGTCCGTCCGTCCGTGCTCTAGCTGTCGTAAATATACATCGATTTCTATGACATTTATGTATGTTATTGTTATTTCTCTCTATTCTAAAAAAAAGTAAAGGCCGCTGGCGGTGTCAAAGCTTGTTGGCCTATCGCTTCCTAATCCGTGGGTATTTGAGTTTCGACTAAGGTGCCCACAGAATCGAAAAATTCCGAGGAACCTGCTAAGCTGAATTAAATTTCGAAAATCGAATTATTTTAGAAGATATTAATGAAAAACTGAAAAAATAAACATAATGGTTACCAGATTTTGCATAAAATCATTTATTCCTTTGCAACAAAGCGTTTCCAAGTATGTAGTATCACGTGAAATTGTCGAACATGAAGTAAAAATACACCCATTTTACGCCAAAATTAAAACTATATGAAATAAGTAACTCAAAATGTGTTACACAAAGTTGACAATTTTCAAATAGTAAGTTCACTTAGACAACAGGAGTTCAGAATGAGAGATTATTCGTTTTTCCAAAACAGAATAACTAATATCTTGAAAATGAAAAATAATTAAAATGCAGATTATTTTAAAGCCAGTTTGGTCCAGCTGGATTATTTGCTGGGTCATTCCACGTCAGATCAAACAGTGCAGTTCACCACACCAACTCGGATTTTTATCGAATTTTATATAGATGATATATTGGCTAAGACATCAACAAATCTCAATTTTGAAGGTTCTACGATAATTAATTACCGAGAAATTAATTATGCAAATTTTTAAGTTTTCTGCAAGATGCGCCAACTTTTTTCTCAATTCCTTAAATAACTCCTTACCTGTAAAAGTTATTGAAGTGAAAAGTTGTTTCTAGGAGTAACTTTTTACGCTGATTCTAAAAATGTTATCGAAATTTGCGTATCTTCTATAGTTTATGCATGAGCAGTACATTTGCTAAAAAACATCATGAATCTTTTTCGGCATGTCTGATCACAGACACATGTTTTAAATTTTTATATGTTGTTAAGTTGGAATAATCCTACATCCCAAAATAATTTCATCTTGGCTTTCTGCTCAGGAGCAGAGAAAAAAAATTGTATGTATGTACCTATATATGAGGATTTTCATATGCAATATTTATACAGAAGATGAGAAAATTCAGAAGCGTTTGTCAATTTTCCTATGTCTTTTAAATTGATATCTGAAGTTTAACTACTACTCCAGGCATTTGCAAAAACTAGAAAATACATTAAAGTGCTTGTATCTGAAAACGTAAACCAAACAAACAGCAAAAAATGCATGTCACACACAGTGCTAAATTAAAAAAAAAATTCTAATGTTAAAATTTTGAATTACTTTTAATTTAACCCTGTTGTTTTTGGCAATCATCCATCAGCCAATAAATATTTGGAATTCTGCATGATATTGAGCTCAAAAGAAATAACAATGTTTAATAAAACATATATATGTGTGTGTGTATGTATATATATATATATATATATATATATATATATATATATATATATATATATACATATACATATATATATATATATATATATATATTAGGTCTACCGGAAAGTTCTATACATTTTCCGTATGCAATATTTTGCCTAGCCAAAACTACTGAAGCTAATAACACGAAATTTAGCACGAGTGGGATTTTATAGCGTAGGTGCTAGATTAGAGAGTATTTTCAAAAATTCGTAATTTATAGAGGATAAAGGCCCAAAATGTTCTTTTCACACATTCTGCGGGATCTCAAAGAAGAAAATAGATATCGATAAAATTCTTGCTGTAAAATACACAACACTCAAGAATGCCTAAAAATCGATTTCAGAACATTTCGAATATAATCCTCCAAGGAGGGTAGACGTAAAAGTTTGCCGTGAATAACTGGTTACATGACATTTATTCTGCAATATATCACAAAATGTGCAATTTGACAAAGTGCCTGACATTGCTATGCTAGTTGTTGTAACAATAAAAATTTAATACAGTATACAGTAAAACCTATTTCAAATTGCTGTATCCACAAAACTAGCCAAAGCACAATTTTGTTCGCATTCTGTTAAAGGTAAATAAGTACTGTAACTTACAGGAATTCAATTCTTCCAATAAACTTTGTTCCTTCTATTGACTTGAATGTTATACAGAATTACAAAGATTGATGGATGATTGCTAAAGACAACAGGGGTAAATTAAAAGTAATTCAAAATTTTAACTTTAGAATTTTTTTTAATTTAACACTGTATGTGACATGCATTTTTTGTTGTTTGTTTGTTTTACGTTTTCCGATACAAGCACTTTTATGTATTTTCTAGTTTTTGCAAATGCCTGGAGTAGTAGTTAAACTTCAGATATCAATTTAAAAGACATAGGAAAATTGACTAACGCTTCTGAATTTTCTCATCTTCAATATAAATATTGCATATGAAAATCCTCATATATAGGTACATATATACAATATTTTTCTCTGCTCCTGAGCAGAAAGCCAAGATGAAATTATTTTGGGATGTAGGATTATTCCAACTTAACAACATATAGAAATTTAAAACATGTGTCTGTGATCAGACATGCCGAAAAAAATTCATGATGTTTTTTAGCAAATGTACTGTTCATGCATAAACTAAGAAGATACGCAAATTTCGATATCATTTTTTGAAACAGCGTAAAAAGTTACTCCTAGAAACAAATTTTCACTTCAATAACTTTTACAGGTAAGGAGTTATTTAAGGAATTGAGAAAAAAGTTGGCGCATCTTGCAGAAAACTTAAAAGTTTGCATAATTAATTTCTCGGTAATTAATTATCGTAGAACCTTCAAAATTGAGATTTCTTGATGTCTTAGCCAATATATCATCTATATAAAATTTGAGGAAAATCTAAGTTGGTGTGGTGAACTTTCTCCAGTTTTGTGTTTGATTTGACGTGGAATGACCCTGCTACCAGTAGAAACATTTGGCGGCGTTAACTATGCCATTATAGCAGTCATAGTACACTTTGGATATTTGCTAGCGAGACGAGACGGTATAATTCGTGGTGCTAAGTACTTCAATCTGCAAACGATTATGTAAATGAAAATATGGATAACGGTTTTCCGGTAACCTTAAATGAACAGTAATTATAGGTTGTGAGCATGTGTCAATCGCCAAATAATGAAAAGTCGCCATTGGTGGCAAGCTATCCTATCTGTTCCGTAGCTTTTATTAACTTTGCATGTACGCAAGTCGCCAAATAAGGAAAAATCACCATGGGTGGCAAACTCGCAAGATGTCCAATAGGTTTTTACATTATTAAAAATACAGCTGAAACAGATGTTCTGATTTTATTACGCTTTTGCTCCTAATTAATATAACTTTTGAATGGCAACATTAAATATCATTGTGTTTCTGAGGAGTACAAATAATTTTTCCAGCGATTATAAGAGGAGTCCGCACTCCAGGTGGAGAATAGCTCAGGACCCGTACAACACGGATTCCCATAACAAAATATCTTCCGTGTCATGAGGGGGAGGGGGTATACTGTAGTGTGAAGTTTAAATTTTTATGTACCAATGAACATACAAGAAGCAAGCAATGTGTAGCTCAGTAACATTCTATCTGATCAAATTTTCGGGTTTTGTCTGTTGAAATTATGTCTTTTTTACGAATAAGCCTTATTAGGGGCCGAATGCCTCATACGAAAAGCGAGCGTATCGAGTCTGGGGGTCTTGGCCCCTAGTTTAGCAAAAGCAAGTTGGATTTTTGCGAGTAACTGCGAACTCAGTAAATCAGCATGCAAATGTTTATACAATTCTGTTAAAGTTCAATAATGTCTTTGACCAGTTAAACCAACAGTACTTACCAGTAACCTGTGATGAACGTGTATACGCTATTGAACGTGAAGTCCTGCTAATCAATCCAAATAAATTTACAAATATTGTATCCATGTTGTGGGCATTCCACAAGGCTAAAATTGTGGCTAGTTGTATAGGTAAATATCTTGGAAGTGGAATAACCATTGTGCTTATTGAATTCTTAGTGTTTGAAGTAAATGTGGTAGACACAGTTTTACATGGTAAAAACTGCATGAGGGGAATCAAAGGGATGTTTATGTTGGGAGAAACGATGATTAGATTGCAAGTGAAGTCCTTTTTGGAAGAACATTCCATTGAGTCCTATGAATCTAACTTTGAAAAGTTAGATTCATAAGAATCGCCACCAGCAGAATATTTTTTCGGTATGGGAAAAAACAAAACAAATTATATAGATGTAGATGTCAAAGTGGAGAAACTCTTTACAGACATTTTGAAATTTTTTGAAAAAGGACGTCAAACATCAGAATACTTTTTGTACTGGGATAATTTCCTGAAATTGCTGCAGCTTCTAAAAAAATTTGATTCGTTCCGATAGACAAGGTCTCTAGGAATTGCATCTAGACACAGTACAAAAACTTCTACCAGTATTTTCTGTCTTTGAATGTGTAAACTATCAACGATGGGCTTCTTTATATTTGGAAGACATGAGAAGACTACCCAAGCCAGCCCCGGAGATGCATGGAATGTTCATGAAGGTAACGAATGTTGTGAAACGGTATGAACATAAATTTTCAGCTATTGCAGCGGACGTTGCATTAGAACAAACCATTATTAGATCTCAAAAAAAGCTCATCTGGTATTGTAGGGCATACTAAGC
The DNA here is from genome assembly GCA_038373885.1 of Cheiracanthium punctorium. NCBI lineage: Eukaryota > Metazoa > Arthropoda > Arachnida > Araneae > Cheiracanthiidae > Cheiracanthium > Cheiracanthium punctorium. Next base: position 191,365 of record JAWZYV010011993.1, read on the forward strand.
AAAAGCAGTTTGTACCAGAATGGGAGATAAAACATTATGAGCGTCTGATGATATCAAATCTATTTCGGGAAATTGCAGTCTCCATTGCTATTGTCGACGGTTTGGACATCCAGCATGAGTTTTCTAAGATGCAAACCCAGAGCCTAGATGCAAAGGTGACCTCAATGTTTAAAAATATTTTACAAAAAGGTAACCCTTTTGTTATACTTCCTAATCCATTACATAATCTGTTAGCAAAAGCACTGTTTTCCCAATATGCAAAAGGAAATATATTAAATGTGTTTAAGATCGGCGTTGATTTGTAATCTACACTGGGCAAAGCACGATATGGAAACAAAACAATAAGGATTTCAAGTACCATCCACAAAATCATGCTACCAGCATTTCATAGTAATAGAAGATGATTTAGTGCCAGAAAAGAATTTACAGAAATAACAAACTGATTTTATTGGGGCATGTAATTGCTTAAAATGTTCCAAATCCTCTTGTATTTGTAGGGCAAATGAAGAAACCTGTTGCTCTTTCCGTTAGTATGGTAGTAAGGGGTTAGATTCAATATGTAACTCCTTTTGCAGTTTCATTATAATATTTTTTTTTATTCACGGTAATATATGTCTATGTTGTAATCGAAAATAGTATAACAAATTAACTTGTTGCTTATTAACGTATGGCAACAGCTAAAAACCATTGATATTTTCATCTTACAAATAGTGATTAGCATAAAAATTATATCAATATACTGTAATCGGTCAAGTATTAACTTAGAAATGAGCAATTTTGTGATCGAGCGGCCGCCATCTTTGATGACGTCATAGCCAGAAAATGTACCAGGTGGCGGATGTCCACCCAAGCCGAAAATACTTTCTAAGGCACCTATTAAACATTTCTGAAAAAAAATTCTCCATACTCAAACTTTCCCACAGAACTGTAGCTAGGTCCAGGACTATACGTAATTTCATACAAGCAGCCAGAATTTGGAACCACGTAAACAATTGAAATTCTTCAATTTCATTGAAAATTTAGTTAACTTAAAAATCCACAAAAAGAAGCAACGTAGTATTTATTAAACGAGTCATTAAAAAAATTTCTGACTTATTTGCTTTTTCAAATTTGTTTCTTTTATTTAATTAATTATTTATTTTTAACATTTCAAATTTTTTTTCGAAAAACCTTTTTTTTTTGGGGTGTTGTTGATACATTTTCGTATATTTAGAAAGTGACTGTATAGTTTACAGTAACACTATGTTCTTTGGAATTACTTAATTAGTGAGAGAAAGAAATTACTTGTTGTAAACTACATTTTGCTACGAACTAAAAGATGCGAATCACTGAAACATTTAAACAAAAGCTGTCACCAGTATTCAATGTTTAATCTGAATATTTTGCTCATTCGTGTTAACTACTTTGAACACTTTGAAAATATATGCAATGATTTAATAATCATTTTATCAATATCTGATCTATGGAACACGGATTAGTTTTATGTCACTAAATTTTTGAGTCCAGTTGAACACTTTACTCGGACAATCTCTCATAATTTGGTACAATGAAAAGCTTTTACTGTATGCAATATCAGTAGATAGTATGCAAATATTGCATCACTATAATAGATGTGTATATAAATTCAAAAACTTCAGTTTACTTGCAAGAATAATAATTTTTGACCATGTTTTGATTGCAATAGTGAGTTTATTTTCACTTCGATATTGATAGTAATAGCGATGCTTTTAAAATACATATTCGGTTTTGATTGGTATAACTATAAACACAATCAATATTATCAGCAAATATATTCCTGTGATCTCAAACTAAATTGCTATGTTTGTGTTTACTTTTTGAAATAAATAACAAATCCTTGCATCTTTCAGATCGATTGTTGATATGTTAGATAAAATGTGTTAGCTGCAGTATTCGAGGTAAACTGGTTAACTTGCCTTTCTAATTTTCGAACTGTTTGTTACACGTTTTAAATACGTGGCGACTAGCCAATTCAGTGGTACACTAAAGCATCTTGCCTGTTCACCAATTCATTTGAGTGAGAAACAGGCTTTTCGTTTTAGGTGATGTTTTAATACGGTGGACGAAAGTAGTGTCAATGTATTTGTAAAGGATCACGGGAGCTTCCCTTCTTTGCATCAATTTAGGCAGGCAATTTTTTTTTGTGATAGTGACAGGAGCTGACACTTTAACTACTTCCCTTTGCATTCGAAAAATCATGTGACCATCAAAATCCGAGAACACCATAATAAGAGGGTCTTGAATACTATAATAAGAGGGTTTGTTGAATTAAAAAAATTATTTTAAGATTATTTGACTATTTCAACAAAATTTGATTGTTTTTTCTCCGAGTTCTTAATATTTCGTTTAATTATGAGTAGTTTTGTAGTAAATAATTTAAAATTACCGCTGTTTCATTTCGTTAAGACAGAAATTTTTATTACCGACGCGGCGGAATTATTAGTTCCCTATTTTGACACCATATTAGTCCAGCGCTTTTTCCACTTTACTTCTGAATACAGGACTTGTTTGTAAACAATTACTACATGACTTTCTGTTTGCTTCTCACTCTGAGTAAAGGATCTCATAGATAGTAACATTAATTATCATAGCTGCCAACCTTCAGAGTTAATAACAAAGTTTAGTGAAATATTGTTAAAATGTTGTAGTTGATTAAATAAAATTATTAAATTTAAAAACAATTATGTTTTCTATATTTTGCTTGAATTTTAGTTCATCTCGTGGTGTATTTTTATCGATTATTGTACTAAATAAAAGAAAAAATGTATGGAATTTTAATTTGAATATTAAAAGGTCGCTCGGAAAAATGTAACGTAATGTACTAATAAATTTTAAAAAATTGTGAGCGACCTTTCAAAATTTAAATTTTGAAGTGAAACTATCAGAAACTTATTTTTTTTTTTGTCTATAAAATTATAACGTAAAAAAATTCAATTTTTGATGATTTTTGAAATTTAAAAAAAATTTGGAGCGACCTCTTAAAAATTCTTTTTTTGAGCTGTCCTTTGGAGGGGGTCTTAAAACATCAAAAACCGACATTTTTTCACTCGAGACTAATAAAAAATAGTCGTTTTTTGTGTCACCCTAGTATATATATTATGCACAAAAATATTTATGAAACGCGAAGTTAATTTTAGTGTGTTTGAGGGGGGGGAGGGTCTCCAGTTAGATGCATTGAAAACTGGCGAGTTTCATTAAAGCGGAAGTGGCGCATATTTGAGTGCATTAAGTTACAGCAATCCTTTTATTTTCGTTTCGCTTATCTTGAAACGTTGAGCGACGGGCGAGTTCTATTTGGTGAATTACGTATGCAGTACACTTTTTTAGGATACAAAGTTTTCCGGTTCCTCATTGTTATACAGTTTTCGAAAAGGTTAAATTGGTATGGTGAAACTGTTCTCAAGACGACCAGTGAGGTTTCTCCTTTAGGAACAGTGTAATAATTAAAATAATACTGCTCCAGCGATGAAATCTTGTTGGTTAAGAATGTACAGCGTGTGGATTTAACCTTAAACAGTTGGGAAAATATTACAGGTATATTTTTACTTTCATTGTTTTTAATATACATACGCTCATAGCATTTTAGTATATAAAAGTACTTTCCTCCATAAAATTTGAGTCATCTAGTATACAACAGGTATGGATATAGACATTTCTTTTCAGAATGGCCAAGATTAAAAAAATCATATGCTCTGAACAAAATGTAGAATAAAGCAAAATGTTAACCTAAAGTTATCTGTTTAACCATAGCATAACTAATACTGCTCCCCTAACCCCTACCTCGTATCCGCCACCGGCTCGTATTTATTATTACTTCCTGTAAGATTTAGTTTAATACTCGCACACACACACACACACACACACACATATATATATCAACCGTATGTATAATAACTCATTTATATCTCTTTAGTTATGAGATACTGAAATACTGAAATTAAAATGTTTACAAATTATTTTATGTAGGTTTTGAAATGTGTTACCGCCTCTCTCATAAAAAAATATCTTTATCTACTGAAAATTTGTAAGAAAATTGCAGTTTATGAAAACTGCACACAATTCCTTATGATGGCCGAACATAATTTGTTGTTTTTTATCTTTCATTTATGTTGTCTTTTATCTTTCAAAATGTTACCCTTAAGCAATGTCTTTTTTGGGGTGGGGGTCAATGACCAAGCCCCCTAACCCCTACCTCGTATCCGCCACCGGCTCGTATTTTAATTATGGCAGAATTATTGTAAATAGGCACTAATACGGCACCGTGCCATTATAATACAGCCACTGTTAAGATACCAGGCCAGTGCCTTTATTTTCAATAATTGCCCGCACCCAGACGTTCCATTTCAGGTATTCTCAACTTAATGGGCCAGTGCCTTTATTGGAAATGATGGCCAGCACAGTGCCGTTGTCTTCCCGGACTTCTGGCAAGGTATTTTTCGGGCGACCACTTTTGGTACGATACAGTTACTTTTTGCAGTGCCGTGCCGGTGCTGGACGTAGCTACGGAACGGCACTGGTAAGATACTCTGCCAGTAGGTGTGTGTTTGCTGAGTTAGATGCACCAGTAACTAAAACGTTCGAAATAATTTATTATAATAAGCTTTTATTTCAAGACTTTTACGAAACGGTGCTATATCTACTGCCAATTTGGCATTTATCATCAGTTTTATGGAACATTTTCTTATCTCCAGGGGCTCTAGGTATCAAAAACTGAGATTTTAAACTCAGTGGAAAAAAAAAAAATCCGATTCTCAGTAGCTGGCTTATGGCTGAAATTAAGATAGGTTCATTATCAACCTGTTTTAATTTGAAGCATATTTCTTTAAAGAAATTAATTTAAGGGATCAGGTATCATTGAGCAATAAGAATGTCAACGAAAAGAGACCCTGACTTTATTTCTAATATCCCCAAGCCTCACCATGGCACAGTGGTTATGCCACTGAAAATGGTAGATGGCCGAAGTGTGAAGGTCCCGTGTTCGGGTCCCATCGCGCGGCTGTCGATCTAACGGTCTGGAGTTTTGGTAGGTTTTCTCCAGATGTAACGTGAATACGCGTTAGAACCCTTTAGAAAGTCCTCCTACAAAGGCACCCTCCTTGGCAGATCGCCGTAGTTTAGCGTTGTCATAATCACACACATCTAATATCTCCAAAAGCCAAAAGTAATAATTTTTAAAACTTGCAATTTTTGCCAGTTATTTAAAAGCTTTTGTTATCTTTTATAGCGCTTGGAACAATTCTACATATTAATTTAAACTTTGTATAACCAAAAATATTATAGCTCTATTTTTTGCCAGAACAGCCCTTTAACACATTGACTGCCAGTCACTTAGATTGATAGTTAATGCCCTCACATGGAAGTAGATTGTACCCAGATGCCAATATACTTATTGTAAGAAATATGATTTAAAAATAGTAATAAAAGATAAATATGTGATACCTAAGTATCATTTAAGCCTTTCATTCGAGAATTTTATAATTACGCGCCAGCGCGTGATCAGCACTACATGTCAAATTTTTCGCCAAATGCCACGTTACGCGCTGGTGCTTGACATGCAAAAAGTGAATCAAAATAAGTGACAGTAAGCATTATTTTTATATAAAACTGTATCACAGCAATTATACATATTACAAGTGAATTTATTACAAGAAAATCACAATGGCATTATTACAAAGGATACATTTAGAATGTTATTTATGCATTATCTTTGGATGGGAGGAAAGAATTCCTCGTCACTGTCACTATTATAACTGAAATCACTCGGGTACTCGTCTGATAATTCACCCAACAAATCTACTATTTCTTCATTTGTTAGAGCCTTATTATTTTGAATTTTTCTTCTTTTGGGACGCGAAGGCCCTGCGCCATCATCTCAACAACTCATATCGCAAGATTTTCCTTTTCAATAAAAAATAAAATATTAATTTCGAAACCACAATTATTTATACGTACTTTCTAATCATTACTCCATGCCAATACCATCAGAAATACACTGCATGCAATGCCAAATGAACTGGAGACAGAATAATCAGTGAAGGATTTTCCCGCGCCAGCGCGTGACTGGCTACTTGGGACATCACCCCACATCACGCGCGAGCGCGTGATTGGCTCTTTGCTGATGACGCCACTTCCCGCACTCAGTGGCGCCGACTACGTGGGTGCTCCGGGGCTCAAGCACCCACAGAAATTTTAGTGCCAAGTCATAATTTGAAGCAGTGGCGCCGACTACGTGGGTGCTCCGGGGCTCAAGCACCCACTAAAAAAATTCTGTGGGTGCTCCGCAGCCACAGAAATTTTAGTGCCAAGTCATACTTTCAAGCTCGCAGAAAGGGATAGGAAAAGACGTTTATGTGGGTGCTTCGGGATTGTAAAAATTTACGTTGGATGCTGAGC